>OX465099.1:9570259-9623829 GCA_949987625.1 Chalcis sispes | reverse complement strand
GAGCCAAACGGGAATTGAATAATAATCGACGCAAAATCATCGTCGTCGTCGTCGTCGTCTTCGTCGTCGTCGTCGTCGTCGTCGTCGTCGTCGTCGCGTAACACTCGGTACACGCCCCCTTGATGCTCGCTGCGTTACGATACGTACAACGATGCCCGTTTATGAAACGTATATTTGACGTCGTTATCGTCGCATGTCATCGCGCCTGGAGAAATTAAAGAAGTTATTCTAATCATCACGGCAATAATGAGAAATCGCCGACAGCACGCGCGCACAACCGCTTCTCTATCTTTACATATTTTTGTATTCGTGAAACTGTATTATAATATAAATTCCCTTATCTTATCGCGTATGCGTCTACTTGCACTTAGCCGTACACACTACGTTGCCAATTTCTATTGTTTCTTCACTTCGAGTTCTAAATAATTGAAAACTGTTATTTAATATTTACATAAACATCGGAAGCGATGAAAAATTAAAACTTTTCGTAATATGTCTGTTGCTAATATTTTTAAAACATAAATATCACTTGTTTGTTTTTAAAGACACGCGATACACGTGATCGAATACAAGACACGTGCCGACAAAAAACTATCATCATTATATAACTTATCAGTTTCCTCGTTTCATCATTCTTAATCTTTATTAACCCACGACCTCGCGAAATAGCGCACGCACAAATCAATCATCGTCGTACCTTCCGTGCGCACACTGTCGCAACAGGTGAAAATAGGCGAGGGTCAATATTGCCTCATTTTTCGTTATCTTCAACTACAGCTACTCACTTCACTGGGTGAGAGCGACTGCCTCAAAAACAAATAGACAAACATATACGCTCTTATAAAACGCTACGAGTGTTACCAGACACTCGGAGTTAGTCCAATTATTTTTCTACAATAAAATCGATGTTATATCAACGCCGTGGCCGTGATTAATTTCGCGCAATTTTCTACTCGTCGCATTGCACCTAATTCTGTACGTAACACGTGCACACGCATTATTGCGCAACGCGGCACACGAAGGAGCCTCGCGTTTCACGTGCCCTGCCGGTTGGAGAAGAGACGAGTAGAACGTGATCGTTATGAAAACGATGACACACCTTCCGTTTCGATGTATCAAAGTGTACTTTTATTTCAGTGCGTATATATCCATCTGCAGCTATTCCTTTCTTTCGCTTTACTTTTTTTTTTAAATAACAAGAGCAAACGACCGACTTTGTTTTATTTTCCCTTCTTTCTCCCGTTTTATTTTTTCTCTTTTATCGAGATTTGTTGTTGCACGTGCGCTTTCACACGTCATTGTTTAACGTCGCGTCGATTCGTTAAAAAGTTTTTTCTTCGTAATCCTTTTTCATTTCTTTCTGCACGCAGCGTGACGAGTCGTTAGCAATCGTAGCGTTTCGTCGCGGAACGCATTAATCGTGAAAGGATTTTTAAAACACTCGCGCGTAAATTTGTGATAACATTGCCGTGATAACATTGTTTAATAAAGTGCATTAAGAATTTTTTTTTTTTTTTTTTTTCAAAGAATCAATATATATATATATATATATATATATATATATATATATATATATATATCGAAAAGGAAAAGAATTAACAATAACAGGCTGCTTTAAAAGCGCTCGATCCAACTACTAAGAAACTCGCTATAAACGAGGTTCGATTAAATTATCGGCAGACACGTCAGTTAACACTCGTCAATTAGCCGGAAAACGTGCCGTGAAAATAGGTGCCGAGAAAAGTGCGGCTTTGTGCCGGCTCGTCGCGTGAAAACGTGCCGCGGAAACTCGAGATACTCCGCTCCTCTAGACTTCCACCGCGAGCGCATTGGCATTATTATGTGTACGCGCCGTGCGACTATAGCTCTTGCGGAGCTTGTGTCACGCGGCCGGTCAACGAGACAAGTGTGTTGACGCCGCTTCCGTATGCGTCATACGACGCGCGATCGGTCTTTATCTTTTTCTCTCTTTTTCTTTCCTTTCAAATGAAAACGTGCCGGTGTGTAACGATTTATTCAGGCCGATTGATCGACGATAGATAGTTACGTCGAGAGACGGGTCACGCTTTTGCTACACGTGATAACTTACGCGTATATTACTAACATAAATGTATCTCTGTTTCCCTCGTCTCTTTTTTTTTTTTTCTTTATTTTTATTTTTTCAACGTTCGCGCTTATCTAAAGTGATAATGACAATTTGCCTTATGGATTATTCAATGTTTCCTCGTACGCTGTAACGCGAAAGAGATACCTATGAATAAAAATTATTTATCCCTAAACGTTACCGCTTATATCAAAACTCAAACCTTTCCACAACTAATAATTGCTTCGTTAAATTAACTTTAAATGAGTTACATCACCGTTTGTGCGTCACGTGTTTTTCGTTCACATGAGAATTGCGCAAAAGTCAAAACGTACGGGAAAAATTTATAAGTAATCCGATATTTTTGGAAAACAATCGCGGATGACTAACTTTAACGATGAGCCGTTGTTTTCATTATACCTATACGTGCGCTTGGGCGATATATGACGCAACTACATACACATCGTATAGGTATGAATGAATCAATCGATCAAACGATTATAAGGAGACTCGAGAGAACAATAAACTTTCGTCGAGCAATTAGCGCGCTCATAAGCGTAGAAATAAAGCCTAGAAGAAAAGTTTCGAATTTTATAATCGGCGCTAACGACGAGAGCTTGCCTTGTAACTCCCGGACAATTTGGTGCGATGGCGTGACACTTGTCGCGTGCGTCGCCGGTAATAAACGGGAGGCGAGGAAAGGGAACAAGGGAGTTCTAAATATGACTCAGAAAACAGAAGTCTATTAGCTCTTAGAACGCTTTATAGAGGGGCTCCCGGAAACTCTTCGTCATGCTTGTTCTTGATTAACGAAAATCGAACGGTTCGCGGAAGGAGATTAAAAGGGGTGCGATAAAGTTACTAGAATTAATTGGAATCACGGCGTAAGACATACTTCTTATTGATCGATTGCCTTTTTCATTTCTGGTGAAATGCGATTAATAAACAATGTGTTAAATAGCGGTGTATATTTTGTTTGTCAATTTATGCGCGGTGTTTGAGAAAAAAACGTGAATATTGTAAAAATTTTGATGAGTCATAGGTAATTATTGTGTTATTTTTAGTTTATTAAAGAATATTTACGCGTTCGCGATGTTTTTTTTTTTTTTTTTTTTTAAATATAAATATTTTTTTTTTTTATCTAGATCACAGGAATTCCTGAATACCCTTGAAAAAATCACAAAGAGTTCTAAGTATACTTATAGAAATAAAAAATTCAGCTTAATATAAATAAATTAGATTACGCTTCTGTTTTACTTGAAGTCAATAAATATATATTGATTTTCATGAACTTAAAATATCGAACAATGAGTCATTTTAAAGATAAAGTATTCGTTATACTTTATTATTGTAAAACCTAATATTCAAACAATTAATTGTCCTATTTAAAAATGAAATAATTAAGAATTTATCATTATTTATTATGCACAATTATTTATAAGGTCAAAAAGCAAAAAATAATCTCACGAGCAAATAGCTCCGAACCAGGAACAAAATCATCGCAAAAACCGAAACGAAAAATTTTCAACAAATCGCCAGCTTCCGCATCTGCTTAAAAACGAACAAAGTTCCAAAAAAAGAAAGAAATATAAGCGGCAAAAAGTCGAACGAAACCAGGTCAACCGTCTCGCGCAATAAAATTCGGAAATTCTCGAGCAATGGCAGCAACTGATACTCCTTGAGAGAACACAGCGGAACGGCTAAAAACGAAGACAAAAAGAAAAAGAGAGAAAAAAAAAAAAAAAAAAGCGATCGGCCTCGATAAATCCCCACGCAAGAGCAACCTCACATCTTACGAGGACAGCAAGCGTGTATGTATGTATGTATGTATGTATGTATGTATGTATGTATGTGTGTATGTGTGTATGTGTGTATGTGTGTATGTGTGTGTGAGTGTAAGAAGGAGGCCGCATGTCCGAGAGACCGCGGCACGTGAGCGCGCAGAGGATCCTCTACGTGCTCCGTATGATTCCGCGCTCTCTCGCACGTATACATACATACATACATATATACATGTATACATATATACATATATACATATATACATATATACATATATAAATACATACATACATACATACATACATACATACATACATACACATACATACATACATACATATATGTACGCGCCGCGGGGAGGCTTCTCGCGTATGCACGCTTCTCTCCTCGCTGTCAAGCGCAGCACGTGGCCACCGGGTACACATTAGACGCTCGCACATGTGCGGTAAACGCATACGTAACAGTTGCGACCGCGTGCGCGCGAAATTACGTATGCGCGCGCGTGCGACTGCGAGGCGCGTTAAGCGAGGAAAAACAACGAATCTATTAGAACCGATTTAGTTTGCGGGAAACGTTTAACGTCGTAGTTGCCTCTTGGAGGTAATTTTTTTTTTTCTTTTATTTTTATTTTTTTTTTTACTCATATAATAAAATTGATTGATAAGGCTGATGTTGCGAGATGAGAATTATAAATTCATTGCGATGACCCTTGATGTTTCGTTTAGAGGTGAAGAAATGATTTGCAATCGACGTTTCGGCTCTTCTATAAAGATTTTAAAATAACTGTGTTACCTCACAACAATTGCGTATACGTACAGTTATCTAGAAAACTTCCATTTATTATTTCATAAATTGAACAGTGAAGCAAGATTACGAAATATCGATGTCATAATTATGCAATAGTTGAAGAGCGATGCAGAATTTAAGCAAATATTCAGTTTTCGTTTACAAATAGATATAAATCACTTGAATGGAATTTCATATTATACAATAACAGACTGTAACATGATCAAATTGAATTATTGAAACAGAAACGGTATAACAATACGATGTTTACTAGTTTCGCGCAAAGAAATACTGCGACTAATAGTCCCTGAATTTTTTTCATTCAAACGAATGCGCAAAATGAAAATTTCATAATCAAACCGACAATTCGACGGGGCATTGTTAACATTGTGTGTTAATTTTTATCATAAAAATGTTATTGAAATTACGAGAGCGAGGCTCAAGAATCTATTAGATTCTCACGGAGATAACGCAACAGATGCCATCCGAGTTTATCTGATTTTCATGTTTGCGCATTTTGTTCAGCTCGGTGGAGGAAAATTCCAGCTTCTTCACGAAAACGAACACGTTGCTCAATAATGGCGTAAATTCGACTGAACTTGAGCCCGCAATCGTTCTAATGCGAGCTCTCGTAACGTTACCCAATTCGGCATTGGTTTTATCTTTACAAGTGTCACGAGCAACTAGTAAATAGAATCGTTGCGACGTACGCTTTTATTTTAAACGTAAATAGATTACGCTATAGTGTGAAATTAGCGTTATGAAAAATAAATTTTAATGCCTCGTTATGCAGCAGGAAATTGGTAATTTTAGCGCGTTAATTCCTGCAGACGTCAAGAAAATTTTTAACACAAATATAAAGAAGGAAAAAAGATAGTCTACGATAATTTAATCTTCTTTTTGTTACCAAATAAGCTTAAATGGAAGCTAAATTCAGATTTAATTTACTCAGCGGGTTGCGACATCACGAGATATCAATTATTGCGTTTATTCCACTTAAGCGAGATCAACGAGGAGCTTATAAGAGAGAAAAAAAAAAAAAAAAAAAAAAAAAAAAAAAGAGGGCAACGGACGCATTGGGCTCGCGCAGAAAACGCGGCAGTTTTCTTCTCGGCATCGTTGCCGTAACTCGTTGTGAGCCGAGCGCGTCACGTGCGCGAAATTCTCGCGACCGCGTCGACCGGCTAGCTGCACGCTTCCACGTGCTTCGCGCCATAACGATAAAGGCCAGCCAGCGTAGTTTTTTATTTTTGTTCCCTCCCAAGTCACCGTTTGTCGCGCTCCGCGTAAACGAGAACCGGCAACGTTTTTTTTACCGTATAAGCGTAATTGCGCTCCGATTAATTGTCATTGCGAGGCATAAAATAAATAAAGCCATGTTTATTAATTTATTAAAGTTGCCGAGAGTTATGAGTAATGACGAAATTTGAGAAACAATTTACGAAACGCTTAGCGAGATCTTTCTCTTCGTGATTACCGAGGACTTCCGAGTCGGCTCATGTTTTATAAATAACCGGTGACGCTCGACCGTATCTATTTATCTAAGTCGAGGCTCGCCGACCGCTCTACTGTTTCTCGGTGTCTCTTTCCTTCTAATTTCTAGCGTTGTCGTAATTATATTTTTAAATGTTATAATAAATAATTATAATGAACTCAATCATGAATCGTCATATATTAGGGCTATTTTTAGGACACAATAAATATTACCCAATGACACACTGATAAATATTAATAAATATTGAATCTCATAAACAAACCATTTCTAAAAATATATTTTTAAAATATATTTTAAATATAAAAGAATAAAAACAAAACAAAAAAACTAAATTTTCGTTTTATTTTTATGATTACAGATGTTCTGAGAAAACAAATTATGGTGGCAGAGTTCATTGCCCGACAGAGTGGATCACCCATCAATGGTGAGACCGCGTGTCTGAATAGCACAATGCCGGCCTCCCACACGATGGCGCACGCAGGACACGCCGGACCCCACAATGGCGGCCACGACGCCCACGGGCCCCTTCCGCCCATGACCCATCCGGGACACCACAACGGACCCCTCGCTATGCAGCAGCATTCTCCCCAGCAGCAGCAGCAGCAGCCGCAATTGCATCACCCCCAACCCCAGCACATGCAGCATCCCCAACAGCAGCATTCTCCACCCCAGCAGCAGCAACCCCCTCAAAACGAGAACTACAACAACAACAACAACAACAATAACAACAACTACGACATGCGCAAGGAGCTGTTCTCCCAACGCAAACAGCGCGAGTTCATCCCCGACAACAAGAAAGACGACAGCTACTGGGACAGACGCAGGCGCAACAACGAGGCCGCCAAGCGCTCTCGCGAAAAGCGTCGCTTCAACGACATGGTACTCGAACAGAGAGTCATGGAGCTAAGCAAGGAGAACCACATCCTCAAAGCCCAGCTGGAAGCCATCCGCGAGAAATTCGGCATCTGCGGCGAATCCGTCATCAGCACCGAGCACGTCCTGGCTGCCTTGCCCACCGAGCCTACCCTCGTTAAACGAGCCAAACTTCAGTCTTCGGCCGCTTTGCTCTACGCTAGGACACCCAGTCCGGTTCACACGTCGGTCATCCATCAGCCGGTGAGCGGAGCTCGCTCCGCCAGATCGCCGGCCCAGCTCTACGTCCCGGAGTCGACAGCCTACCCAGAAGCCGAGAGCTTCCAGTACACCTTCCCGCATCCGGCTTTGCACACCTTTGACACCTCGAGCGCTCTTAATCTGTCCAGGGGTCGCAGGGCCCAATCGCCCTTCGAGCTCTCCTCCGGCAGCGGGGACGAAAGTGTTCAGATGACGACCTCGCCGACCCTCATCAGCAACGGCGCCAGTGCCGGCAACAACCTACCCCTCAAGCTCAGGCACAAGTCTCGAATCGGCGACAAAGATGCCGCCAGTGCGCTTCTCGCCCTCCAAGGCATCAAGCAAGAACCCGGCCCGAGGGCTTCACCGCCGTGGGACAACGAGGGCTCCAGCGACGAGAGAGACTCCGGCATCTCCCTGGGCGCCGAGTGGACGGCACCCAGCACCACCTCGATTCCGGAAAACGAGAGAGAAGTCAAATCCCGACTGGATCGTCTGGCCTCCGAAGTCGCCTCCCTTCAGTCCATTCTTCGCTTGGGCAAGGCCAACGGGGAGAGTTTGGTGACGCCGTCCTCGCAGGTCGTCAACAGCACCATCAGCAGCACGAACGTCAACGGCGTGACCGCTGCCCCATGAAGGAGCAGAGCACCGTCGTCGACTTCGAGCGACTGACAATTGCGGTTGATAATGTCGACGTAGCAACGTCGACAACGCGAACAATACGAGGTGCCCGAGTCGTGACTGACGGGTTACCTTTTCTCTCTCACTTCTCTCTCACTTCTCTCTCTCTCTCTCTCTCTCTCTCTCTCTCTTTTAGCTGATGATGTTTATATCACTTATCGTTTTGTCCGTTTCTTCGACTATTTTGCACAAGTCTATCCAAAGATTCCACCAGCGACTTTTCACCGATGAATATCGCGCCTTCAGCAGTTGTGGCCTTCTATACGAACGAGATGAACGAGACGAACACGACGGGAGATATTTAAACAACTTGGGAGCTGCTGCTCTCGGAAAATCGTCGCGTCTCCGTTATTTATGAATGATATATAAATATATACATATATAAATTCTTCCTACTAAATGGGTCGGAACCGGTGTCGTGGAATTCGGTTTTTCTCGGCACGTAAACACAAGAGTGAGAATTTGCGAATTATTACTGTGATAAGGATTCCAGCGCTTTGCTTCGGCCCGAGACTTTTTGTATAAATTATATATATATATATATTATATTATACATATATATTATATTATTATATATATATATGCGACGCAAAGTCGGACTGGGCAAGAGTAGCGTTTTTATCGAGCTTATACGTTTTAAGCGCCGTCCTTCTCTACTTAATGTGGGACTAACACACGTTTTACACTTTGCTCTTTTTACGCCGATGCGTATTCGAATATGCTTAGCCTACCTATACATATGCGTATCTAAATGTAAGAGAATTAAGTAAAGAAAAAGATTACACGTTAATGTATTTTTGTGTATTATCACTTGTACTCGTTTAAAATTACGTCTTTTGCATCACGTCTGACTTTGCCTGAAGAGTGTATAATGCGATGTATTTGTACATATTACACTATATATTAAAGATGAAAAGAAAAAAAAACAATACCGTTATTATGTAACAGATCTTATTTCTCAGAAACCTCACATACACACGTACACACATATACAATGTAAAAGAAATTTTCACATAACATTTCTTCGTGAATAAGCATATAATGTTTAAGAAAAAAAAAAAAAAAAAAAAAAAAAAAAAGAACGACGAGTATGATTGCGAATAATTAAGTTTTATGTAAATTAGACAATACGACATAAGGAGCTTTAGGATATTTCTTATATACTGTCATTATTATTCTCATAAGTTAATCGGTCATAGCGATGGTTTAATTCATAATCAACATCGTCTCTCACACGAAAGTGGTTAATAATTGAAGTCGAATCCTAGATTGTACGTATAGAATAGAACGGAAATGCGAACGCAAGCCGGTCACCATGAACTGGAAACTTAGTCGCGCAACCGGCTCTCATCACCGCCACGTATCCCTTAAGGGCCTAGAAGCTTTTTACGATTTAAGCTCGATATATCGAGAGAAAAAAAGAAAAAAAAAAAAAAAAAATTTTTTTATTTTTTCACAATCTCGAGCTTCAATTGTAATTATTTATTCGGGCTTCATTCAATTTAATCACGTAAATTTAAAAATCTTCTCTCTACATCTCTATCTCTCGACATCTCTTATCGTTTAGTTATTTTCACTTATCACGTCATTATTTCCAATATAATTCTTAATCAATGTTTAATTTAACTCATACTTTAACGCATCACTTGAAAAGAAATAGTTTAAACTTAATTTTTTTTCGCGCATCTGCGTCTTCCTCACTTCGATATGAAAATGTTATAAAAAACAATATTTGTATGTTAAAACGTGTGAACAAAATTCGTATGCGTAAAGATGAATGAATGAGAATATAAAAAGTTAAAAAAAAAAAAAAAAAAAAAAAAGATTAATGAACATAATATTTCAAGTATTACGCGAAGCCTACAGGTGTATTACACACGTTTGCACACGTATGTATACGTGCGTGCCTATGTTTACAAATCCCAATTTTTTTAAGAGCTTCCTTATCACCGCTTGTCTCTTTCCGTCGATTTTACACAAAATGTTAGTCACACATCTACAATTATTGAAAGCGAACTCTGTTCATTCGCCTCGTGTTTGAACAAGTAGATAAAGTTTTTTTTTTTTATTTTACGAAACAAAAAATTGAAATAATCGATCGATGGAAGGTAGATTTGATTACGATTAGGTAGCTGTAAAGAGGGAAAAATTACATCTACGCACGTATAAAAATGTGTGCATGTACATGCATGTGTATATATATATATATATTACATTTTCCATTACTGAATATGACTAATAATGTATTTTTTCAAAACGTCATGCATGCATGAAATTAAAAATTTGTAAGTTCACAAGGAATACAGACGTAAAAATCCTTGAGTGTAAAAATAAAAAAAAATATTTAAAAGTTTATATGTTATGTATGTCGAGAATGCATATGTGAAAACAAGACGAACGTTCAGGTGCCTTCGAAGGAATTTTTACCAGTGTAAGAGACTCGACAGTGAAATCTTTCGGTAAAAAACGGGTTGTAAAATCTGTAAAGAAGGTCTTTAAGTTTGATTGAAGTTTGATTGAATCGTAATGAAAGAAAAGTAATAAATGCAAGTTGCAGGCAGTTGTTAAAGATAATAAAAGGTATAAAGACATTTGTTGCATGCGAATAAAATTGAGGTGACGTGTGTTATATATATATATGTATATACATATATGTATATGTGATATTGGCGCGAAGTAAAATTTCTAAACGCTCCTATGTAAAATCGTAATCGTAATCGCTAATCGAAAGCCACTAATTATAAAATAAAACCTAGCTCTAATAAACTATTTATTATATTAATTGTGTATGTTTTAAGATAGGAGAGAGTGTCTGTGTCGACGGTATGGGATGATCACGACATAAAGTAGTTTAACTTTTTTTACTTCAAAAGTAATTTTTATTGACGTCCGTTTAACGCAAGATTTCCCTTAATTTTTTAATTAAAATAAAAAAAATAAAAAAAAAAAAAAAAAAAAAAAAAAAAAAAAAATTGTTTGTCAACGTCGAAGCATTTCGAACAATTTATTAAAAGAAATAGTCGACGAGAAAATTGGTAACCGAACATTTCCGAATGGATTCCAATTTTTTAAGTCGTCGGTGAACTAACTGAGATCACCCCTACTAAGCCCAACACAAGACTGTTTATTACTATTCGGTGTTATGCAATGGAAGAAATTTCCAAAAAAAATTTCTTCTACGTTTGTTTTCTTTTTTTACATTATAGTTTGCTCGACATGTAAATAAATACAGATAAGAAACATACGTGTTGCGCGTTAATGTTTCGTTAAAATAGTCAGGAGTATATAAAAGAAAGACCATCAAAGGACTAAAGTAGTACTCGAATATTTAATGTCGTCTTATTCTATGCGTCACTGCAAATCATATCTAACGACATTGAAATATATATAGATATATATATAAAAACAAAAAAAAACAAAAAAAAAACAAAAAAAAAAAACAAAAAAAAAAACAAAAAAAAAAAAAAAATCCGATGAATTTGATACTTGTGTCCGAAAAATGTCATAATTTATAAATATTGTATTTGACTATTTATAAGCGTCGACTGGAATAAATGTGACCAGCAATAAAAAACATTTTGTTATTAATTATTCTCTCTTACCCTTCACTATACATATTATCCTTCATATTTAAGTTTAAATAATCATAGTGCTTTTTAATTAAAAGAATCATCATTTTCAATGGATTTCAATGGAATTAAAATTTTTTACGCAATTCTCCAAGCTCTACTGAATAAGAAATTATCTATAATATAAAAATACAATTTATTCTAATCCTTTGATAAATCGAAATAATAATTACGTAATTATCGTTTGAAAAAAAAATAAAAAATTTGCTATTAGTTTTATTATCCATTGCAAAATTCTAAATTGAATAAAATTTGTGTAACCAACTGTTAAATTTAACGTAGTTATTCAACAGTTCAACTAATTGATTAAAAACCAGCAGCTACCTACTTATTTAATATACTAAAGTAAAGTATGCCTTTTTACTATAATTACACAATCAATAGGCTCAGGTACTTGAAAAACTTATAAAACTGTGCTAACGACGACAGCGCCTTTTCTTGTGAACCATTATGATATCTGTCGGTAAGTCAGTGAAACTTACTTTTTACCGATATTCAGAATTATTAAATTCCTATCTTACCGACTGCTAATATTATATCGATATACAATAATGTAGATTCATTTGTGGTAACAATTAAAATGTTAATTATCGATAGTTAATATGTAGTAAAGATTAAACAGAAGATGGTAACTATAGTTATCGATTACCGATTACTAATAATTTTACAATTTATAATAGTATTATCAGTTACAATAGATTATTATTTTTTTAAGTAAAAACTTTTTATATTTTATTATTTTAAGGTAAGCTAGAAGTAATAAAATAAAATCAATAAATAAAATTGAAAAAATTGATTTAATATCGAAGAATTAAAACTAAAAATCAACCAACTATTGTTTATAGTTACTATGAATTAATTTAAAATGAAATTTTATTAAATAATTATCAACTATAAATGACAAAGAAGGAGCTATTCAATTTTTTATCAAGTACATTTATTATGTACTTCACGGTATACTATATTAAAGATTTTTATTTTTTCTGAAAGTTAAAACAATACGCTAACAATAAAGTTAATATTAATTTCAAAAAAAGACACCGTAGATAAAACCTGCAATAACAGTCCACCTAAAATATTTCACTACCAAGATTAAAATCTTTCCCGTGTATTAAATATATAATATTAATGAAATATGAAGCCTCGGTTTCCCCGCTCGTTCGTTTTGTTTCTCTCGTCGATCGCGGACGATTCATTTGCTCGTTTTGGCGTTTAAATTCTTACGATGACCGTCTCGGCCGGCCATTCGGAATCCGATCAGAAATACTTAGGTGGCGTCTGCGGTCCTCATTCCGCATATCATACGGCTCCTACCGTCTTCCATTGTTTTTCTTTCTCTCCCCCACCATTGTGCTCCTCTCGCAACTTTCAAAACGTCATTTCGCGACGGGAACAATTCCGACGCTCCTCTCCTTCCCGAAAGAATTTAAATTAGCGAGGACGACATATATGTATGTATCGGTTAAAATTAATTGATTTATGGATCCACCGATGGATCGCGTCCGTCGCGCTATGCAGCATAGGAGGAACTCCGGAACGCACGCGGCCAATTATACACATCGATCGGCAAGAAAAATGCAAAAATACGCAGACGTTACATCTGCTCCAGCGCGAACGTGAATACTCGGACTTGTCCTTTTAGACTCTCTCTCTATCTCTATCTCTATCTCTATCTCTATCTCTATCCCTATCTCTATCTCTATCTCTATATCTCTCTCACTCTTTCGCGTCACTTTTCCGTAATTTAATGGCCGCCGCAGTCGCGACTATTCTCCGCGTCTCTCGCTCGTTCGAAGCGCCGATATTACTTAATTGAACCAGAGTGATTTATTGCCGGCGCAGGGCCGAAGAAGTAAAACGAGAATTCCACAGACGACCGATTAGCACTAAAAGTTGTAACGATTATTGTAATTCGATCGTGCGTACATTTGTGTGCGTTTGAATATTCAGACCAGTATTACTGTTGAACTGAAACCAGCTGCTGCTGCTGTTACAACTTTTTCCAAGTGCGCGAGATAAAATTTAATTATATGAAGGAGATTCCTGAGCTCCTTATTATCATCATCCAAGCTCGCTCGCGCTCCTCCTAGGCTTTTCGATTAATGTGCTAATTGCGTTTTTTGGCACCGCCGCCGTTGTTTATTACATTGCTCGAGTAAAAACTCGACGATACATATCGAGCTACGTGAAACGATCGACGGAATTATCGTAATATCTGCGAGATATTTCGAACGAAGCAGAAACGAGAAAAAGAAGCGAGCGCGATTTTCAATTAACGTTCGAGAGGTACAAAAAAAGAGAGAAAGAGAGAGAGAGAGAGAGAGAGAGAGAATCAGGGATGCGGCGAATAAATCGATCGCTCTGCACGTTTCAGCGGCTATATAAATGCGCCGTACAAAGAATATCGCGTGCAGACTAATGAGAGTAATCACTTAATAAAAGCCAGCCTCTCTTTCTCTCTTTCGCGCACGCGCGCACTCGGTTTCGCAGCATCGCGTGACGCTTAACGAGTGGATATAACCGAAAAATAATATTTGACTTTTAAGGTTTCTACAAACGCGCCTTTTCAACGAACGACGATTATTGAATATTCAAACTCAAGATTTTGACTTTGCTATTAATTTTTCTGTTTTTTTTTTTTTTTTTTCGTTTTTAAATCTAAAAAATATTCTTTGAAACTGAGACTATTTCCCGATATGCAATATAATATTGAAAAATTTAGATTTAATTGCCACATAAAATATAAATTAATCATAAAAATTGATTATTTATTTTAAAAATTTTTATTTCTTTATGTTTTTTACGAATAAAAATGAAAAATCACATCTATATTAAAAAGTAGGGCTTAATTTCGATGCGAAACATCAAAATATTTTTTTTCTCGAAACGGCTAAAAGCAACCCCTTTAACATATTCTTTTGTCAGTAATCAATTACTTATGTCAAAAAATGTAACATCTTGCGCACCGTCAGTGCTAAACCGTAACATTCAACAGTCGGCGATCGTCGTTGTGTACACTTACCTTTCCCACATACAGAATTAGAAACGCGTAATCATCTGTCATTCACTTTAAAACGTTGAGGGAGAAAGAGAGAGAAAGTGAGATAGGACAAAAAATGACGCGCCCTTCGGGGTTACGTATAAAAGGGTACGCGGCATCTTATGCATATCCAAGAACTCGATGTAAACCTATTAAAAATAACCAAACAGATGCATACATGTATTCATAAAGTTTCTATCTCCGCTACATGCGAATACGCGCCGCGAAATTCACACCGCGATCATTAAGCTAGACGTACGTACGTGAAAATTCGCGTTGAAATTTTAAAAAACGAACGGGCGCTTGGCAAATTTTCTACACATGAGCGGCAAACTTCATCGATCAAAATCCGCGCGCGACGTGTCGGGGTATAACAAAAATCGACGAGAAGAGATACACAGACCTGGAGAATTCAAGTGGCTCGATTCAACGTATTCGAAAATCCATTTGTCACTTGGCGGGAGGGGAATACATGCGCAATCTATGCCTGTACCTTATGGGAAATATATATCTCCTATACCCATTTCTTTATGTTCAATTGCGAGTGCTGTTTTCGTTTCTTTCTTTTTTTTTTTTTTTTTTTTTTTTTTAAAGCGACGATTATCGATATACGTTACTCAGTACTCACGTTTTCTTTCACGTATGAATGCCGACGCGCGGAATAAATACTCTTATGCAAATAGCCCGGTATTCCTAATAAAGAGAGATTTTTGCGCAGCCGGCAATAGTATTAGATCATCCTACTCGATATACACTCATCCTTTGAAATATTTTCTCTCCATCTCTCTCTCTCTCTCTCTCTTTCTCACCCCGTTATATAAATTTTTCGCGCAGCTTGCCTTAAATTTGCATACGGATAATGCACAACTACCTCGAATCTAACGTTTCCTCGTGCTCTCTCTTTCTCTCTTCGACAAAAGGGTTAAAAAAGACAAGCGCTCGCGCTGAAATAAAAAAAAAAAAAAAAAAAGAGGAAGAAAAAGGAGGAAGGGAATGGACCCCCGGTGAAAATCAACATTTCGCCGCGCAACCGGTGCGTACGAAATTCTAATTTGACGTTAGACAGCGCGACGTTACAACCGCCCCTCCTTATTCAGCGTGTTTCAAGTTTTTCGAGCAACGTCGCAGTTATACCAACGTGCGCGAGAGATATTCCGCTGGTGGAAGAAGGGTGAAACTCGAGGAAAGGGATTTGAAGAGAAAGGGAAACAAGGAAGAGAAGATACTTTTTTCTCTCACTCTAACTCTCTCTCTCTCTTTCTGTCTCTCATGAAGAATCGGAGAAAATGATAAGCAGTACCAAACTCCGGGAGTCTCGATTTGAATAAGGACAAGAAGCGATGTGCTTGTATTGCGAGCTCGCGGGCTTCCCTCTTTTTTCTTTCTCCTTTTTTCATGAGTTTGCCTTCATAGGTAACCCGCGTGATCCGCCGGTGTAACGGGTTATACCTGCGAGTCTCTCTCTTTCTCTCATCCCTGGGAAAAACATACGAACTGCTTTTTTCGAGGACTAGGATGTTTCCGTTCTGTGTACCCGTTGCGCGTCCTTTTTTACGTCCGTTTATAACGCGTTGTAAAAAAACCATTAGGATACGTGTTTTCGAATACGATAAATAATTTTTTTTTCCTTTCTTTTTTTTTTTTTTTTTTTTTTATTCAAAACGTGACATGGACTCTAAATTTGATTCGGTAGTAGCCAAGTTTTATCGAATGATATTTTAAATCTTGTTATAATTTCATGATGCGTAATACGCGAAAGATATTAGTGGAACGAATACGAACAATGTGTTTTCTGGTTTTTAATGTGTTTTTATGATTTAAATTTATTTTTTAAAATGATGAAATAGCTGAGTTTCTCCTTTTTTTTTAAGAATATAAAACTTTTTAAAAACAATATTTTTTTCAATAATTGAATTTGATAAAAATTATAAACTAAAAGTTAAGAAATTTAAAAGAATGTAGTTTTTTTCTGAAAAAGTATATACTATTAAATAAACGATGGTCAGTTAGATTAAAAATGACATTCTCAGAACTCCGTAAGAACATAGAATCATTTCAGTATTGTTATTTTTTTTTTTAAACGCCGTCATAGAAACACTTTCTTATAGGAGACAGCGTTGAAAGAAATAAAAATAGAAATAGCAAACTACACGTATCTATTTCCGAGATCGCGTCCTAAAATTTCCCCGCGAAATCGTTCCGATTACTCGCGAATTCGCTATGTGTCTCTTCCTCGTGTGTATTATTATACTCGAGAGTCGCTCGAGGTAGTCATTTGCTCAGCGTTTACTTTTTTCTCTTTTGTTGCGTCTTTCTCACCGCACGCACTTCGTTCCCAGTCTCGCTCTATCTCGGACTTTTTCCACCTTATTTTGCGGCGACGCGATACGCCGAATCTCCGGATGGATTCTAATAAAAGGGTCGAAGGTCCTTACATCCGTTCTGTCTGGATTCGGCAGACATCATAAGGATCGTATAGTGTTAAAGATTTCAAGAAATCAAAAATTAATGTTTGATAAATTTCTTTGAAATGAAAAAGTATTACAAAATATTCGTAAAAATTCATTATTTAACCATTGAATAAAAATTAAAACCTTCCTTATTTCTTTGCTCGTTAAGTTTTTTTATATAAAATTACTATCTCAACTGTTAAAGAATATTGCGAGTATAAACGATCGTTTTTTTTTTTCGTTCACGTAATTGATTGCATTAAACGTATTTTATTTTAGCCTGTGTTAAATATTTATTTCAAACAGACTAATTCGAATCAAGGGTATGAAAAGAGCGTACTGTAAAAGCCAAGAAATCATCGATGAATAATGCATTTTTCATGTTTTCACAGGATTTGGGATAAAATAGAAGCGAGAACGATTCGGCTCAGGTTGACGCACAGAGGTAACGGAGCACAATGGGGCCGCGAAATCGACACCGTCATCCCGCGCTCGTTGTCTGCTTTCAGATTTCCTATCTGGATCTACGATGTCAAACTTTATTCAAAGCTCGACCAAGAAGAAAAAAGTTTAACGCACGCCTGTAATAATCCGCCGGAGAAGTTTTATAAAAGAGGGGAAAAAAAAAGGACAAGGAGGTGGAATCTTTGAGATGTACGCGGCGAGAGAGTCGGCTTTCGTGTGATTTTTCAAACCTACAAAGCTGGAAAAAAGATATGGCTTTAAGCTTATTTAATTAAAAGAAAATACGAGGCTTTTTTATTTATTTATTTATTTATTTTTATTTTTTATTTTTTTGAAGCTTCCAAACTAGTTTCGAAAATGCGACCGCAATTTGAACAGCTTTAAGCGATTGAAATTAATAAATTACAAAGCCAAAAATTATAAATGAGATGATTATTTTTAATTTTAATGCAGCATTCATGTTAAATTTGAAAAACTATTATTCTTCTTGTAGTGACTTCCTTAAGAAAAAATAAATGAAGTATATTATCAAACGGAATATACTTTCTCTCGTTAATATTTCGATCAAATACATTTTTAAATTCCATCAAACGTATTTTTTGAACATCATCGATATAAAATAAACGTTAGTCATGTTTTTGATTTTAAATCAAGGAATGTTAAATCTTGAGAACGTTTCAAGGCACGGATTGATACGTACCACCTACACGGGAGTCATGTAGAAATTACATGACATGCAGTTTCTTCGAACTTTATCCAAATGAATCTTATAATATTGTGTGTATGTATCGTAGAGTGTATTTTAAATGCTTTCCGTTATACGTGTTGATGAAAATATTGAAATACATTTTTCATTACAAACTTTACGACGCTTTATCATTATTAAAAATAATGTAACGAAAGTAATATTTAACACTTAACGTTGTAGATTGTTCATGTTGCAACAGATACGTTGTTGTTGTAATTAATGTGAGAAGAAACATGTGTGAGGTGTATCTTCTTTTCAGAATTGGCAAGAGTTTTGATGACGTAATGTTCTCTATACGTTCAGCGAAATGGCGCATTAAATTTTTAACGCCACTTTCTCTTTAAACTCTTGGCAATTTCTTTTTGTTTTGCATCTTTAAAAAATGAAGATAATACAACGAGACAAAAGCATTATTTTTATTGTCTAGACACTGCAATTACAAATAAATATGTATTGTCTTGACTTTAAATTTAACTTATAATAAAAAAAGTTACGACTTGAAAATGAAACTCTACATCCAAGTTTTTTCTATAGCACTTTTATCACGTATAAACTTTATACGTATAAAAGGCAACTCGTGTACGATCGCGAGGACAACAATAACAGCGAAGGAGTATGATCGAGCAGACACGTATATCACGCGGATCACAAGCGCAAAGAAAGAAATATAAAAAATAAAAAGCCTCTGTAAGTCCAGAAAAATCTAAAATCCAAAATCTTTTGAGAAAACACAGCTGGCCCGACTGCGTCGTGTGCGTGTGCGTGTGCGTGTATGGGAGGGCAGGTAAGATTTTTCAATTTTACGGGCGAAGTGAGAGGGAGAGATGGCGGACTCCAGTTAGAACCAAAGAAAGGAATCACCAAGAATGGGGTAGAAAGAAAAAAAGAGAGAGAGAGAGAGAGAGAGAGTCAGGGAAAAAAGCAAGAGAAAACGCGCGGGATATCCCTTTAGAAAAACGAGTGAAAAGAGAAAGAGAAAGAGAAAGAGAGAGAGAGAGAGAGAAAGAGTTGTATGTAACCCTCGGTGCGATGTCATCTTGCGCAATTTCGTTTTCTGAAGTCTCTCTTTCTCAAACCTGGAATCAAAGGGGTTACACACACGCGCGCTCACAAAGTACAACGAGGTAGTAGAAATTGTGCAGCTCGTCTACCTGTCCGCGCTATGTTTTCGGTTCTCGGGTTACTAAAGACGTCCGGAAATCCAAAAAATCGCGAAGGGCGCGCGTTTCTCCGTTTTTTTCTTTTCATTTTTTTTTTTTTTTTTTTTTTTTTTTTTTTTTTTTTTTTTTTTTTTTTTTTTTTTTTTTTTTACCTTTCATACTCTCTCACTCACGCGTGCAGCATATATATCGCGAGGATTGTCGTCTGGCTTGACACTTGACCGTCTCAACTACAATTTTTTTCTTTTATCTCGCGCGCGTCTTTTACTCAGAGCACTAGGCGACCCTTTCTAGTATATGTTTCTCGAACGCTGGGGTCCTTAACCCCTTTTTTTCGCCCTGTCAGCTGTAGAGTATGCGACAGCTGTATACAACGCTTATATATCGAGAGCCTCGTTAAGTTCTGTTTTTATTACGAACGACTATGTATGTGTAAGTATACTTTCGATATATTATAAACCAGTCGATTAGAAAGATGTAGGCGTATACTTAATAATTTTCATGACGATTCGTACAAATATGGATATATTGGTAAGATAATTCGTTTGATGAACAATATATTAAAATATATACAAGCTGGGCAAATGATGATTTTCATATTGATTCCATTGACGATAAAAATATTTTGTAAATATAACTCACCGAACCGTTGATGTAAACCCATAGTGCATGCGTTAATGTTTTAGGAAGAATTTTGTACATACCTGTAATGAAAAAAAAATTTGGTTTTAGTTGAAAGTTTATTAAAAATTATATCATAATTGATTTATTTACAAATTAATTCGATATCAATATTTATAAAAATTATCAAATTAAAGCAACTCAATCAAGTTTGATTATTTTTACATTCCAAAATTCAATGAATGTATTTAAAATTATATTCAAAATCAAAACTGTTTATTCAAGCATTAATGAAAATTACAAGCACGGCATTAAATGAACACTGGCACTTTCCAAGTTTAGTCATTCAAGGCAGGGGGGAAGGGGGAAGGAGTAAAAAGCGCGCTATGGCATTATTCTGTTGTCTATTCGTACAACGTGAGTTCACATAACTTCTGAGTACAAAACTCGCAACGATAAAAAAATTAAACTTAGAAAACTTTATATGATTGCAAATCAATGTAATTCTCCAGCTATTTTTTACTTTATTATTTTGAAAGTCAGTCTGTTAAAACGTTGGTGAAGGTAAATAAAAAAAAAAAAGTTTTTAACAAAGCATTATTATCTTATACGACGACAAAATTTCATTATTCAAAATTTACATATGCATTTATTTGTAAAACGTGATAGATTTTTGTATTATGTAAATTAATAATTTTGTGTATTTAAAAAAAAACGCAAGGTTAAAAAACTCATCATCATAAAAATGCTAAATCGAACATAAAAACTTTCACCGTACAACTTTTATAGCCTTTCCTCCGCGTACAAAATTCTCTTTCATTCCTTCCCTCTCTCTTTCTTCTACTCTTGAATTCGAACGATTCTAATCGTTCTTTTTTCTTCCATCATCGAGCCGAGCCTTTGTTCGCACGTAAAAATCAGTAATAGAGCTCGATTTGTACACATTTCCTCGAGCGCGTTATATTGTCGAGACCGCGCATAAGTCCCCGGCAATGCTTTATTACACTTTATATTTTTTTTGTTTGTTTCTTTATTTTATTCAATTATTTCATTCGTCTCTTTTGAAAAGCATAAGCAAAGCGCCCGCTTACAAAGATTGCTTTCGTCAAAGTCAAAACGGTCGCGCAATGCGCGCGTACGTTATAAGTGCGCGCGCGGGCTCTTATATATATATATATATATATATATATATATATATATATATATATATATATACATACAGACGCGTGTGCGCGAGCACGGTTCCATTCATAAACTTTCTCTTTCTGCATCGAGAAGACGACGATGACGACGTGCCCTTCTTAAAATTCCCAAGATCTATCTCAAGCCTCGATAATAAAAGCTTTGCCTTTTCTTCTTCTCGATCGAAAAAAATATCCAACTACGCGAGTCAGAAGTGAAGAAATTAAGAGCGTCACATGGCTATATAACCAGCGATGGCATTATATTCCCACGAAAGAGGACGGAAACGAATTATCTTCCCCCGTTCGGTTCATTTCATTTTTCGGATGCGTATATACGCGTTTCACACTTGAAGTTTGTTGCACCGCGACGATACTTCCTATATATATATACACACACGTATACACACTTATACGCGCTTCCTATACACCCACACCCTCGCGTAACGCAACGTTAAAAGTCGTAGTTCGTCTGCAGTGGCCGACTCTTTAAAAACTCGGGAAAAAAAAAAAATCACCGCACGCGCGCGCTCGAGAGTATGCGCGCGCCTGTATGAGTAATTCCGTAGTATTTCGGGGATGCGCGCTGGAAAAATCAAGCGAGGCAAGTTTCCTAGTTTTAGCGACTCAAGTGTACTCGACGTGTTTTGGATGATAATGCGCCTTTTGAAAGAAAATAAATTTAGTTATTTATTGCCCCTTAAGTGTAACGATGGACAAATTTATATCGAAATCGTCGTTTTGGTAAAACTGTAAATAATGTATAACTGTTTATAATATTTATGATAAAAATTGTCCAATCAATGAATTGAAATAACGGCCGATAATAATGTAAATACAGTTAACTCTCAATTGCATAGATATAATGAATAAAGTATGAAATAAAAAAATTTTTTTAATGCAAAGGCCCAATCATAATAATTTTAGAACAAAATGAATTACCTAACGATCATAATTTTTTTAAAAAAATAAACATTCAAAGATAATGCGATTTACTAAAAAATAACATCGTTATTATGAAAATTCAAGTCTGCCAGTTTAAGCAATTTGGTTCGAGAAGTAAGATAACCGCTTTGAGATGTAACAGGCTATGTTCGTATATATTTTAAACGAACTTCCTCTCTTCCATACCAATCTTTCCCTCTACTCTTTCACTTATACTTAAATAACTGGCACAACAGATGGCCCGCAGATCGAGTCAAAAACGTCTTATCAAAAACGTACAATTTTAGATTTTCCAATATGGAATGCGCTTTCTGGTCATCGAACTCCGACCAACGTCACCCTTTACCTATACCCACGCAAGTCGATTCAATTATTATTTATTTTTTTTTTTTTTTCTTTCTAATATAGAGAATACGCTTTTGTTACTTTCAATCGGAATATTTTTATTTTTCAATAAAGAATGATTCAGAATGCATTCGTAAAGTAATACAATAACATTTTTTCTAAGATATTATTCTGTAGAACAATACTAATTCTAATAATAATCAGGCTGTTATAAAAATCACATATGTATTACACAAAATCACATATGTAGTAATACAAGAAAATCTTTTTTCAAATTTTCTCACAGCATCCAGAGTGACGAATCAGTACCGTTATACGTGATATTGGGAAACACTCGAAAACAACGATTTTTTGTTCGATTGTCTCCCTACCGACAACTTTTTTTACTCGCGCGCCACCTCCGCAAGGAAAAACAAAATATGGAACACCGATACGCGATGCATTCTTAAAAGGTTAAAATATGCCTCGCTCTCTTTCTCTTTCCTTCTCTCTCTTTCTCCTCGCTCTTTTTTTCCCCCTTCTCTAATCACTGGCCTGAGAATGAAGGAAGGAAGAAGGGAAGGGAAATCTCCGAGTTTTCTCTTTCAAGGGTTGAATCTCGATGTATTTCCGCCCTCGCGCCTCGCATCCGAGGGTCGTGAGAGAGCCTCGCGCCCCCGCCTTAGCAGATGACATAAGAAAAAAGGCAATGCGTATACAAAAAGAGCGAACGGTTCAACTCGGATTTGGTTGCGTTTTTTTTTTTTTTTTTTTTTTTTTTTTTGGACTCGTTCGTTCTTGGAATGCTTCGTTTGAGGTTTGATGGAAAAAACTGAGGGAGCTAATTGTATTATGCGCATTTAAATTACAAAATTGGAGTGTGCCGCGGTTCACGTAATAAGTTAAGTGGGACAACCTTTTATTGCAATGCTCTTTATGTTTTGGAGATTACTTTATTTTAACGTTTAATGCTTATGGCATTATTTTATTTACTTAAAAAATGATGCTTTTTAATTAAGTAATTAAAAAATGTAAGTTTTATTTTTTTAACAATATTCTCGAGTTACACAATAATTTTGGACTGGAAAACATTTGTAAACAATTTTAATAGAAATTACTTCCACTTGACTTAATCGTTGCGTTTCTCACGAGTACATAAATCGACTTTTTTTTAAATTTTAAGAATCTGTCTGAAGTTGATATTATTAAAAAAATCTACTTATTTAAAGAATGCGCCTGAAAATATCAATTTTTTTTTTAACTTGTGATGTAATGTCAAAAAAAAAAAAAGAGCTGATGATCGAGTCAGTAAGAGATAGAGATGGAGAGGGAGAGAGAGAGAGAGAGAGAGAGAGAGAGAGAGAGAGAGAGAGAGAGACGAAGGTCCGGGGTTCATGGCTACTTGAGGGGAGAGGCGATCAAAAAATCGATTAATCATTTTCGTCTTTCTTTCGCGGCGCGCTACCCATGATTCTTTAAAAATTTTTTTCCAACAAAAATATCCTTACTTCTCCTAGAACCTAGACATTGTCGAACGAAATTGCCGATACTCTTCGCTGCTGCTGTCCCGGTCTCTTACTTTAAGCTTTCTCAAATTTTTGATGATTTTTTTTTTACCATCTGTTTTACTTATGGATCACGCGACTTTACGGCTCTCTCTCTCTCTCTCTCTCTCTCTTTCTCTCGCTCGTTTGCGCTTAAAGGGGTCTGATTCATCAATCAACAGAGCCGAAAAGCGTGAAAGAGTTCACAGCAGCGTAGAAATCCTAATGATCGAACTGCTAACGTTTTTTAAAAATTGACTTTTCAACGTTATTTTTTCCCATCGGACGATATGAAATTCCATTTTTTATGCCTTTGAACCTGAATTTTATGTCCATCTATTATAAACTATTACAAAATCCGAAATCCTTATATTGTAATCACTTTTTTTAAAACAATGTTAACATAACCAGTAAAAATAATAAAAACAAAAAAAAAAAGTTTTTTTCCTGTTCGATTTTATTTATTTTCATTTCTTTTAAATGTTTTCTACCAAGACAAAAAATGAGAAAGGGCTGAAGCACAAACACGACGATAGAAAGGGTAACTTTTTTCGTTTACTCAAACGAAAGTTTTTATTTTAAGCAGCCGGATGTTCTTAATTTTCAAATCAACAAGAAATGAAAGGTATCCGAAAAAAAGTCCACATGTATCGCTCGATATTGTTGGAGTAGATGCAGTCTGCGTTTAAATTTAATGTACTGTAACTTGTACAAATATATTGAATGATGAAATTTAAAACTATTTCATATTAAACGTACTATATTTTAAATGGCTTTGTAACAATTTTATTGCTTCAATAAGCTTAGATTCTTTAACTATCGTCTTTCAAAAATATTAGAAATCTTAATCTTGGCTAGATCAAGGAATTAAAAAAGTTTTTATTCGATAAGCTGGGACCCACGCATTTTTTTCTTGCTGATTTAACGATTAGAGAAAAACACACCGTTTCTTTATTGATAAGATAACAAAAAAATGTTAAAAAATACGGAAAGATAGACATTCGAAATTATTTGCACCCAGTTCGACGCTAGCGTAATTTATAAAACAATCAATTGTTGAACAACTGTGTTTTTGTGAAGTGAAGTATGCTTACTCGTGTGTCGTTTGATTACCAAATTAGTGATTGCGATTTGCAAAAAATCAAAGTTTGTGCAGCAATTTTAAAAAATTGGTGAATAGATAAACTTACAAGTGAGTGCAGTAATATTTAAAAATCTCATCTCATTTACCTCATAATAAATTAATTTAACAATAGAATTCAATAATGAAATTTATAGAATAATATATAGATATAGATAGAATAATATACTTTTTGAAATTATCGTTAGTTATTACACAATTAATATTTGTAGAGAAATTTCTAGCATTATTATTTCACATCTTTAGAGTAACAAATCTCTGAAATAATATTTATAATTTTAGTAAATATATTTACCAAAAAATATTGAAGAAACTATATATTTTTATAATAACATATGCGCTTTAAGTAAATCTGAAAAATATATTGTATTATTTATATAAATTAAAAGAGATAAGAAAAATAATTAGCTTTTAAGAATTATTTATCGTTTCTAGAGAAGACTATCTAACAATATTTTATCAAAATTCCTACAAAAATACTTATTACATGGACTGAAGTTCTTTTCTATACTTTCATAGAAAAATCAATCGATTTTATATAATCTCATATGAAAGTTATAGAAAGAGTCGATTTTATCATGTATGAGATCCGAATAACATAAACAATGTTTATAAATACGAGCGTTCCACGCTTTTGAAAAAAAAAAAAAAAAAAAAAAAAAGAAATAAATAATTAAAAGAAGAAACAAAAAGAAAAGTGAATATGTTTTGTTTTCGTTCTTCAGATTCAAGAACGTATACACACATAAACAATTTTACAACAAGAGCAGCAGCCTTTTACGATACAAACATTATCCTATCTCCGATCTGAAATCACAAATGCGAATCATCGTTATTATCAATAAGCCAAAGATCACCGGTACACCTCAGCGACAGCTGAGCTCCTCGCTGTAATCACAGTGCCACAAGGCTACTTAAATATCTCTCCAGCTCTTTTTATGCCTCACGACAAATCGCAGTAAATACACTGCGCTCTCTCGTACACACATTACGACGCGACCGGTAATACGTATACCGCCAATAAGACAACCTCAAAAAAAAAAAAAAATATATATATATGTATATATATACACACACACACACACACACACACACACACACACACACACACACACACACACATATATATACACATACACACATCTGCATCTCCGATTGAACACCACTGTACACACACAAGTATAACCGAGTGTGCCAGGGAGAGCCTACGATAATTACACGGTACGAAAGAGAGACGGAGCGAGAACGAAAGAGAGGGAAGAGGCCGCCAGAAATATATGTGTTCGATCGGCCGGTTTTTGAATTATTTGAAAAGAGACAGACCCTCGCGCGCGCACCCGTACCCACAATATTATAGTCCGCTATCGCGATTTGCTGCCGCTGTCAACCCCCACTACTTCCCGTTTTAACTCTTTTTTTCGCCATCTCTCTCTCTCTCTCTCTCTCGCTTTCTCTCTCTTCCTTCGGCGCATCTCATCTATACAGGCTAGCCCCATCAATTCGTTTTTGTCTCGTCGTTTTGCTGCCCGAATTTTTTTCCCATCATCCTTTACGTCTTTGCAATATCTACCCCAAGAACGAGATAGAGAAAGAAAAAAGGCGCGCGAATGAGCGAGTTAGAAAATCGAAAAGAAGTCTGTAATATTAACAATAGCTAAAGAGAGGGAGAGAAAGAGAAAGAGAAACGAAGTTTCTTATTTGAATCACAGTTAATGATTTGGACATTTAAATGTGTAGCCTTTACCATCGGTCGATTAGATAAGATCGATAATATACGAAAATCGATTAGAGATACGTGGATTGATATTTCCGCGAAACAGCAAATTAAACGCGTAATAGCGGGAACGATTTCAAGCTCATTTCCTTCTCGCGTGACCGCTTTTAGCTAATTCGAATTTCGGACGCAGCAAAAGTGAAATTCCTAATGACGAGTAATATAATTGAAAAGGAGGCGAAAGAGGAAGAAAAGAAAAGATTAGATTGCAAGCGAGCGGGACAATCTATGGTAATGTTTCAGTCGAGATGTCGATCGAGAGATGCATTCTTATATTTCTCGCTTTATTACGACCGCCCCAGAAAGATAGAGAGAGGCGGGGGGAAGGAGAGAGGGATGGAAGGGGAATAAAGAGAGACGCGCATCTTTTGCGACTCGGCCGCGAAACTATTGGGCGATACAAAAGTAAAACCGGCTCGCAGCAAAGGGACGAAAGCTGTTCGGGCGCACAAAGCGAACGCGGGGCAGATGTTATAATTTCGAAATAAAGGTAATATCTCCTGCTCCTCGCTGTAAGCGCGCAGAGGAAAGGTCGATTCGAAATTCGATGGGCGAAAAAAAAAAAAAATAATTGCAAAAAGATACCAAGGGGGTTCTCTTGAGTCCACCTCCGATGTATCTTACGCGCCGACGATTCGAAATACGGAAAGGAGGAAGGAAAGGGCAGACTCGGAATGATGGATATAAATATAGCGAGAGAGAAAGAGGGAAAGGTAGTACGTGAGGGTCGAGATGAAAAAAAAAAAAAAGTAGTTTGTACGTAGAATTTTCAAAATAATAATGTCGTTCGGTAATATCAATAATGTATATTTTAACTGAAATCTTACGAGAAAACGAAAACTGAAAGTTATGATTTGCAGTTTAACGTTGAATGTTATACTATTTGTATTTACGCTAAAATTTTGATGCAAACAAAAAAATAATCAATATTTTGCTCCTCTTGTACGCATGAGTATAAAATTCGTTATCTTGGTAATTCTATATACGACAATAAACTTGACATCAAATGTTTCTTATCTAATATTTACACAATCGTAAGTATAGATTAGAAATAAAATTGTAGTAGCAACGCATAAACACACACACATATCTATATATATAACACCCGATCAACAAACTTTATAATTCTAGAAATATTAATTATTGCTAGAAATTTACTGTTATGAAATAATAATAATAATAATAATAATGATGATGATGATTATGATGATGATGATGATGATGATGATGATAATGATGATAATAATAGTGGTAATGGTGGTAATGGTGGTATTGGTGGTAATGGTGGTAACGGTGGTAATGGTGGTAACGGTGGTAATAGTGGTAACGGTGGTAATAGTGGTAACGGTGGTAATGGTGGTAACAGTGGTAATGGTGGTAACGGTGGTAATCGTGGTAACGGTGTTAATCGTGGTAACGGTGGTAATAGTGGTAACGGTGGTAATCGTGGTAACAGTGGTAATGGTGGTAATGGTGTTAATCGTGGTAATGGTGGTATTGGTGGTAACGGTGGTAATGGTGGTAATGGTGGTAATAGTGGTATTAATGGTAATGGTGGTAATAGTGGTATTAATGGTAATGGTGGTAATAGTGTTAATCACGGTAATGGTGGTATTGGTGATAATGGTGGTAATGGTGGTAATGGTGGTAATAGTGGTAATAGTGGTAATCGTGGTAATAGTAGTAATAGTGGTAATCGTGGTAATAGTGGTAATAGTGGTAATAGTGGTAACGGTAACGGTAACGGTAACGGTAACGATAACTATAACGATAACGATAACGATAACGATAACGATAACGATAACAACAATCACAATAATAATAATAATAAGAATAATAATAATAATAATATTAATAATAATAGTTTTCGCTCTGCAAAATCCAACCCTACGTCCGAGAACTCTCACGTGCAGGGCGGGCAACGTATGTTTTACATTCGGCTAACAGGGAAATGGAACTACACAAACACATTACGAGTACACTGACACCTTCGTGCGAGCCTTCGAGTCTTAGCGTGGTATGAAAGTGGGGGCCCTATAAACGGGTATCACCCATGATCGGAAAGCAGCCCTATAAACGGGCACACTGCACGCAGGAAATGACTGGTCGGGGGCTCTATAAACAGGCCTTCCTGAGACTGCATGTGGGCGCCCGAGCCTCGAGGATGGACACGAATACAACGCAGGGCTCCTGATTAGGTGGCGAAAGCTTTCAAGAGAGGGTTCTGTCATGGTCGTGTGCGCTTCCACTCTGGAGGGTACATTCGTAAAACCAGTTTCGCACTCCTGGGCCGCCATTAGTGGGGGGCCCGAACCCGGCCCAGCCAGCATGGGAGGCTGCCCTGCACAGTGGTAAGGCGCTCAAAAGGCGCTAAATCCCGCCTCCAGCAGTAACACCGAATGGCGATCGGATGGGATCTTGCTGTTGGGGTATGGGGGAGGAACGGACGTGGCCACCGGACTTTCGAAGCGCTCGAACAATGGGAGAACCCAGGACGGAATGCTGAAACCACTTTTTGGCGTGCTGACTGTCCACCTAACACACTAAACACACTTTCGGGAAGGTAAGTGTTTTATGGAAATTAAAATGGAAAAAGTTAATGAAATTGCAGGTAATAGAGTGCAGCCTGCGCGTAAAGACTCAGGGGAGTCGCGGGAGAATCCCAACTCCCCTAGCACACCAGTAGGTGACCTGGCTGGTGGGCTAGACAACATTACAGGAAATCGCGAAAGGACGGGCGGGTACGGAGGGTCGCCGGAAAACTGGGAGGCTGCGGAGAGAAAACTGCACGGGCAGCTTCTAAATATACGCAGCGTCCTAGAAAGAATGACGGCAAAAACCAAAGTCCAAAGGAATGTGAGTACCGTCATAACGACAGGCATGAGTGAGATAAACGAGGCTACGGAAGTCGGGCTGTATGTTCTGAACCGTATGCATAAGCTCCGACGAATCACTGTACCAGACACTGGACGTGTGATTGAGGTTGAGGTAACCCCTCAACAAAAACGGAAACGGGTAAACCAGACCCCAACTCCGGAACAGGGCATTGCCGTACCACAGCAAGGGACCTCCGACGGGGTATGGACAAAGGTTGCCCTAAAAAAGAAACGGAAGGGTACAAACGTGGGTACAGCCAAGACGGACGAGACGGGACAGAAAGCCACCCAGCCACGAAATCGGGGATCGGATCGCCCTAGCCTGAAACCCAGGAAAGGTGCGATTCTGATCAAACTGACAAGTGGTCAATCGTATGCGGACGTTCTACGGACCATATGAGAAAAGGTGGACCCACAACAGGAAAAGGTACAAGTTAGGACAATTAGAAAGACCAAAGACGGCGCGGTGTTGCTACAACTTGAAAAGCAACAGGAACGACAGGTTTTTCAAAAGGCTCTACAGGACGTACTCGGTACAACAGCGACGGTAAAAGACATGACGTCCAGGGTGACGCTGGAGTTTGTAGACCTTGACTGCGTCACGACAGGGCAGGACGTCGCGGAAGCGATTAATCGCGAAACCGGAATCGAGGCGGAACGGGCAGTTCACGTCTTCGCGTCCAATAGTCGAGGACTAGCCATGGCTGTCTGCGACTTCGACGCCACGGAGGCGACAGACCTCCTGAAAGAAGGTAGGATCCGGATAGGCTGGGTCAACTGCCGCGTCAGACCCAGACTACGCGTACCAAGGTGTTACAAGTGCCTCGGTTTCGGTCACATAAAGAAGGACTGTAAGGGACCGGACAGACACGACTGCTGCTGGCGATGCGGCCAAAAGGGACATGTGGGCAGGGCATATAACAGTGTTCCTGCCTTCTTTCTCTGCACAGGTTTGGCCAACCAAGATCTTGGTCATGCGCCGGGTACGGCCTTGTGCGGCGCATTTAAGGCAGCACTGACACAGGCAAGGACTAAACCACCGAGATGGCCCTGACGATTCTCCAATGCAATATGAATCGGAGCAGCGTAGCCGATGCGCTGCTCCCTCAAATTGCGGCGGAAACGAACGCGGACGTGCTCGTGATAAGCGAGCAATACAGAGATATGCCCGATCCGTCGTGGCTCGCTAGCAGCTCGGGCACGGCGGCGGTGTGGGTTCGAGGGAACTGCGCGGCGCGGGTGACAGAAACGGGACGCGGCACGGACCACGTTTGGGTGAGGGTGGGCGCTATTGTTATCATCAGCGTTTACCTTTCTCCAAACTGCGACGCGAACGAATACGCGAGTAAACTGGAAGCCCTCGAATACACTGTGAGGGACATTCCTGGAAGCGCCATCGTGGCGGGAGATTTTAACGCGCGGGCGGTCGAGTGGGGAATGTCCACAACAAACAGACGAGGACGACTGCTGCTGGAAATGGCCGCAAGGCTAGAGCTAGCAGTAGTCAACGAAGGAACCACGCTAACATACAGACGACCCGGGTACGGGACCTCCATACCGGACGTGACCTTGGCCTCAGACAGGATCTTGACGAAAATAAGGGTGTGGGGGGTGATCGAGGACTACACAGCCAGCGATCATCAGTACATCTCCTTAGACGTGACAGACAAAACGGTGACGAAAGGAAGTCGGGACTCACGACCCCCGAGGTGGGACATTAAACGCGTGAACATGGACGAGCTCAAAAGGCAACTGCAAGATACAGAACCCCCGATACGGAGGGTGGCCCACGAGCTGACTGGGCGCGGAAGGGCTGAAGCGCTTGCCGAGGGTATTGAACGGTATCTTCGGCAGTTGTGCCAGGCCTCGATGCCCCGGAAACAATACAGACGAGACAAACGGCAGGCCTACTGGTGGACAGCAGAAATTGCTGACATCAGGCGGGATTGCCTAAGACTACGCAGACGCGCTCAACGAGCAAAAGACCGACAGGAGGCGACTGCTCTTTCTGAAGAGTATAAACTCGTCAGAAAACGCCTCAGGCAAACAATAAACTACAGCAAAGGACAGTGCTGGAGACGTTTGATGGAAGAGGTGGACTCGGACCCGTGGGGAACGGGTTACCAAATTGTAACCCGCAAACTAGGGGCTCGCAGCCTACCGGCTACAAAGGACGCGGACTCGATGGAAAGAATCGTTGAGGGACTCTTTCCATCTTACCCATACAGAACAGAAACGACGTACGAAGACTTGGACAGGCAACTCCCCCTTTTCACGAAGGAGGAGCTCCAGACAGCAATATCCTCGCTGAAGCCAAATAAGGCTCCAGGTCCCGATGGGGTACCGGCCGAACTATTGCGGTTCGTTGCCCAGCGTTGCCCAAATGTACTGCTAGATCTGTACAACGGGTGCCTGTCAGCGGGGGTATTCAGCAAGCTCTGGAAGATGGCTCAACTGGTGCTCCTTACTAAAGGTAAGGGGGACCCTGATTCGCCGTCTTCCACCGGCCCCTAAGTCTCCTCAACACGACAGGGAAGCTGTATGAGCTTCTGCTGAGACCGAGACTGACGATAGCGGTAAAGAACGCTGGTGACCTTTCAGACCGCCAGCACGGTTTTCGGAAGGGTCGCTCCACCATTGGAGCTATAAAAGATGTTACAGAACTTGTACAGAAGACAAATGAGGTTTGTCATGGTGCCAGGCCGCTGGTATTATTGGCAACCCTTGACGTACGAAACGCGTTTAACTCTGCAAGGTGGTCGGATATTCTGGAAGCGTTGGACACAACCTTCCGGGTTCCCGCTTACCTATGCAGGGTTATAGACAACTACTTGTGGGACCGTACAATACGTTACGAAATGATGGAAGGTACGAGACAAAGACAGATATCCGCGGGGGTCGCACAGGGATCTATCCTGGGCCCTGACTTCTGGAACGTTCTGTACGACAGCTTACTAAGACTGGACATGCCCTCGGATACGCGCCTCATCGCGTATGCGGATGATGTGTCCATTGTTATGGTGGCTCGCACCACCCACCTGGCTCAGCTCAAACTGAATCAGGTGATGAGACGTGTGAACGAATGGATGACAGAGCACGGACTGCAGTTAGCACTGCAAAAGACTGAGCTGCTGCTGCTCACACGGAAACGTATAGAAACGGTGGTTCCGCTAACAGTCGGGACGGGACGACTGGAGACCAGAGAGGAGTAATAATAGTTAAGTATCTAGGGGTATCCTTGGACACGAAACTGAGCTTTTGGCCTCACATACGGAACGTCACGACCAAAGCAGCCGAAAAGGCAAAGGCATTGAGCAGACTAATGGCCAACACGAAAGGTCCCAGACCATTCGTACGGAGACTACTGATGAGCGTGACCCACTCGATCATGCTATACGGAGCCGAGATATGGGCTAATACAATGAAAGTGCGCAGGCGGGCTAAAGCCATGACCAACGTACAGAGGGTGGGCGCGTTGAGAATTGCGTGCGCGTACCGGACGGTATCAGAGAACGCGGTGTTCGTTATCGCGGGGGTGGTCCCGATCGACCTCCTGGCGGCAGAGAGGAAGCGCATATACGAACGTAGCGCTATCGTTGGAAGGGCAGACGCTGCAAACGAAGCACGAGACGAGACGTTCAAAAAATGGCAGAACAGATGGACAACGAACGACCAAGGACGGTGGACCCATAGATTGATACAAGACGTACGACAGTGGACAGGCAGACAGCATGGAGAGATAGACTTCTACCTCACCCAGTTTCTGTCTGGACATGGGTACTTCCGCAATTACCTCTACAGGATGGGTAGGGTTTCCTCCCCGGAATGCAAGTATTGCGGATGGCCGCGGGACGACGTGGAGCACACGTTTTTCGTGTGTGACCGTTGGACCGTGCGACGACATAGACTAGGAACTGAGATAGGGGCGATCACGCCGGAAAACGTGACGAGACTGATGACGACAAACGCTGACAATTGGCGCATGATTGCAAGCTACGTCACGCAAGTGTTGCGGAGCAAAATGGAAGATGGATGCCTGGAAAACTGAACGAGAGTAAGAGTGCATGTTTTCGAGCATGACTGTAGAGAAGAAAAAGGAATGAACGTGTAACTCTCGACACGCAAGGACTGCCACCCAGACTGAAGAAATGTGATAAACAGTTCCGGGCTGGATTCGGTGCGAACAAGGAGATATGTTTTTAGTGGGTATGGGCAGTGGATCTGCCGAGTCCCACACTCTGTGCGTAAATGCATTTTACAGACTCCCCCCCAAAAAAAAAAAAAAAAAAAAAAAAAAAAAAATAATAGTTTTCACGAAATGTTTGATAAAATTAATTATCGTATGCAAGATTCGTATCTAATCAGTTTCAGTCCAAGAGCCATTCAATTTAAAATTTCTACTTTAATATCAATCCGCTTGCATACGTGTACGAGCAAAATAAAAGGAAACGAAAAGAGAAAATGAATAAAAAAAATTAGCGATCTAGAGAAAGAAATAATATGTGTAACTTCAAGGAAGGAAGTAAAAGATAGAGAGAGAGTGAGAGAAACGAAATTGGGTGAGATCGACACGGGATTAAAGCAGAGATGGCACAAATGACTGTGTTTAAAAGCGAACGTGACAAAATTTAAAAATTTCCGATAGTGAAGTCGTCGAGTCAGAATGGACGGTGAGAATATGTATATAACAAAAATTCGTTCTATATAAAGGGCTTTCTTTTCATTAAAAATTGTCAAATTAAAAAAAAATAAAAAAATTTTTATTATTATTTTTACGATTACTAAAGTACGAGTATGATTAATGAAAATGAAACTATTTTGTTAACAATTTCGAAAGCGTAACTTTCACCATTGTTTTACGAAATGTAGAAAAATGTCTTAATTTTAAACGCAAATTTAAAATTGAAAATTGCAATAATAATTAACATTCTCGATTCGATTATTTAACTCGGCATATCCCTTGCGTGTAGAAATGCCGAAGGGTAAATAAGATACTCGTATAGGCAAGAAAGAGAGACAAGGCAAGTAGTTTTTTCTATCCTTCTTCGACAATCCTTTTTTCCTCTCTGGACGTGTAAGCGCGTGCGCGGGTTATTTGATTGTTCTGCTCTCGTTTACGCGAAATTGGCTATAATTGCGCGCTATGCAAGCAGAATGAGAAAGAAAGAAAGAAAGAAGAGGAGAAGCAGAGGGAGAAGGGACGACTCGCAGAGACTCGGTTTAAGTTTGAGAATCGTTCGCGTTGTTTCGACTTTAAGTATAACTTTAACGTGCTTTTGAATCATAAAAAGCATTATCCATCCACATAAGCTAAAAAGCACGCGAGAACGCATGTGTATACTCGCTTTTTCGAGGGAAACTCGAGCGAAACGGAGAAAGAGAACATATACGAGACAGACAGACAGAGAGAGAGAGAGCGTATAATATGCTCTCGAAACGTACGCGCGCGCGCGGGATTTTTAGTTGAGCTTCTTTTTTTTCCCTTATACTTTAAACCCCTTTCCGAGCACTGCAATTTTTTATTTTTCGCCGAGACTTGGCGAAATACATATGTGGAATTTGACTTAACAACGCACAAACATTATGAAATGTGTGCTGGACTCGGTGAAATGTTGCGCATTATGTCTTTGCATGCGTATTACGTGTAATTTTACATATTGCATTTTCCAGATAACCCTCGCGCGTCTCACTTTTTTTACAATTTATTTATCGCGATCGTTTAAATTTTAAAATCGCCAATTTACTTTAAGAGCGCTCAAATAAAGACACTTATTTGACTTACGCCACTCATTATTTATTTTGATGTTAAACATTTTATAGCCACAATCAAAATTTTTGCACAGACGTTAATTTTCAAGATTACGAGTAATTGATTGAGGATGTTACAATTTTTTTACACATCGATTATTTTTGCGTAATAAATTTTAACATTCGCTTACTCATTCTTTAATGTGTGTGCATTACACGTCTATAAAAAGAAACAACTGATTCAAAGTTTTCGTTAAAAAAATGATTTAAAACATTGACGAATCTTTTCCTAGTTACAGCTCTTCGCTTATATGTTAATAAAAAAAAAGGAAAAGTAAAAAATTTCCTCAAAGGTGGTACTCTACGCCTCTGCAGTATTACAAATTCAATTCGGGTGTACAAAATTTTTCTCAACTCGTACTGATTTCCTACCCACATACGAAATTCAAAAAGTCGCGTCTTCGTCGTCAACGTTTTCAAGCCCAAACTATGACTTTGGACTTTCGGTGCTAGCGGCAATGTTGTAACTTTGCTTTATCTGTTTATGGCGATCTCGGCGCGGAATGATTTTCGAAATATGATTAATTGCTTGCGCCACGGTATTTTTCTATCTCGCTTCTCAAACCCCTGGGCTTTTAACTCTCGGACGCATTTTGTGCCGGGTAACGTTGGACTCGAGAAAATCGAGTTGTTCTTTTTTTTTTCCGAGTAATTTGAAAAATTGACCCAATCTCTTTAGCCTCTTTTTCCGCCGCTTTTTCTTTTTTTAGCTAAAGTAGGCGTACGCCTTTATATATGCGTGCGTTTTAAAATTTTTACGTCTTTTGAAATTAAGAACTAGACAGCCTTTTTTCGTCAGACGATCGGTGTGATGAAAAATTAATTTTTTGTGTTTGAAATTGTTTTTGAAAGTTCACCTGTAGGCTTGACATATTTTGAATAATTTTAATTTAAAATGAAGCCTAATCTGTCATATATGATTTTGAAATCGAAAAAAATGTAACAATGTACTGAAAGTTTATGAGTTAAAAATTTTTCAATTGGTTAACGCGATTATTTTAAATATTTCAAGCATAATTAAAGAAGTAAAATAAGATATAATGATTGGATATCTTGAGTATTCAAATTTTATTGAATATAAGAGTCTTCTTATTTAAATAAAAATATTGAATGAAAACATCTCCTTTTAAATTCAAAACTTTAATTCTCAAATCCATCTCGTATATATATATATATATATATATATATATATATATATATATATATATATATATATATATATATACCTCGGATTATCCAAAAACAGAAAAAAAGAAATTATTCCCAGCCCATCATAGAACTCTATCAAGGGCGAAGTTGGAATGGTCCGATCATACATAGGTACGGGGTAAAAGGGCAATCTAGTCACATCGGTAGGACATCGAGCGAGGGCTCGCGTAAAGGGCCTTGGCGATATGTATACACGTGTATAGTATTCTCGTAGATGCCTCGAAAGCAGTCTCGCGGCTCGACTCGACGGCTCTCTTAATTTTTTACTTTCAAAAATCATGACGATGCTCATTTTTCTGACTCGTGAAGAATTCTTCAAAGTGACGTGTAACCAAACGGGATATATTCTACCATACCCGTGTGTGCGTATGTGCGTATGCGCGCATGAATATATATGTATATGTATGTATGTACAATACGCGCCGTGGGTTTTTTCTTTTTTTTTTTTCGACGACAGAGAAAAAGATGAAGAGAGAACGAAAGGAAGAAAGAGAATCGGCCATATCTCCCAAAAGAAAGAAAGACGAAACAGCCGACGCGTTTCATTCTCCTTGCCCCTTTTTTTTAACTCAGTCTTTCTCTCCCACCCCCTTTGAAAGAGATCCGTAATGATACATTCCAAAAAGGCGAAAAAAAATCGAAAAATACACGTCAATCAGAGCTCTCTCTCTCTCTCTCTCTCTCTCTCTCTCTCTCTCTCTCTCGCTCTCGCGCACGCACACTTATCTACATTCTACTGAGAGAAATCAATTTCTTTTTTACCCGCTTCTGTCAATTATAATTGTTCCCCATTCTTCTTAAAACCTCTCTATCTCTCTTTCTCGTATTCTCCTTCTCTTCATCTCTGGAAAGACACAAGTGCGCTTACGTATACTCGCGTATATATATATATATCCATATACATATATAATATTCATATTTCGAGCGAAAGATTCGTATCTTTTAAATGAATCGAAGGCGCTCCGATTCGAGATATCTCCCTCCGTATATGCGTCGAGGCCCTCTACGAGTCGAGAGAAGGAGAGCAAGAGTTCCATGTGCACCTTATAATACGCTTAATGTCTATGCGCGAGGGGGGAAGAAGAATTTTGCGGCCTTCCTTCGGCTTTCTAACCGGCTGCCGCTCCTGTCATCTTTTTCGTATTCTTTATCTACTATATTATAATCTTCTTTTATACTTTTCGTGTTATTTTGTGTATCTCCTTTTCGATGTGAACTCGATTCTCCCTTGTAAAATTAACGTTACGATTTCCATCATTCGTTTATAAAGTTTATAAAATTTATATGTTTACGAATCTTTTGAGACTATATCTTAATGGCTTTTCACACGTTTCAAGTTTAAATGAAATCTTTAATTTTAACTATTTTAAAATAATGATGAACATCTATAAATATACATACGAGATCATACAGCGCAGGTACAAGTTTTTCAAATTGTAATAACGTAATATTATTATTATAAGATGCGATATCGTCTCATGCACAAAAATAACTTTTAATCCACGTTTTTCGTGTAATCAGAAAAAAAAAATAAATAAATAAATAAATAAGTAAGCAACGTTAAAAATAAAATTTTACGTTCATGTAAGCTTGATTAGCATAAGCAGTAGATTCAAACAGTGATTATTCACTCACGATGCGGACCTCCAGCGGTCCATTTGGCATTCAATTTTCGAGACAAGTAACACAGATTACGGGGAACCGTCAAAATTATAACTAATTTCATCGATCTTTGCATTTATATTGCGTATTATCAGCCATTTCGAGGAACACCGCAACAATCATTTTCTATTTCTCTCTCTCTCTCTTTTTCTCATTTTCTTACTTTGAAATAAACTAGATCTCGAGAAGTGTAGCATTGTATCACGGAAAGAGGGAATCCGGTATCGTTTATTGTTTCTGAATTATTATCGGCCGTGGTGTACGCATAAGCGTCAGCGGCAGCGAACGAAAGACAGACGACCGGAGAAAAGGAAGATCGGCCCTGACGATTACATCTCGCGGAGCAATGATTTATTTATGAGCGGAGATGGACTATCGACGGACAAATTACTTTTGAGATTCCCTTTCGAAGAAAGATCTCTCTCTCTCTCTCTCACTCTCGCACTCTCTCTCTCTCACACTCTCTCTCTCTCTCTTTCTCTAATATTCTCGAGGTATTCGGGCCATCGGCCTCTAAACGAAGACGACGAAGTCAGCGACGTCGAAATACATCGATAGTCATTCATTGCGCATTGTTCACTCGGCAATGCTGAAATTTTGATTCCGAAAAAGTATCGAGAAGAGAGACGCGCTGTCTCGGTCTTTTAAACGAGTCCAGTATTATAGCCCAGCACTCGCAAAGTTTATCGCGGCGTTCAATTCGCGCGAATCGAATTTTTAAAATTATGCCGCGAAAATTGCGCGCTTAACGGTTTCTGCATTTGTATAGAATGCACCGTGAAAATTGCTGTTCTTTAGATAAATACTATACTAATAAAGTTTTAGAATAAATATTTGAATTCTTTCAAGAAAAAATTACCATTAAATATTTGTTTGTTTGTAAAACTCGAATATCAATAAACATCCTTAAACGAATGACTATTAACCGTTGCTTTAATCAGTTATTGTATTATCATTACGCTTTATTGTTAAAAATTATTTCAATTTTCCGTTCTCGAATCGATCAACTAAATGAAAACAAACAAGCGTCCTAATTTTCAATTTCGGATCAAGCATGTATGCATAATCCATGTATTAAAGTATCGCGAATCTAGCTTTGACGTACATTTGGCATAAGAGTCGGTTGCACGCTTTTAACCTGCTATGCTGCGCATTAATATACATATATACACATATAGGCGAGAAGGAGCGACAAGTACACGATTGTTAGTTATGCCGCGACTTCCCGTAACTGCCATCGCTCAGAATGGAACATTTCCTATGTTTTTTCTCTCTCTCTCTCTCTCTCTCTCTCTCTATTTCCCTCCACCCGCCGAGCATTATATCGTTATTATGATTATTTAAATTTGTTCTTTTTGTAGGTGTATATAGAGAGCTCAGAAAAGAGCGAAAGAGAAAGGAGAGTCGGAGATAAAGGCAGCGAGATAAGGTAAAAAAGATAGAGACGCCGTTTGAACGGCGGGGGCCATTGTTCGATTATTTGAATATATCGAGAGAAAGAAAGAGAAAGAGAGAGAGAGAGAGAGAGAGAGAGAGAGAGAGAGAGAGAGAGAGAGAGAGAGAGAACAAGAGACTGCTCTTCGGACGCGGGAATCGATTCGTGGAGGCCTAATGGGGATTACACGGCCAATCAGCCTTTGGAAGGCCCTTTTACCTCGGTTGCTCGCTCTCTCGCTCGCTCGTTCCCCTTGTTATGAATCTTACGGGCCGAGCGGTCAGAAGGAGAACTTGGCAGCGACGGCGGCTGGCTCAATTTTCCGCGCGGAGAACTCATATTTTTCGGTCACGAGCCTCACGGACCCTTTTGTGAAATCTCATTTATATTTGCCGTGGCAAGTCGAGAATTTGTTTTTCTTTTTGTTCAGATCCTAAAGTGTACTAATGATCGGTGGGATAAGTACTTGCAAACTAGATCTAATATTGTTTACCTGAACGTTTTTATGTAAATTTGAAATGGACGCTAAATCAGACATATTTTGGCCGATTAAAATTTGATTGAATTATACTTCTTTATTTGAAATTGAGTTTTAATGTTTTTACAAGCACACATGTGAAAATGTGTTTTCATAATAAAAAATTTATTCTGAATAAATCGAAACAAGATAACGAAAACGAACTTGACATAAAAGTAGATAATTTATTTGCAATATTTTAAATTTAACAATTAATTATTTGAAAATGTACATGCAAATTTTTGTATTTATAAATATTTATTTTAAGATAATTAAAGAATTTTTATTTCAACAAGGAAAAACGACTGTAAAAAATTCAAAGTGTCCTTTAAATCAAACTTAACGCTGCCATCATTGACCCATATAATCAAGATTTGCGTAAATTTTCCAGCCAATTCATTAAACGTTTACGACCATAGAAAAGTGTGTATATCATCTTCTCGATGAAAAAAAAAAGAATCAACAAAAAAGAGGAAAAAAAAGAAGTTAGAAATACGACACAGTGCGATGTCTCTTGATATTTACGTAAGACGAAGCTAACGTTTTTGTAGTGATCGACGTTATATGGACGCAGCAGTGTCGGTAACTCTCGCGCGCTAAAATTACACGAGCGAGCTTACGATGATGGAAAAAAAAAAAAAAAAAAAAAAAAAAACGATGCAAGAAAAAAAACCGCACGGACGAAATGTCGCGGCAAGAGGCGAGAGCGAACCGAATATAAATATGGAAAGTCCTCGAGTTCAGCAGCAGCAAGCATACGAGCGTAAAGCTTACGAGCTCATGAGCTGACGCGTCTCGCGCACATGACAGGTTGCGGAAAAAAGGGCAGCGGTGCAATCGCGCCGTGAAGAAGAAGGCGCGAGCGCTGCACAAAAAGCTTGAATAACGATGCATTTGGAATTTTTAAAGGCTACGCGAGAGTAGCGAGCAAGTCGACAGATGGATGCAACATCGAGCGCGAGGAGGAAGAGAAGAAGGAGGAGGAGGAGGAGGAGGAGGAGGAGGAGGATCAAAAAGAGAAAAAAGGGAGAAAGAAAGATAAGACCAGTGAGATAGTCCATTGAGATCCAAAAGGGTTGATGGTTCTCCCTCTCTCTTTTTCTTTCTTTCTCTCTTACTCTTGCATCCTTTAAAATTGGAATAATAATGTTCTTTCATCTCTCGAACTCAAAATGATGACTCGACGCCTTTCAATATTGTGGGAACGAGAATCGGTAAGTCATTGGCTCAGGGAGTCTTCGTCTTCTTCCACTTTTCTCTTTCTTTCTCTCTCTCCTTTTTCTTCTCTTCCATCTTCTACTCCTTCTCTTCTTTCCTCCCGTTGCACGTCTTTTTCGACTAATGATATGACAGAGAGAAAGAGCGAGAGAGAAAAGTATGTATAAATATATATATATGTGTGTGTGTGTGTGTGTGTGTGTGTGTGTGTGTGTGTGTGAATGTGTACATGCGCGCAAACATACGCGTTCGAAGAAATAGATGATGAAAGGAAAGAGGTTACACACGGGTTAAGAACAAAACGTAGCGTTCAATAATGGTAATCGAGTCAGAGTATCTTTTTCTTGATTCTTGCTCGCGAGTGTAAGAGAAAGAGAGATAGATAAAGAGGTATGAGTTTTTAATTAATTTAACTTCGGGGCAAAGCTAAAGAAAAAGAGAGAAAGATGCTTTACTCCTGAAAGAAGAAATATTATATCGTCGCAATCGAAATGTTATGCGTGCGGAGGAACTAACGAGCCGCAGAGGGAGAAAGCTTCGTCATCATACGAACATTAGATTAAACTTGATTATGAATAATCATTTTGGTTCAGATTGCCCCGTGTATCTCGTTCTCCTTTCGTGCATAGCCCCAAAAGTATTTAAAAGTCGTTTGTAATTATCAACTTATTTGGCATGAGATTAATATAATAAAGCTTCTCTAAGCCTTGCGCATACCGATATTTAGAATGTTATTAAATATTATTCGATATCCAATTAAATAGTTTATGAATAAAATAATAATTATCAAATTCTCCGTTATGATTTTGTTACATCAGAATAGCAAACATCTTTATACATAATTCGAAGATTCACTTATCAGCAATCGAGGAAATAAAAACAACAGCGTCGAAGTAAATCTAAGAAGTCATAGCAAAGCAGTCGTCGCAAGATAGATTCTAAGCGATAAGTGCCGAGCTTCGACGTCTATGTGCAAACGATCGGTTCTCTTGCGCAGAATCCAAGAAAAAATCCCGGCGTGAATCCGTGGCCAGAGCCCGCGGGAGCGTCAGCGATGAAACGGCAGCAACAACGGCATCCCCCTTTGTCCATGTAACTTCAACGAAAGAGAGAGAGAAAGAGAAAGAGAGAGAAAGCGGCGATTGGACCCGAGGCGACGCGATAAATAACCAGGCCTTTTCCACGCCTCCGAAATGCTGGTGATTAGCCATGAAATATCGATTTTCGTGGTGCGCGAATTGCCGAGTCTGCCGATCTCTTCGAGTATCGGTGAGAGAGAAGAAGAGAGAAAGAGAGAGAAAAAGAGACAGAGAGAGACAGAGAGAGAGAAAGGAGCACGCCACGGAAAATCGTCTTACTACGGCTGCCGTTGCTCCTGTTGCTTTTGCTCTCCGACTGTCGGCCGAAGCAAAAAAGCACCGAGGCTTTTTAAATGCCGGTTGTCCGAGTTGTACTTCGAGGATATGATCTGTGTTGCCCGTTTGACAAGCTGATTGGACTAAGGGATTTTGCCGGTTTCGGGTGAGTTTTCGATGCCGAATTCAAGTTGATTAAATCGAAGGGTTTAGCGATACCAATTCAATGAAAGTTGCATTCTGACTTTAAATTTGAGTAAGACTTAAATTAATTATTGTATCGAGTCGATTCATTTTTTTAATGATTGATGTATCGATTGTACATAAATCTTTTGAAACAACTTTGTATAAAAAAGTACGATGCTGTAAAAAAATGCAACGTTTATCTTAATGTACTTATTACACAGATGTCTTATTCTGATGAAAGTATTAAAGACCGGTAAGCGTTTCTCGTTTCGTCATTTTTCATTTATTCTGAGGTGCATTTAAACCAAATACTTTTGGCAAAAAAGTTTCAAAAACCATCCACCGATAGACTATACTTACACAATTTCGAAAAAGGCTCATACCCATGTTATTTTGTCAAATGTCCAACATTTTTCAAGTTTCCCCAACCCACCGAAAAAGCGAAAACAGTCGATTACACACGGAACCGCGAAATACCTCACCGTCCTCAGCAACCATCAAAGCTCACCGTGATAAATCGAAATTCCCTCGCAAAGTCGAGACGGTAATAATCCCGAGGGCGAATGCCTTTTCTCTCTTTCTCCGTCTTTCTCTCCGTACCTTTTTCGTTCGCGCGAGGTGATTTGGAAACCGGCCGAACAATTAAACATCGCGAGGAGCAGCGCACAAAACAGAAGTACGAGAAGTAGACGAAAGAAAGGAAAGAGAGGGAAAGAGAGGGAGAGAGAGGGAGAGAAAATAAGAAAAAAAAAAAAAAGAAACGGAGAATACCGGGCGAACTAACTCTGGGGAGTTTAGAGGTGGGCCATGCGCCCAGAAAAAAAGGATGAAAATCGCGCGCGACTGTAAAATACACGCGGCAGTGCTTGCGCACCGAACGCAATTAACCGCGCTAAAGCCGAATATCCCCATAGGACCCACGAAGAGCGAGCGAGCGAGTGAGAGAGAGAGAGAGAGAGAGAGAGAGAGAGAGAGAGAGAGAGAGAAAGAGTGAAAGAAAAAGAGTTCCACCTCGTACGGTCTCACACGTGTGTACGCGAGCGCGGCGAAACGGCATCGACTGCGGCCGAGGTGGAGGGAATATAAGGGAGGCGAAGGATGGAGAAAGAGAGAGAAAAGAAGGAGGAGAGACAAACGTTGCGGTCTGCGGATCTTCTCGCTCTTTCTCTCTTATTCTTTCTTCGTCCGCTGCGCGTTCGCGGTGCTGCGCACTGCCCTTAGGGCTCCAGACGGAACGCTTTTAAAATTTATTGACAATCATAAATTTCGAAAATAAAACCTTATATTCTCCACCGCGCACTCTTGGACGCGTACGCACACACACACACACACAAACAAACAAACACATACGCGCATCTCGGGGTATGTGTACGTGTGTGCCACGTATGGGCTTGCGAGGTATGCCGCACGTTCTGCAATGCTCACTCGCTCTCTCTCTCTTGCCATTCTCAATCTTTCTCTCTTTCTCTTCTTTCTTTCTTTCCGCCGTCATCTGCGAAATGCGCAGAAAGAGCGAGAGGAAAGTATAGATGTGCGCGGCTTCTTTTTTTTCTCGAGTTTGGCTCTTGCTCCTTTTGCGGAGAACTCGAAACAAAAGAATTCGTTTCGAATTTGCCCCCTTGAACCTTTCCCGTAGAGTTGTCTTCGCGTGTGCGTAAGTACGCACATACATATATGTGGATACGCGCGGAGAATCTATATAGGCTGTCCGGGCAACCCCCTTATACACACTTTTAACGTCGCTCTCGTCTTTCGTGACTTTTTGCACTGTCCCTAGGCGCTCGCCTCCTTCTTTCTGCTTCTTTATCTTCCTCTCTTTTGGCCCACCCCACGTTTTTCACCTTCGCGAAATAGCTCGAGGAGACCCTTTCCAACCTAACTCGCTCTCTTTTTCTTTCTCCATTTCTTTCTCTTTCTCCGTGGCGTTTATTAGAGAAGCGTGATTTTTCATTATCGTCGTAAACAAGAACGCGCGCCGCGATGAGTCATTTCTTTTCTAAGCCTTCTTTTTGCTCGTTTATCGGTCCATGTGCAGAAAAATGCAATTTGTGAGATGTGGGAATTGGGTCCAGAGGGATTCGCGAGCATTGATTAGAATGAAATTTAGCGATACGCCAAAGATTTTTTTTAATTATTATGGGTTCCGTAATGATTTATGCTCTATTTTATCTATTGCTTATATTAAAATACGATCCGAAAAATGAAAATGCTTGTAGAATAACAATAAAAAAACGTACATATATTATACGCGAAAAATCGATTACAAGTTTTTGCTCGACTAAGAAAAAAAACTTTATGGCTTTGCTTTGTAAATTTTTAGTTATCGATCTTTAATTATTCAAATATTTTTTATCTAATCAAAATACCAAACGCGAAAATCTTAAAATTATTACGACGAATAGAAATCATTAGAATTGTTTTATTTTAACGCGTAAAGTATAAATTTTATCGCGCGGCAATAGCTTGATACTTGAAAGATTTATGGTAATATAAAAAAAAGTTGTGAATCCATGATTATAACCCCTTAAATCCAGCACCTAAACCTCGTTAAGCAAAATTCCAGGAGTCATTCTAGTCAATTGATGGCAGTTTTCAAACGTTTTGTTTTTTCTCTTTTTATTCTCTTTTCTAGCTTAGACATTTTACAAATATAGATTTTTAACCTTGAAAATAAATAGAATCATCTTTTCAATCATCAAATTAATCAAATTTTAAAAATATTAAAACGGAAATTTATGGTTAATTCTATCAACGGAAATGATTTTAATTGTTTTGTTTAAAATTAAGCCTTGTATTATTTATTTAATATATTAATTAGTAATATATTATTAAAATTGAAAATAAAAAAAATTATTTAAAAATACAACAGTATAGCCAAAATTATTTTCAAGTTGTTATTTCCTGAAAAAGTCAACAAAGTGAATATTTCCTTCGGTATCTCACCAAGTTGTATTGACAGAAAATATCGTCAGCTTGATAAATGTTGAATATCGTCTCGAATTATTATTTGTAGCACATCAGTTCGCGCTAGATTTCTTTTTTTAAACACATCGAATTCCAGTCGGTTTAACTGTTTATAAGCATCGCGCACTCGAGTGTTTTGATTTTTTCCAAACAGCACAAAGATGACGGCGGTGTGAGAAAAGCGAGAGGAAGAAAGAAGAAGAAGAACGAGCGAATGACGAAAGTATAAGCCAGCAGTAGATAAGACGGAGAAGAGAGCAAACTACTTATTACGACGCTACAATGCAAATTGCAATTGCCCTGTCGAAGAGAGGTACATTTGATGACTGTATCTTGCGCACTGAGAGAGAAATATGTGACGTGTTGAGCTTACAATACTGTCGTGATAATTAATTTAGGAATGCGTTAAGGCTCTCTTTGTAAAATATATATTTATGTATACGATGAACGAAAATATTATATAAAAGAAAGATGATTATTTAAAAATTAAATTTGCAATTTAAAAATATTTCAAGAACAAGCATCAAACGAAACTTTCTCAAAGTTAAACATCGGGTCACAGCAATGGACCGTTTTGTAAGAAACGTCGACCTCAACACCGGTCGTTCTTCTACGCTAGAAAAAAGAAGAAACATTTTTAAATTGAAAAAAAGATAGTAAAGGGAAAATAAAACAACAAAAATGAAAAGAGCTTCTACATAAGAGGCGGTCGATCGGCTACTGTTTCTTTCTCTTTCTCTCATCATCGCGCCATCATCGCTGACCAGCAGCTCCATTATCGCATTCGAGAGATTCGAGGAAAAATCATCGACTTAATATGCCATTACTTGGGCGATTCGGGCGCCGATTACGTTGTCAAGGGAATTAGGCTCGAATTGCCTTGAGCGCAAAACTCACGCACGCACACACGCAAAGCGCGAGTTTGTAAATGTTAGCTCGCTCACGAAGCGTAAATATATATACACGCAAGAGTAGAAGAGAGAGAGAGAGAGAGAGAGAGAAAGAGAGAGAGAGAGAGAAAGAGAGAGGTCGACGGTCCGATTGACGAGAGAAGGCGTTTGAGGCATGTGCGGACGCCTCTCAACGTACTATATATTGTAGATAATAACGTGTTCATCGTCGAGTTACCGCGCTCGCACTGTTTACCGAATCGGCGCGACTATGCCTCGCAAATGTTTTTTCTCTCGATCAAGAATTGAGGATTATTTGCATTAAAACGTAGATTATTTGAAAAGATTGAATTTTTATTTAGATTCGAAAAAACGTTTTGATGATAAACCTGACTCGTGAGTTTTCAAGTACTTCTTTATTGTTTATTTTCTTTAATTTTGAAAGATGTATATTTCAATAAAATAAATAACAATCATACAATGGTTTCTCGATTAAGAATAAAAACAACGTACTCTGGTGCACATTTAAGAATAGAGTTTTCTGCGGAAACGAAATCCTTAAGAATCGTTTTTAATTCCTCGAAATTGCCGATCCTGGCAAGCTTCTGCTCGATTCCCTTATCGATTCCCATCTACAAGTCGTGTGCAGATTCACGACACGGCTGCAGTCCTCCGCAAACGAGTACGACCGTATGCGATTAACTTTTCTCGGGAATGGTAATTTTATTTTTGGTCGAGTTTTTTTTTAAATATACTTTTTTCTTTTTAATTTTCGATTTTTCAATTCTCTTATTTTATCGTTATTCAGCGAGTATGATATTTTATCCTAGAGAATATAACTTATTTGAAAATACAAATCGATTAATATATGCAACGATTGAATTTAAAACATTGAATTTTTATGCAGAAACTGCACCATATGCCTTGCGCTTATGTATTTTTAGCATACGAATGAAAAATACGTATAATTTATTCAAAAGAAACACATACTATATCCGTTGGGTAGGAGAAAAACAAATCGAATCCCTCAGAGCTAAAGAGCATCCATAATAACTAGAACAATGCCAAAAGTCGTTCTCGGAACTCTCCGCATAAAAGAGCGCACGTAAACGCATCCGAGCGAACAATGCGAAAAAACGAGAAAAAAAGAGAGCGCAAGATATCAGACCTCGAAGTATTCAAGAATACGCGAGCGCGTGTTCCCGCGACTCGCCGGGGACTTATGTTAATCCGCGCACATAGAGCCTCCGCTGAAGAACTCGCATGTGTGTATACCTTTGCGTGCATAAAGAACGAGCACTTTTGAGGAAGAGAGAAAGAGAAAGAGAAAGAGAAAGAGAAAGAGAAAGAGAAAGAGAGAGAGAGAGAGAGAGAGAGAGAGAGAGAGAGACGAGGAGAGAGGGGGACGAATTCATCATCAGTTCAAGTCAGGAATTATAACGGGGCGATTCATCACGAGAGCTCGCCAATCAGTCATGCGCCGATCCGCGCGTCTTCTCTTCTTTTACTTCGTCTTATTCTTCTTCTTCTACTTCATCGCGAGATATATGTGTGTATATATATATATATATATGCATGCACACACGCGCTTGCTGTCTCCTTCTCGAGCAAGAACGAGAGATAGAAAGCGGCGAACCGCGAGAGATGTACCGACTTTTGTATCTGGCTCTTTTTCGTCGCGCTTTGTAACCCTTTTTGCGATGCGCCGCTTGTACTACACGGAGGCTGTACGCCGCGGTACACGTGTACGTGTATACGAGCCCGTCAAGGATATTTTCCACGTGCGGCTGGCCTTGACGAACGGAGGAGGTCCCGGTCCTGCGCTCCTCTCCGCACACCGAAGCGTAGAAGACGAGAAAGTCCGGGAGTTGGATTGCAACTTTCGATAACAATGGCCATTATAGTTTCGCGCTTCAACATTTATACGATTGTCGCAAAAAATAACTTCAAAGGTTTAATAAGTTATTTAGAATTTCCAATGGAAAAAATTAATATTTAATGAAAATCATTTCAAATTAAAACGTTAGCGAATTCAACGAAAAATTCTCTTAAACTCATAAGTAACGTTTAAAAAATAATGTGAATTCCTACGTTAAGGTCTACTAGATCCCCGTTATAAGTATTAAGTCCAACCACGAGAGCCCTACGAAGGCGCTTAAGAAAGCTCCACGAAAGGAAAAAAGATCGTACGAAGATGGAAAAGGGAGAGAAGAACGATCGAGAATAAGAAGCGCTGTTCTCGGTGCACGTATAGCTGTGGAGAGCGGCAAGCGCGCGATACGATCCTCCTTCATCCGTCTCCGATGCTCACCTTCCTAAATGGTATCCTCGCGTGGGGTCAGCCGCTCTGCCTCGACGGCGATTCGCCGCCGTATATTAACGCCGATTTTTCCATTCCCGAGTCTCCGTACAGACCACGTACGTAGGTTTATGTGTGTGCACGTATAAGTTGAAAGAAGAAAAAAAAAAAAAAAAAATTGATGGTAAAGAAGAAACGTGATCGGCCGAAAATTAATTTGACCGCGTGGGTCATGAAAACTATGCGCGTTTATTATGCATGGCGTCTTGCTTTTTCGTGAACGGAACGTTTCGGATATTGTGGTGTTTGATTGCTGAAATGTGATACAACGTGTAGGTGGATCACAGTATTTATTATCTCGGGAAAAACTTTGTGGTATTTTTTTTTTTTTCTTTTTTTGCATTCGCTTATAAGAATGCTTATTTTAAATGAGCATTTTTAAATTTAGCTGAAATCCATGATCAAGAAATAGGAAACGAAAAGAACGACAGATTCTAATGTCGATTTGAAAATCCAAAGAAAAACAATCCTTACTCATAATCGAAATTATACTTATAAGCAAAGTTCGATTGATTATTTACCTCTATAATTTCAGTCACCAAAACTCGTATTAAAGTTCCTCCCGCAACGGTTCATCACCGTCGCGTCTCGCACATACAATTACGCACGCATTTTCCATCTGTCGCTCGAGGCTCGGGCGCGATTAAAATGAACGGCGACGCTTCCCGGCTCTCCGCGTGTAATACGTACCAGGAAACGGAAGTGACGTCAGTCGACTCGTACGTTCATTCTCTTTCTCTATCGACCGTAGGACGCTTCGATGAAAAATATACTGTTTGTTTGCGTCGCCGTGAAGCCTCGATTGAGCGCACTGTCTTGCAGATCCGTGAATTTTTCATTCCTCTTTTTTTTTTTTTTTTTTTTTTTCTTCCATCAGTATAACTTATAAACGAGATCGTGATTACATTTGACTGCTCGATTTTCGAGCGAGCGAGCGAGCGTTTATTCCAAGTGCGAGTGGATGGATAATATAGTTTGTCTTTTTACGCACTGGACGACTCTCTTCTCGGAAATTATGCGAGCGCGCGATGGTCTTTATCGATAAGGACTCGTCCTCGCGATATATATATATATATATATATATATATATATATATATATATATATATACGTTTGTTGCGAGCCTGTTGAGGATAGATTTATGAGGCGCTTTTGAAGAAAGCTGAGATGGACGGTTAAACGGTTGATGTTTCATTTAGTTTTTTGTTTATTTTTATTGCAGAAAAATTTCTTGCGAATTGACAGTTTTTTCTTTTGGCTTTTGTCGAAAAAAAAAAAAAGAACTTCGAGGTGACAAAATGAAAAAAAAAAGGAGTATTAATAGCACCGATAAAAATATAAAATATTTATCAATAACACGAGAGCAATAAATTTATAAACATCATCCGGATATGCAATAAAACACAATGTGCGAAGAAAATATTAAACGGAAGGTGCACGACTCACGAAATCAAACTATCTGCTTGACTTGCATTTATTATTTTATAGTTAAAAATTCCGTATTTTACAAAGTACCTACACCGAGAGATGTACGTAAGCGAGTAATGCTCGAATTCGAATTTTCTCGAGATCGAGAATCGAGAGGTGAACGGCTGATTGCTTTGAGAAACGATGCGCGTTCTGAATTTGCCAAATGGAGAAACGAAGTGGAATGTGAAACCGGAATAATGTTTATGTGTACGGCGAATGGTAAAAGCGCAAGGACAAAGGTACAAAACACAATGGGCATAAGCGCCGGCTAGTCGGCCTTGATGTTAACACGTTATTTTTATCGTGCATTTGGAGAACAATTTAACTCGTTCACTTTCCTGTATCGCCGGCAATATCTCGAACGTTCGAACGCGTATCGAACGTGCAGAAACCCGAGCCTGTAATTTTAATGTTTAGCGACCGTTTGCTTTTTATTTTAATTCTCATGTTTACACCATTAAGATTGTACCTACGATAATGGATAACGATTATTTTCAAAAATTGATATACATATAATCGAAAATACCTCGCTTGAAGTTTATTTACTTTTAAAACTTTATTATTATTTTACATCCGTCTACCAAACTAATAATAAAAAAACGAAATGCTACTTTCTTGATACCCAAAATAAGCGCTCACGGTTATATTGGAAACAACTTCAATGACTAACGAGAAAAATCAAAAGTAATAAAATAAATATCAGCAATTAACAGAATATTATAATTATTTATTATATACTTGAGAAAATAAGGCCGAATTAACTAATAAACAAAATACTTGTTTTCAAATTGCATTATTTGAATTATAGTCTAATAATATAAAAAAGACGTGCGATAAGTCGTATGATTAAACGACGATAATTTGAATATGATAATCAAAATAAAAGTATTTAATAATCATAAATAAGAATATTTAATTGTAACATATTTAAAATAGTAGAAAGTGAGAATAATCGATAAAACTATTTTAGAAAAAGAAAATATCGATAAAATAATTTTTCTATCGAATCTATAACACAAATATTTGTTGCGAAATTAATGATTGCGTGGCTTAGAAAAGTGCTTCGTTAACAAATTTTAAATTACTATAAAATTAATTTATGAAACCATTATCTCTTTCGCCTAAGAAGTAATAAAAAAAAAAAAAAAAAAAAAAAAAAAAAAAAAAAAAAAAACTGTTGTTAAATCTGAAATTAAAATAATCGGCTTCAATAATTTTTTTAAAAAAATTGTCTACAATAGGCGCGATAGTAAACTTAATCGTTTAATCGCAATTGATAAAATCTTTTATTTTGCAGATAAAGAAGTAGAAGTTTTCCCGAGGCGATAATTGACTTAGAAATATGCAGTGTTCGGAATTTTTATAATAAATTTCTCTTGCTGGTGAGTAGTCATTATATTGTCATCGTTTATTAAAAAACACGCTTATTTTTTTGACGTTAAGTTTAATTTATGAACTCATCTTATTATTTATAAATGTAAAATATAAAGCGTTGAAGTCGATTATACATTTTAGAACCAATTAAACTATCTAATAAGCTAGCCCTATATATTTAGTTGAAAAATGTATAAACTCTATTGGGTTATTTTATATTTTTTACAAAAATAGTAAATTCTTTTTTAATCAACATAAATCATTAATATTCTTTCACGGTAAAAAGTGACGAACGCGTAAGTAACATCCTTTTTATAAATTTACCCAAGAAACATCTCGCATTTATTGTTCGATTGGTCGGATACACAGACGTTTAACGATCGACCGCGACGCGAAATATACTTATACGTGTGGGTGTGTATAAGTGTGTATCGATGGGTGATCGAGAGTTTAGCGGTTTGATTTACCGCGCGGGTCCGGCCGCAGCTTCGTTTACGTACACGTAGGTATTACGCCCGTATAAGTGTGTAAAAGTACACACACACATAAACACGTTGGATCGTATCGACTTTATGTACTCGTGCGGCGAACGACTCGCATGTATATATACAGTCGGGGCCCGTGTAACGTTTCAAATTAACCGAGCTCCATTCACGGAACGAACGTGAGCACACGGCAGTACCTTAGCCGGAGATGCAACGAGCTGCTGCTGCTGTTGCTGCTGCCGTTTCATGTGCAGGCAAATCTCATTCCCTCGATTCTCCTTTTCTCTCTCTCTCTCTCTCTCTCTCTCTCTCTCTCTCTCGCTCTCTCTTTTCTTTCTCGTTTAGTTTTATTTTTTTTTCACTTTGATTCTTGTTCCCACTTCTCCCGCTCTTCTCTCCCGTACACGCAGAAATAAAAAATCTATCGGAAATTAACATATTTTCTGGAAGTATTCCTGGTCTCAACTGTGTTTCGATGATTTTTTGTCGATGCTACATGAAGCATCGAGTGCGTAAGAATTATATCGATCGGATGGAGAACATTTTTTTTTTTTTTTTTTTTTTTTACCAACGGCCGGCATAATAATCATATGCACCGTTTAAAGATGTACATTTTCGCGAGAGATTAATTTTCGCTACGGGACTTAATGTATTTAATACTATTTGAAAGTTAATTCGTGACAAAACTCGCGCAGACAAGAATGTTTTAGGAGTACTATAAATAACATTAATCTAATCTAAATGAATCTTGTGTGAGTAATGCTTTTTAATTTTTCATTTCTCACATCCTGTCATTAAAAT
>OX465099.1:9072759-9565259 GCA_949987625.1 Chalcis sispes | reverse complement strand
GAAGGCTCTTTGAACTCGTTTGGAAAATAGTCGTTTTTTTATACTTTAAATTTATATTCGAATAGAAAACTTATTACGAATTATTTTCTTATAATTAATATTGCAAATTTTTTAAATATTCAATTGCTAAATTTTCGTATAAATATTAATTTACCGTTTTATTAATAAAAATGTAATAATACCTTAAAAGAAGCGTAAGAAAAGTAACGATATTTTATTAAGAATGATCACTAACTATATAATAAGTCTAATAAAAATTTTATTACAATAATAAATACTTTTAATCTTGTTTAAGCACACAGCTCGTGAAATTTTCGAAGTAAATCCGCGTCTTAACGATCGTTAATCAATCACGTTTGAATATAATCTTCGATTAAATAAAAAAAGCTCCTCCTTTCATATCTCGCGTTAAAAAATTGCCGTAAATTATATTTGCAAATAAGTATCGTTAGCCACCTCGAGCTTTCGAAAAACTTTTGCGAATCAAACTCTGACCTCCTCCACAGTTCGCTAATTAATGACCTTTTTCTTTCAAAAAAGGCAACTTGAATAGAAAAAAAAAAGGTCAAAATCGCTAAAACGATCCTATAAGAGAAAGAGAGAAAGAGAAAAGAAAAATCAGGCGTCTCCGTTGCCCTCTACGTTCCCAGAATTTTCCTCCAAACACGTACGAGTACATTCTAGCCTTATAATGATCTCGGGCCCAAGAGGAGGTGCACAAGCTCGCTCGCGATCGGCCATTGAAAATTCGCGCGCTCGCCGGTACGTGTCCATCTCTCGGGTCTCACAACAGCTCCGCGCTGCTGCGCCGCGTGTTCACCTGCATCGCATTTCTCGGGACTTCTTGGGAGTCGAGCGAGATCGGCCCCTTGATTTTCCAGGATCCCTGTAGTTGTCCTCTTTCTCTCTCCCTCGCCCGCTTCCTCCCCATCCCTCTCGCTTAAACTCGTTCTTTCTCACTCGTCGCGACCTTCGATCGATCGCTCGGCCGCTCGCTCGTTCGTTCGTTTCTTCCCGCAAGTGGGCGGTACTTCCATTTAAATTCCTTCTCTCTCTTTCTCTTTCTTTCTCTCTTTCTCTTCCATATGTATGCACGTATGCAAGCGCGAGAGCTGCGCGAAATACTCCCGAGCGCGCGCGCGCGTGCTTCATCCCCCGTTTCTCTACCCGTGTGTATATCCAAGTCAAAGAGAGACGGAGCGAGAGAGAGAGAGAGAGAGAGAGTACGAGAGAAGGTCCGCGAGCTACTCGTAATTTCCAGATCGCCCATTACGGGATCTTCTTTTCTTCTCATTAGTAAAGGAGCCCGCGCGAGTCCGCGACTGGTATCGCTGTCTCTCGCGCTCTGCAGGAGGAGGGCATTTAGCCGAGAGAATTTTTTAATATGAGAAACGTGATTCCAGCAGATACGCATGTATATACGTACACGTATATGTGTGTGTGCGAATATGTGCACGCGCCGCGGCACGAAATTTAGTGCAATATTTTAGTGGATTAATACGCAGCTTGACAGGTGTATAATGTTTTATTTCGACATCGATTATGCGGATGTAATATATTATTATATGTGATCGGAACTCTCTTTTCTTATATTTTATTCCTTCCATTCGATTTCTTCCTTTATTTATTATTTTTTTTTTTTAATATAAATAAAACTTTTATACAATCGGCATTGCTTGTTTATCGTAATTATTTGTTGTAGTGATAGACACTGTCAAATTGTAAAAACCTTGTTATTACTAATAGCATTTTTTTATGCAACAATAATATTTTGAATCTATGTAATTTTTTAAAGCATCTTATTTAAGTAATTAATGACATTATCCGATTTATTAGTTTTTCCGTAAGATTTATATGTCGAACATAAAATAATCGTTAAACATTTATCAAGGTAAGCTTTTATAATAAAGGACAATAAAACGTAATGTCACAATAGAACTATTAACCTTAATAACTTCCGTGCAATTTACGTATTGTGAAAAAAAATTCAATTACGTATTATCTAAATGTAATTCATATTTAAAAAGAAAAATACATATATTTATTAAACTTTTCATATTATTTAACTAGAAAAAACATAGTAAAATTTAGAATATACAGATAAACATCTAACTTTAACTAAAAATCGAAATATTATCTCCTTAAAGCATTTAACAAACTGTCAAGATGATTCCATACAATTATATCAAAGAGAAACCGATCGCTTTTCTTTATACACACGCTCAAACAGTCAAAACTCAGCAAAAACCATCGATAAGGTAGTTAATTTATAAAGTAAAAAAAAAAAAAATATACCATTATCCCACGGCCTTTCCCATACAAAGTTACACCGGTGCCTTCGACACGCGTAAAACTTCTTTTTCTCATAGAGCAACTTTCGTGGCGCGTATACAGGAAAAGGGTTAATTCTCTCCCCGCTCGCGTTTCTCGTTTCTTCGAGACTGCTAATCAGCGTTCCGGAACAGCGGCTAAGAGAATCTTCTCTTTTTATTTTTTTTCTCTTTCTATCTTCCTTTCTCTCTTTCTCTCTTGTTTCCTCGTTCGCACGAGTTGTTCTGTCCTACTCGTCGCTGTACAGTCATTGACTCAATCTTTGGCATTTCGGTGAGTATATTGGTATGTGTATAACGTGCCAAGGGGCAAAGCCAATTTCCTTCGCGAGCAACGACTTTCTTGCACGCGTTTATGTGTATACATATATGTATACACATAAATACAAACTCGTTTATTATAAAAGAGGCGCGTTTTACTTTAGAGAATGTAGGACAGAATGAGAATTGTTAATACACGAAAACTCAAATTTTATCATATAGCTTTTTATACGACGTAAAAATATTAAATTTTATTTGCATAAATAGTCAATCGATAGCTTATTCTAATTCACGTAGCAAAATTTTGCCCAATATTAATTTCAACGATAAATAATGAATAATGCATGAAAAATATCCACTAAAAGATAGATATCGATAATTTTTCGATTCTATTGTTTAACTACATCGGTGTACGCTCACTATTTTCCCCGATTATTTTTCACAATTAGCATAACTATAATAGTACGACAGCAATACATAAACAGCTAAGCTACGTAACAGAGCCTTTTACACCTCGCATTACCATAGACTTCGAGGCTCGCGTAACCTCTTAAAGCTTCCAGTGCTCGTAGAGTACCCCACCCCTCTCCCGTAAACCTATACGTGATTCGCACATGACCCAAGAAAGAGAAAAGGACGGAGCGCGTATTATCGCAACGCGTCGCGCATCGACTGCTACGGGACTCTGTCTTGGCGAGTATGAGTAAGGAAGAGAGAAACGCTCGTCCTCGTAGTGGTGGTAGCAGTCGTCGTCCGATTTTTATTCGATTCGCCGCGTAATTCTATTGTTTTCACGGACTATTAAGTTTCCGGTAATGGGTCCCTTCCGGCGAAGCGTAGACTCCACGAGCGCGCGTGCGTTTATGTGTACGCGTTTTATACGCTCGCGAGCGAGCGAGTCCATCGGCGTCGTCCAGTGGACGGGCTGACTGACTGACTGACTGACTCCTCGAAATGCAGGAAAAGGCGCGCCCGCGAAAGAAAAAAGAGAGCGCGGAGCCCTAATTCGGGCTTTTAAAGATTAAGGCGAGGCTCATCGCTCCCTGCGCTTGTTCTCCTCGCCACCTCGTTACCTTATTGTTGCGTACGCTTTAATGCCCACCGAGTAATAAGTCTCTTTACAAAGATTCTCTTTCTTCGCTTTTTTTTTTTTTTTTTTTTCGTTTCTTTACGCTCGTGAATTTTACTCGACTGTTGAGGGATTCGAGTCGTTGCTTTGTATTTGGAATTGTAATTGTTTGGAAAGTAGAAAATCGCGTTGTATTTGTATAAAATATTGTTTCAAATTGGCCTCATAATCACTGTTTCGAGTTGTTTGTGAATTAGTTTTTTGGATTTACTTAAACGTTTCTTTTGTTTTTAAATTTAAAAATATTGGGAAGCGCGTTTCGAAATTGTTTCATAATTTATATTCAAATTTAAAAAAAGAAATATTTGTGAAAGTTTATAACACAACTCTTCGTAGAAATTTAAAATTTAGATGAGAAATAATTAAAACAATTTAGTGAAAATGTTGTTTTATTAAATTTATGTAAATTTTAATGATCATCAAAAATCATTAATTGAAAATTTATTTAAAATTAGTCAATTACGGTTACCTATTACAAAATAATTTTAAGTTTTCCCAAAATATTATATCAACTTTATTTTCAAACATCTGTTATCTTAGTTTGATCTCTTTTCGATTATTGTTAAAGTACTTAATCTGTAACTTTCTCTTAATAGCGAATAAATTTCATCCGTACTTTTTAAACGAGTCCAAAAAGACAAAATTACCAAGAAAAAATGAGGCTTTCCAAGAGGCAAATGATCACTTTGTGGTTCAAGCGAAGAAGATAAAGCGCATAACGAAAGCTAATAGTGTCTGGGGGGTTGTGGTCTCCCACTCTCGGTACAGATCCCAAAGCAAGACTAAGAGAAGACGAAGGAACAAACCTGAATGGACACAACGATATGTAGCAATGGTTCCGTCTAGATAGGCGTCGAGACATAAAGCGGGAATGTAACACGAACAAAGCCTCGAATGCCGAATTATTTTATTAAGAATTAACCAGCCCATAATTGGCACCTTATTGTAATAGCCGAATTTATTCAAAGAAATATTTCGAGTATAAAAAAAAAATAAAAATAAAATAAACGTACGTTTTTGTTCGAATTTAATTTCCCAACTGTACTACTTGCTGTAGTTTTTGCTGCTCGTTTAAATTGATTGACTTTAATGCCATCATCGTAAAAGTTAAACTTTTTCAAGTCAACTCCAAGAGTGACGAAATCGCTTACGAGAGATTGAATATCGTAATGCAATGACGTCAAGGAGTTCGATATTGCAATTAAACGATCTTTTTCAAGATTAAACAAATAAAAAATTCTTAGCAGGGCCGCTGTGCGATTTATTTGATTTATAAATATTTAATCTTACTCCAATCGCGAACGAAATAATACGATACCTATAGATATTAAATGTACATGTATTTTATATACTATTCTTAAGAAGAAGATAAATATTAATTATATTTTAATTAAATTATTGTCATTTTTAAAAGAAATCGTTTTAAATATAAATGCGCATGAAATTTAAAATTTCGAGTTCACGATAATAAAGAAAACAAATTAAATGAAGCAGGAAAGAAGAATAACAAAAAAAAAAAAAAAAAAAAAAAGATCTTAAACTGTAATAACCCAAAATAAAACAATTGATCACAAAAGGCAAAACTTCCCAAGAGGCAGCAAGCGGTCACTCCACCACAACACGCCTCCCGCAGAAGACGAAGGAGATAAAGGCGCATAACGAAAGCTAATAGTGTTTGGCTAGCCTCTCTTTCTTTCTCGCTCTCGTGTTCTCTGTCTCGCTTCGTACCAATAGGTATAGATCCTCGCGGCAGCTCTCTGTGTTCTCTGCAAGTTGAATGGGCTGCGGCGGCCGCTACAATAATGCGGCTGAAAAGCCGACGTGCACCGCCGCCGAGGCAATACCACGTACTTACTACACACTGACGCACCGAGTAAGCGACAGAGCAGAAAAGAGAGAGAGAGAGAGAGAGAGAGAAAGAGAGGTTGCGACGCTGACGGAGAAGGAATAAGGGAAAGAGACCGAGAGGAAGAAAGAAAGGAGAGCGCTTATTTACGTTGTGACTGCGCGGCTATTGTGTTTCGAGAGATTAGAGAAAGGATGAAAATTATAGTACATTATTGAATTTGTATATGATTGTGTAAGATGACATTTTTTATTTAAATCGATTACTTTCTTATTTTAGAATCATCGATTAATTGGAACACATTGGATTCTTTTAAACTTATACAAGATGAAAAAAACTGAGTCACCGTGAAAACTATTTACAAGGAGAATTATCACGATTAACACCGATGAACTAGTTCTAGATGAAATTTTTTTAAATCATATTCAAACATTTCAATATTAAAAATAATTGCTTTAACATTCCCTTTACCCTCCTTTTCTTTTAAAATATTAATATTTATCAAAATAATTAATTAATTATTTTCAATTAATGATATATTAGTAAATAAATTAAAAATCAACCAGGCAAAAATTTAAAAAGTTCCCCACTAGATATAAAAACCGATCTCGATACTAAGCAACAAAACATAAACCGTCTATCCTACCCATCGCAGCTTGGTCACCTATATCCGTATTCGTACTTAAAAACAGTCGACATACACGGCGGTACTCCGGCAGGACACTCGTTCGCTCGGTAAGAGCGCGAGCGCGCGGACGAGAGCGATCGAGCGCTCGGTGGCGCAGTGGGCGTACCGCTCGCGCGTCCGAAAGCTAAAGCGAGAGAGACACGGCGACTAGGCTCGCTCGGGTCCATCGGTTGGCCGAATCACGGACCGCCTATCCACCGCCCACTCTTACTCATTGGCCTCCCCACCGCCGGCGTAACGCGTACTCCCCCACTCGCGCGCACTCCTACGTACGTAGAGAGAGAAAGAGAGAGAGAGAGAGAGAGAGAGAGAGAGAGAAAGAAAGAGAGAGAGAGAAAGACAGTTGTTTAGTATATACGCACGCGGCAGTGCCGCAGCGACCCTCGGGGCTCATTTGTTTATTAATGTTTGTAATCAGCCGCGAATCCTCTTTTGTCCTGTCTATGGAATGCGACCAGTTCCCCGCACTCGCGTATACCTGGCGTGCACACACGTCTACGTACGGCTTTCGAGTCTTCTTTACGCGCGCGCGTATTAACTTGCGTCGGTAGCCTTTCTATCTCTTTCTCTTTCACTTCTCTCTATCTCTTTCTTTCTTAAGTTTGCCTCTCTTGAAAAGAAAAGAAGAAGAAGGAGGAGGAGAAGGATGGTCGAGCGAAAGTGAGATTCTTCGTTTTCGTTCGCTTAAAGGTTTTGCGCAGTCCCGGCTTTATTATCGCCTCGAGACTGGACAACGACGACGACGATGCGCGCGCGCGCGCGGGCAATGCCGCGGTGCTGTTTCTTCTGACCGCGGATATGAAAGAGAGGAGGAGGAGAATGCGCTACGCATGTTGAGAAAGGGCACGGAATCTTGCGATTCCTTTTATTTGTTATTGCGAGCCCTACGAGCTGTGCTTTTGATTTTCTTTAAATGGTTTAGAGCAACATTCTTAATCACTTTTATTCATATAAATCATTCTGATTTATCGAAGTTGTTTGTCTTTTTCATAGTTATATTTTATTATTTGAACAAAAAAACTTTGGATGAAATTATTTTTACAACAAAAATTAAAAAGAAAATGAAATACATTAAAATCATATCCGATTTGTTGTTATAAAAAAAAAAAAAAAAAAAAAAAAAAGAAAATTTAATTGATAATTTTAAAAATATGAAACTAATAATTATAAAATACAATAAACTTTATGAAGTATACTAAGTAAAGATTGTGATATGGAGAAATAATTAAACACGCATGGAAATCTATAATGTGGAATAGTTTCGTAGAAATTATTGTGAAACTATGCAAAGATAGAAATTATTTGATTTATAGACCATAGTTTAAAATAATCAAAATATCCCATTCACATTCGTTTGTGTCAATTTATACAACTAATGCATTTATTATAATTTTTCTATTTTATATCTTTATAGAAATTATGTCGATATTTATGGCATTTGGTAATTATTGTGAAATTATTAACAAGAAGTCAAACACATAAATAATAAATGTACGAGTAAATCTGTTGAAGTGAAAATTGCATTGTTTGAAGTCTCGAGTAAAGAATTTACTGTACTATTTTTTCTGTTAAAAAATGAATTATAAATTACACGTAATACGACACGAATATGTTACAGCATATTTTTTAATATTAAAGCCTGTAATGATACGGACATTATTTTTTAAATATAATTAATAATTCATAAAATTGTAAAAATACTAAAGAAAACAAAAAATTTAATAGTCGTAATCTTCGTATTTAGTTGAAAAAATTCTAAATTATAAAGTCTCGACCCGGTAAATACATATTTATAGACCTTTCCGGGAGCACATTCAATTCTGACGCGTAGTTTATTTGAGCTGTCTAGTGAAAAGTGACGCGGGACACACAGGAAGCATTTTAGAAAAGCGAGCCAAATAATCGTCGCTCCATCGTTATAACTTTTACTCGGGTTTACTCGAACCGCGAAAAAGAAAATACTACGGTCCACGCATTTTCAGACTCGACGATCTCGCGTCGCAATTACGTGTTCGCCTCGTAGAATCGAAGCTCGAAGCCGTGAATTATTTTCTTAGAAAACGTACACGACAAGTTCATAGATTTATTTATGTAGGACTGCGCCTACTGTATTACTACACGTAAAGCCGTTTTTTTTTCTTTTCCATTCTACATTTTCTTCTCCAATTTCTTTTTTTCGACTTCACGTATTTTGAGTTTTATAAACAGATGTAAAATGAATCGAACAAGTAAACGTCTTCGAAGATTATTCTAAAGCAACGGTTGATTGTTACTTTCAAGATTTTAAGAAAGCTACAAAAATTTAAATCCAATAATAACAAATATTTTTGTAAATATACCATAGCTAAATAATTTATGAATGAAAATATTTTAAATTTAGTTTTTTTTCCCCATTTAAATAATCATAAAAGAACTACTTTCATCGAATCGATTATAAAATTAATTTTTTTTTTTCAATTTTATTATCAATTAAAATATCGCAACTCTCGCAGCAATTAAAACGTCGCTATCACACATACCGAACCCGCAGAAGGAAAAAAAAAAAAACAAAATATAAAAACCGTAGCATTCCACAAAAGCTTTAAAGTCGATCATCGAAAGAAATTACCAAATGGAATTCCGTAGTACCCAGGCAACAAAACAATTTTCGCATACGTATTTAAGCGATTCTCTCCGCGAGTATATAAACAGGCGCGCGCGAATCGCACATGGACGCGAGAATCTCGTATGACAAGTTGCGCGCGCTAAAATGCATTTGAAAAGTCGTTTTCGTGCTTTACGGCCGTCCTCGCTTACTTCCCCACCCTTCCCTTCTTCTCTTTCGGACCGATCTTCGACGAAGCCCCGAAGGCGATCGACTTAGGGGGACGAGCGAGCGTTGCATCCGCGGCCCATTGTGCCAGGAACGATTGTACACCGGCGGTTCGCATTGTGTACCGGTGTATATATATATATATATATATGTATGTATACTATATGTACCTGGCACGTGTTGGAAGCTCGCTCGGTTAACGCACACAATGCCTGTGTTACGCGCGTGCGTGCGGTATACTCTGCTGTAAGCGTAGGTGTTGAGGGTCAGAATGTTTCTTTTTTCTTTGCCTTTTTTTTTTTTTTTTTTTTTTTTTTTGGAAAACGGGGTAACACGCGTGAACTCGATTCCGATATTCATCGAGGAAAGCTATCCGTTTGAAAAGGAAAGGGAATCCTATTGAAATTGTGCATTGAATGATAAAATCAAGCCTTTTTGATAATCTCGGTATTCTTTTTTTTTTTTTTTTTTTTATGAAAGATAACTTAAAAAAAAATTAACATTTCAAAATTACAATTTTTAGAAAATTATTTATTTCTATTGCGCCGTACGTTAATACGTCGTAAATAAAAAGTCTTCAAAAACGCAACAACGTCAAACGAACACTTGTTCAATAAATCTTGATATTTTTAACAATAACATGCGATTATTACATTCAATTTTCATATCAATGCTATCTAACAAACTATAAACAATGCAAACAGAGAAAAATATTTCATTGTTAAGACTTCCGATAAACAAATAAAAAGAATACACGGATAGAAAACGTTCATGAGGCGTATAAACGAGAAACAATGTGTCGTTAGGGAGAATACCGAAAATCGCGAATATAAGCTTAGTCGAACGACGACAGAGCGAGGACGGTGTAGGTGTGTCAGGCCCTGTGAGTAATAAACGTTGCACGGACGTCCGATATATCGACGGACAATGCGTAACCGGTTCGCGCCCCGAGATAAAGCCGCTGAAAAGGTGCCGTAAGAGATAAGCCTTACGATCGAATGAGAAAGAAAGCGAGAACGAGAGGGAGATAGCTGCGCGCGAGAAGAGATTTTGTCGATAATTCAGATCGACGCGAATTATTCGCTTGAGATAACGAGTGCTCCAAGGGATATATACGCATACTCGTATACATATATTGTACGGAAAAGTAAATGTTTCAAACAAATACATCTAAATTAAAGTGTACATTATCTTAGAGAAACAAAAAAAAAAAAAAAAAAAATCAAATGCGATGATAATTTTTTGTTTAACGTTTACATTGTTTCTAATATTTCATTGGTTATAAATGTGAATAAAACATTAAATCTTCAACTGTCGTCCAGACAATTAATTCCACACGAGTATACTTTTTATTATAGCGTCGGTGTAACCGTCTTCCTCGCAGCATAAATAAAAAAAGAAAAACGAACGATAAGAAAAAAAAAAGAAACCCGTCCGATATATCTATACACGTCTTTCTAAAACTACACGCAGGTAAAACCGCTATTCAACTCATATATGCGGCAAAGAGAAGAATGCAACGAAGAGAGCTCGCAAGTGCGCAAAAGCAAATCGACGATAGGCGCGCGCGCGCGCTCGCTCGCTCGTTTCCTGCAGACTTCCCTGAAGCTCGCGCGTGCGTGTCCCAAATGCTGAATTTCTCCTCTTTCTTTCTCTTTCTCTCTCTTTCTTTCTCTCTCTCTTTCTCTTTCAGTTTTCGAGGGCGTGGCGCAGGTTGCGAGCTCGCGAGCCCTCGCTCTTCTTCGTTGTTATTCCTAAATGACGAATCATAATGTATAATACCCGCGCGCATATTATAAACGCGCGCAAGAAAAAAAAGGGGCGCGCAAGCGCGTTTTTGAGACCGTTGTCTCTGTCTCTCATTCTGTATTCTCTCTCTCTCTTCCTCTTATTCTTTTATACGTGAATGTGTACCATAGGTATATATGCGGATATATACATATACCTACTGTTTTCTTTTTCATTTCTTGCTCGTCTTATTCAGTTCGTTCGCTTCTCTCTCTCTCTCTCTCTCTCTCTCTCATCTTCTTTCTTGCTCTCGTTGTGAGCGTTACCAAAGAGAACTAGTACTTACATGGCTTATTCAAATGAAGCCCGAGGGATTGTCTGATACATCTCGCTGTCTCTAACTGGATTCTCGAAAATTAAAAAAGAAGAATGAACGAAGAATGTAGAGAAAGAGAATGTTTCTCGTATAAAGCATCGAGATTATTTTTCAATTCTGTGTTTTATATCTTTGCCAAGTTTTTTTTTCAGTATGTTGTATTTGTTGATTCACAGCTAGAAGTATTTTAAGAATAAAAAATTTACCCAACGAAAATTTTTCATTATCTTTTAAAATTATGATTTTCGTTTGTGTTATTTATAATTAATGATAAATCGACATTTTAACAATAGCATATAAAAGCTTGCATAAATTCTTTACTTTATTGTTTGTTTAACCGCTGGTTTATTTGTTCACTATGTAAGAAATGTACGTAAAATAATAATCATAAATTAGGTAAAATACATACAAAGAAAATATATCTAAAATAACAGTCTCATATTATCAATAAAATATATTCAATAAAGATGCCAAAAAGATCGTAGCAAGGAAAAAAATGTCTGTTTACACAAAACAGAAGAAAGCGTATCTAACGAAACGTCTCATATTTCAATCAACGAAAATCGTCGAATTTCCCCCTTTTTTTCTCCAAAATCCTTCCTTCCTACTCAATAACGAAAATCGCTAAGGTCTACAAGTTATATCGCGATAACACAATTCTCATAAAGACTTCAAAACATCTACTTCCTGTATTGATATACCTTCAAGATTTGTCGATTTAGGCCCAAAAAAAAACGTCTAAACTTGCTTGGAAAAAAAAAAATCTACAACCCCCAGAAAGCCACGAATATAAAGAGTCACGTGAAGAAAAAAAAGCGAGGCGACGAAAAATCGCAGTGGCATCCGCTTGTTATTTGATTTTCCTCTCCTTATAATACGACGCAAAGATACAAGGGGGACGAGAAACACCGAAGTAAAAAGGATAGAGCGAGTCCCTCTACCATTGTCGCGCGTGAAACGACGCCGAAGCTCCGTGACGCGGTGAATTGCGTAACCGCAAGTATACAAAGGCGGAAGAGGGAGATAGAGAAAGAGAGAGAGAGAGAGAGAGAGAGAGAACGCGCGAGACATTAAGGACGTATTTAGCGAGTTTTTGCCCCGAAATGTGCCGGCGAGCGAAAGAGACTATTCGAAGGGTGTCCCTGTTTCTCTGCTTCGAGAAATCTCATGGTTTTCTGAATGGCTTGTCCTTTGAACCAGGTGATATCTGTCGTTATTCCTGCCTACTACTGCTACTCTCTCTCTCTCTCTCTCTCTCTCTCTCTCTCTCTCTCTCTCTCGTCGTGGCGAGTTTTTTGTGTGAGACACGAGCATCTCTTTAAAGATACTTAGGTCGATCCTTTTTTTAGTCCTTTCTATGTAACCCTAACGGAGGACGATGACGTGTACATATGTATGTATAGAAACGGGTGATGTCTCGAAGATTTCCGAGTATGGGAAACTGGATTATTCGAGAATTAATATTGTGTGTCCCGAGATTAGAAAGTTCATTCATGTGGGATGTTGTAACTTCCATGGTTTGTAAGTGAACATTAAAAAAAAATTATGATACTGATCGCATTCAACTTTTTAAAAAAACATTTTATAATTGGTTGATATTGCTACGAATGTCGCTTAAAAATTAAACAATTCTTTTTTTTTTATTTGCCAAAAAATTTATAACAAACTAATTTTTATGGGTGTATATTATTGCATGAATTTTTAGTTCAATCGTAATAAAATAATTCTTACATCGATCTTCTTTTGAATTATTAATCCGAGCAAAAAGAAAGGCTAAAAACAAACTCTAAAAAATCTGGGAACTCGTTGAAAATCCCACATTCACTATATTAAACTTCGAGTATCAGCCTTTTCTCGCTTCCTTCAAAATCATAAAAAAAAAAAAAAAAAAAAAAAAATCTCGCAAAAAATCTCCCCATACACTCGAAGTGTCACACGCGTCCACGGTCTACACTTGCGACGCAATGTTCACGCGTCGCACACGTTTCTTCGCACATATCCATTTCTGCGGGGTGACGTCGTTTTTTTTCCGCGGCGGATTTTCGAAATCCGAGGGAGAGAAAACCCGAGAATTCGAAAGGTCGATGTGTCGCTAAAGCGGCTTGACGCAGCGTTACATCCGCTCAGCTGTCGCTTGTTGTTTATTCGAGAGCGAAAAGCGCCCGAGCCAATCAATCATCGACGTGCAAAGTTACGTAGTCTTTGAGAAAATGGAAAATTTAACGCTTTTCGCGAAATGCTTCTTATTCTTATTCTTCAGCTGTGGCTTTCTTTATTCCGATTATTTTGGACGAGCCGAAAATTACTTGAGAATGACGGAAGCGATTATTATTAATGCGGAGGCGGTTATTTGGGCGGTTTTGGAAATTTCTTTGTCGTTTGCTAATGGTTCATGCTGATTGGTTTTAAATAGCAGTTTCATACTGTCGTTGACAAAAGTATATTTTTACAAATTTTTACGCTTGTTAAAAATATTAAAAGTTACCAACAGAATTCAAAAGATATTGAAAGAAAATTTTTTGATCGTCGATACAAGCAAAATTTAACCATTGAATGTTGTACATTTAAAAATGTGGTTATTATTTTCTTTAAAAAAACATTTAAAATCTTCCTTTGTAACATGATTTTTAAACGATGTTCAAAAAGACATGAACACATACATGCGTAAATCACTAGTAATTTAAATACTTTTAAATATTCTCTTTAAAGTATACAATTATGTAACAAAACGAATCTTTATACCGCATAAAATGTACTCAAAGAGTTTCTATCATAAAAGCAATTAGCATCATATTCGAAGATAAATAAATAATTATTCAAAAAGCAACGAAACATAAATCAATATCGACAGGAAATTTTAAATCACTCATATAAGTCTCGCACGGTTTCTCGATTTTGTAATTTATCTTTTACTTTATCGGCGGTCTACGCGTCTTTTTTTTTTCTATAACGACTCGACTCGTAAGCATCTTGTGAAATAACCAGACAACTTCATGAATAATGAGTAAAAAAGAAGTCTCTCGCTGCTCTCGAGGAAAAATTTCCTTGAAACTCTTTACGTTCGTTTTTTCTTTTACTCTTTCTCTTTTTTTTTTTTTTTTTTTCGAATCGAATAATAAAAGCAATCGTTTTATTATTCATCAAAATTTTAAATCGGATTAGATGAGACTCGGCATCTGCGTATGTGTGTTTGATACACGTAACAATGAGATCCCGCGGCGTGATGAGAAAAACGGTTCAAGTTATACTCACACCGAGCGATTATATTTATGTATATAGTCGGTGAGCAAGCGAATCAAAGAAAACGAGACGCGGGTCGAATGACTCGCGGAATTCGCGCGCACCGCCGCTTTGAATTCGAAAGTCTTGTCAGGATCCCGGATCTCTCTTTCTCTTTCTGCTTATGGCTCTCTTGTCATAGACACGGGTCACTTGGTGCGAGCCGTGTTGTTTATAATATGGGAGGTGAATTTTTGCATTCTCTTATCTAACACGAGAACAGCAATTATTTTAACCAATAAACGATCTTTTTAACTAAAGCACAATTTTAATCGTGAACCTTTTAAAAAATTTTGTTGACTTAAGGTATGAAAGACCGATAACGATATCGGAAAAAATATCTCATTTCAAAAATGAAATATAAATGAAATATTGGAGTATGCGTATAAACACAGAAAAAGAGTTGGGGCCGAACCATCGCTCCAATTACGCGATATCCCTTATATCCGGTCGACGATTTTATCAGACGCTGAAGACGCGCATTTATATCAAATGTGCATAACCGACTCTCGATTGTAACTTTTTTCTCTGTCCGACTTGAGTCTTGCCGAGTTATTACCGAGAAACGTTTCTCCGTGTGATATCGATATATATATATATATATATATATATATATATATATATACACACGTGCATGCTTTGCAAAGAACTAAGTGTATTTCGATATCGAAACGAGAAAAAAAGGGGGGCGACATTTGCCAATTGACTATAAGCAAAACTGATTTCATGTTGGAATTATAGATACGTTTTAAATTAATGTTTGCGTCACAGAACAACTGCACTTGTTCGAGGTAAAGAGAGAAAAAAATTTCTTGTCCCGATTGTTCGTTTTCGATTGTTTAATTTTTTTTTTTTTTTTTTTTTTTCAGATAAAAACGAACGTACGCATAAATGTCTTTCTCGCATCTTGTGCAATTCGAGTTCTCATAACAATTATAACGTGTTCGGCAATATTGTCACAAACATAAATCAATATTCAATTTTATTCTTACACATGTGCAATTGTTCGAACGAGCATAAAAATATAGAAATAAAAACCGAGGCGCCTCTCTTACGTTTTCATCCTAAAGATGAATCCAAATTCTTTAAAAACGTTTAATTACCCGTCAACTTGTCCTCGTCATTTTTCCGAGATAAAGCAAGAGCGCCGAGGCGCAGAAATAGCGTGGGCGAAGCAACCGTAAACCTCGCGTGTATCGAATTTCTGCAACAGTAGATTCTTTCTTTCGCTTTATTCCTCGTCTCTTCCCTTGGAGTTTCGTACCGCGTTTGCATTGTGCATGTATACATACAACGTAAGGCATTTACCGGGAAACGAGAGAGCGATAAATCTGTGTGGTATATGTATTTACGAGGAGAGTTTGATTCGAGTAAACAGCTTACGCGACTTTTCGCAAATTTTTCAGGATAAGCTGAGTCGGCTTTCAGAATAAAATTGAAAAGCTGTTTTATTTTGTTACGTCACGCAACTGCCTCTATTGAATATTTACATATTCAAATTTATAAAAAAAAACTACCATCAACTAATATTTTTATTTACTATACGAATTTTACGTTTTATAATTTAATTAGATTTTAAAATTTGGAGCTTGATCTTTAAAGGCAACTATTGTGTAAAGTTTTCGTACATCCTGTGTTAAAAACAACGATATTTCGCTTTAATTTGAGGCCGAAATCTGATATGTTTACATAGAGATATCGTTTCTCAAAACACAAACTAAAGAAATAAATTCCTCGGGAGGCGAGTTTTTTGTTTTGAAAAAAGATATTACGAATCGTTATAATCAGGTGGATATTTTATCACGAGAGCATTAGTTAAGCTCAAACATTTCCAAGTGAACATATAATCAAGTGGCTTTTTGCAAATACGTACTTCCTAAAATATAATCAAAGATATGATTTCGCGTACGTTAAATTTGATCCTTTAAATATGTTAATTTTATTTACAAAGTTTAGCAATAATTAATTGTCTTATTAATAATTATAACAAAATAATATAGCAATTAATTTTTCCGCGAAATAATTTCGTTTATTCGGCCACTTAAAGAGCCGCAGTAAATAAAATGCACTCATTACAATAATAGAAACGTAATTTTTCTCATTGTATCAAATGTAATATGCATATCGACTTGGCGAATCGCCGAATAAATCATTTTACGCGAACGCAGCTACACGGTACATACGCAAAGGTACGCCGAGAGCGAGCGGACGCAAGTCCAGTCATTCCTCATGGGTTGACACGCGTGAGAAGTCAAACATATCCTTTTTAACGAGGTCTCTCTCTCTCTCTCTCTCGATGTTTACTGAAAAAGCCCGGGCGGTACATTACACGGGCGCACGCGCGCGCGACGACGCGCGTTTATCTACTGAATTAATTCTCGGGGGTGTATATGTCTAGGTGTATACGGTATACGTACATACGCAGAGCTCGCGATGAAAATAAAAATCGGTAAACGCGCCACTTACACATATATGCCTCCTCTGTCTGTCTTTCCTGTGAACGTATCGCCGGTGCGCGATCTTATTTAACGCAGTAATGTCTGCGCGCTATCCGCTTTTGCCTCCGTTGCTCTATCCTTTTTACTTTCTTACGAGTTTGCGTTTTTAAGATCGATACTTTTTTTCTTTTTTACAAGATATCTAAAGATCTGGTGTTGCTACCGCGCTTGAAAATTTTATTCTTCGCGTTCGTTTTACATGCATATACTTAAATGAATGTGCAACCGAATGACATTTAATACTTAATATACTTATAAGTAAGCAAATATCCCTTTCTAATAAGACGTGCACGAAATAAAAAATAAATATTTTTAAAAATTCAATATTAAAACGCTGCATTACTTTGGATTGACAAAATGTTTATTATCGATTTTAAAATAAATTAACAAAGCTGTTTCAAATGATAAATTTGTCATCGAAGCTTGAAATGCAATTGACAGAATTTTTCTCACGTACACTATACACCGCATTTTTATTTAACAAGCAAGCACGCGACAATAGGATCTTCGACATTCTTTGGCTTTTCTTATCGACTGTGCGTCGCGTTGCCGTGAAGGAGCTCGAATTCGATGCACCACCCGTTCCTTGACACACGAGTCCGAGCGGCTAGCCTTGTACTGACTCACTCGATCGAGACCGAATAAATGTTTCCATTTCCTTTTTTTTTTTTTTTTTTTTTTTTTTTGTCATTCTTGAATTAAATTAATCTAAATTTTTAGAACATTTTCCAGTTTTATTTTCAGAGCTACATCGTTTTAGTACAAATTAATGATATCAAAGGACCGTTCAATTGTTTCACTATTCACATTCGGAATATGTAGATATATACATGTCCAAATAATCTACGAGAAAATTTTAAAACACTATTCCATTTATACCATCTTCCTGTAACTTCCTATCGAGACAAGCCTCTTAAAACTTCCCCTAAAAGAAGAAACATGTATCAAGGAATCGCGAAACAATCGTTCCACCTTACAACGTACACGCAAGTAAGCAAGCGAGCAAACAAACGGCAATGAATTCCTCCTCCGCTCTCGCAGTGTACAAAAGTCCTCCGGTAAGGAAGGGAAAGAGAGAGAGAAAGAGAGGAAAGGAGGCGAGGGCGTTTTATCTAAACGCTTTTCCCATTTACGAGCCACTAAAAACGCCAGAACTGAGTCCTCGGCGCGACATTTCATTGTTACATCGAGTTGGGCCGAAAAGACACCGGGAATCCAGAATAGAGAGAGGAAGAGAAAGAAAGATAGAGAGGGAGCAACGCGGGAACAACACGGTACGTTTATATATATATATATATATATATATATATATATATATATATATATATATATATATATATATATATATCTCGCGCGAGTACAGCACCGCGGAGCACGCAATTCACCGTCGTGGAATAATATACCCTAAGCGACATACAGAGACGGAGAGAAAAACGAGTGCCGGAGACACACGAGTTTACACGGGCGCACGCGCGCACCCGAAGGAGACATAAATTTCTGGTATCGCGGACGACGAGGAGTTTTACGCCTTTGTCCATGGTAACAGTGCCCCCCCCCCCGCGCGCGCGACTTGTGTTCGTACGCACACACATTTACTCCCCGCGTACACTTGCGAATGGCCGGCCTACTAGCCGTATCGATCTCTTCGTTGCGCCCGCGATACCTCCTGCACACCGCCCAGCGGTCTACCTCGGGGCTTTTCGTCCGATCCCTGTATACACCCGCCGTCTGAACACCTATACACTTATGCGTGTACCTAGCCGAGTGTTGGAGAAAGAGAGAGAGAGAGAGAGAGAGAGAGAGAGAGAGAGAGAGAGAGAGAAAATAGGAAGGAGAGAAGAGCGACTTGCGAAGAATGTGGCATTGCCTTCGCCAAGCGACAGGTAGTGAAACATATAGCCTGAGCGCGCGAGTTCAACGTCTAGGAGAGTCTCCTCTGACCGATTGTGCGCCGCTTCCGATCGATTCTCGCTAAAAACACGCGTTTTGCTGTTGTGTCTCTCGATTCCGAGCCGCTATTATTGTACCGATAAAGACTATAGAAGAAAGTCGGCAATTTGCATTATTGAAATTTCAAAAAATAAAATTATTACACCGAATAAGTTATTGTAAAATACTGCCAAACTTTTACAACGAACATAAAATTTAAATTGTCAGCATAGTCTAACAAAACGATAAATATTTTATACACAAAAATCAAACGATATGTAAAGCTTAATATTTCCGTAGAAATTCAATACCACTTTGAACTGGAATTTAAATAATTGCATAGACCCAAACATAAGCCATTATAAAGATCATGAACTAAGAAGTTAGCGCAGACCGACCACCCATAGAGATGAAAACGTACGATAATCGTTGATTTATCCCTCACAAATGGTAGAATAAAAAATATTTTATAACTAAGTACACAAACCCTTTGAACCCCGTGAAACAAAAAAAATATTCAAAAATAAGATCGGCATAAGTTTCTAATGACAATTCTCCTCTTTATACCATTCGATCTTTCACGCGGTCGTCTTGCATAATTCATGAGCATCTCGTTATACTGTATATATAAAAGCGTTATTTATCCAAAGGCATAAAACCATCGAAACGATCGATTTACCCCGATTTACCCGCAACATAGTAATCGGCAACACGAGACTCCGCAGCACCTTTTCTCTCCCAACCCCGTCGTCCGATAGGCGAAAGAACAGACTTGGTCTCGCGCGTTATATTCTCTTTCTCTTCTCTCTTTGCTCTTTCGTGATTGCACGTATGCAAATTAATCGATAAATCAATCGGGGAGACACAGGCACACATGCAACGCTCTCGCGGACACCTAGGGCCTCTAGATTCATTATCGGCAGCTGCCGATGCATTTCCAATTCACTCTCTCTCTCTCTCTCTATTCCTTTCTCTCTCACTCTCTCATTCTCTTTCGCTCGCGCGTCGCGATATTATTATTATTATTATTATGCGGCGTTGCGCGCTTAGAGGCATGAAATGAAATATAAAGGAATATAAAACAGCGAGAAAAAGGAGGACGCGCGAACGCGTGCAAGCGGTTAAAGGGTTGCGTGTATTTATACGAGTATATTCCTCGGAGGAAAAAGGCGAAACGAGAGGGGCGTCGACGACGAATGAGCATATGCGCGCTCCTTAACTCTCTCTCTCTCTCTCTTACTCTTGCGCTCGCGCACAGATTTTCAATCGACAATCAATGATGCGCGTCCCCGGGATTTAAAGACCGAGCGAGCGAGAAAGAGAGACTCGAGATAGATCTAGATTCGCGGTACTAGTGGCAGCAGCCAATCGGATCTGGTTCAAGGAACCCGATAGCCATTTGCAATGCAAATCAACCTCTGCTTTTTTCCTGCCCGGTTAACACTGCCGTCGCGCGCACGCTCGCACACATATGCATCCTATATACATATGCGCGTCGTTTGTCCTTTTTAGTTCGTTTCAAAAACCTCGCAATCTCTCCGCGCAGCTTTGCATCCCCCCTCCTTCCTTATCGTACTTACATCCCGTCTTCTTTCTTCTCAAGCGCGAGCTTAATGATACCTACGTCGTTTGTACAGCTTTGGTCAAAAGTCATTGGCAAGGGAAAAGGTACGCAATATTTTTGAATTAATCGGTTACGGTAGCCGAATGATGGGTAATAAGTATGCGATGATGCTGATTCTTTTTTGGGGGTCACATAAACCAGCGTGAAAATATGCATTTTTAAGTATCAAATATTTAATATCGAAATTCCATATAAGGATTTGTTTGTTTAGTAAATTATTTTGTGAATCCTGTAAATTTATCTATAAATCTTTATCGTGTGAACGTGTAAGACTATCGCGATTGTTATTAAATTAATCGTTAATTCTTATCTTTAAATAAACACAAGAATTTTATTTCGATTATTTATTATTCTCAATAAACGAACGCGTTAAAAAGAAGAAAAAAAAAAAAAAAATAGCTCAAACATAAAATCTCGTTGAAAGATCCGGGCAAGCTTCAGTAATGACCAACGAACAAACCTTTAACGATGCTACCACCATAACCGCCATCACGTTTTCGCACGCGATTGTATACTCGAATATAACGCAGCCGACAAAACCTGCTCGTTTCGCGCTCTTCTTTGTCGTTTCCCTCCCTCATTTTTAACCCACAACCCAGTGCATACGTTCGATTATTTAGATATGCAGATGACTCAAGACCGAGTATAGGGAATATATAACCCCCCTTCCCCCTTATTCTCTCTCCGTCTCTCGGTTTCTCGCCTTCGCTCTCGTCCGCTCCGGCGAGCATCTCATATCTCTCTACACCTATGCTCGCGGCTCCTCTACGATCGGCGCGGGGTCGGCCCTTCGTGGAAAGGGCAGCACAGCAGTAGCAGCCGGCTCATTGTCGTTCGCGCTGCGAAATTTGCATGTCGACGCGTGCGGCTACGGGGGGAGTGAATGAAAGAAAGAAAGAGTAAGAGAGAGAGAGTGAGAGAGTGAGAGAGAGAAAGAAAGAAAGAGAGAAAGAGAAAGATTCGATTGGCTTAAAGGCCTTTTTCAGGGCCTTTCTTCGTTGGCTTTTTGTCGAGGCGACGACGAGATATCTCGGGGACAGTTGGTTGTTTCGTTCACGTGTGTCTGTGTCTGTGTAAACGCGTGTGTTCCGATGCTCACTTAACGCGCGGGGAGGACGCACGGCGCGCGACACGATCGCTTTCTATTTTATACACTCGACGGCAAAATAAATGTTTTATTGGTTGAAGCGAGCTGCGAGTGTGAAGAAAATGGCGAATGTTGTATTGTATCCTTTGATGTCGCGTTAAAAATGCCGCGTTAAAACGAATATTTCAATATTTTTGTGTAAAAATCCTGTTACAAATAAATTTATTAGAATACATAATAATACTTACAATAGTTTATTAATGATACAAATTTATAACAAACAAATAACAAGCTGTTTGAAATATTATGAAACGATAATACACCGAAGTAATTAAATGCGGATTTTCGAAAAAAATTTTCATTTTTTATCTTTCGTAAGCGATTAATAAGTCCGTATAACACAATATTCATGTGTTATCCATTATAACATAAAAAAAAAAAAGTAAAACATAATCGATAATGAAACATGTAATGCAAATCACAAAGGCTTCGATCATCAATCCCAGTTTTATAAAGCATGCTTAATTTCCTGGTCGAATCTCATCTCGTTGGATCAATGCATCATCCCGAAAAATTTTCGACGGCAAATGTACGCGCGGTCGCATCCGAAAAGCCCATCACTGGGGGTCGATGCGTGTGTCTCGCGAGAGATACGCAAAGCCGACGAGCGAGAAAGAGAAAAGACAGAAGAAACGGAGAGAGAGAGAGGGAGAGAGAGAGAGAGAAAGAGGGAGAGCGCAAGGCTCGTGTCATTGGCACACGAGATCTTTAGGTCCGAACTCTTCTCTCGGCATCATCGTCGGCGCGGCGCAGTTAATGTAAGCGCGCACGGTAGGCGCTTTGGAAGTGATTCCCGGTGATTTATCGACACCGCCACCCCAAAGAGAGCGAGCGAGCAAGAGACTGAAAGAGAAAGAGAGATAGAGATAGAGATAGAGAGAGAGAGAGAGAGAGAGAGAGAGAGAGAGAGTGAGAGAGAGAGAGAGAGAGAGAGAGAGAGAGAGAGAGAGAGACAACGAAAGCGCCGTTTTGAATTTGCATAGTCGTTTGCGCGTCGTGTTATACCGTACGTACGCGCGTCGGCACCAAGCCGACCATCCCTTTCTCGCTTCTATATGCACGAGAAGGTCCTTCTCTTGACGAGCTTTGTATAATCGTAAGTGTGTATGTATGTATAGTACGTATGCGCGTAAGCGCGAGTTGCGAGCCTCATTTGTGACGGACGCGCTTTATGTTGCGAAAGAATTACTTTCGGATCGATTTCCTCGGCATTGTCCTTTTTCGCGAGCTTGCAGGTATAATGTTCAACACATTCGTTGCTTGATTGCGTCCTTCCTTTAGTTTTCCGTTTGTTCTTACAAACGACGAGCCTAACGAAGCTCGTTCGATCAAACGACGCGTCGTTTTCTTGTACTCGGCTAGGCTTTCATTGTAATTGTCGTAAGAATCATCTACCTATAATAAATTAATACTAAGAATATGTAGAATCCAAAGTCAAGTAGTTCCGAACTTGGTACTAGAAATTCCGAATGATTTTAGTAGAATTAGGCTATAAATAAATTTCAGCATCTATTTCAAACAAGCCAGTATGTGCGTCAATCTCAACAACATAATAATTACAAACACAAACATTTTTTTCGAGCACTGTTTCAAGGGAGACAACCGACGAGACTATTGTATACTCTTGCTCGTCGCGCATATATATATATATATAAAATATATTTTAGTCTAGAATTTCTTTTGTAAAAAAGTGTTGAAATACACAAAGATAGGATTTTTTCAAGGCTTTAGCAATTTTTAACAATCAGTCAAAAAAGGACAAACTGCTTTGTATAATCCAAATTATAATCCAAATTTGACCTGTCAATATTCGCAGGTAACTACGATGCGTGGCTAGGATTTTATGACGCATTCAAAACCGTCATTCATCACAGAACTGATCTATCGGACATACAAAAATTGCAATATTTAAGATCTTATTTCAAGAATAGATCAATTCTTGTTTCAAAGAATATTTTTTATAATAAAAATAATAACAAAAAATGTTTTGTAAACACTAGATTCAAATAGTTAAATGCTTTCAAAATTGCATATCTTTATAAAAATTAAGGAAAAGAATACTATTATTAAATATCAAATCTATATAATAATAAAGTTCTTTATTAAATAATAAAGTAATATATAAAATAATAAAGTTTGTTTCGATAAGATAATTATTAAATTATTACGTATTATTGATAGATCAAGAATAAATCAGTATCTCAGCAGATCAATTATTTCAGTGTTTTTAAGTTATACAATGCGCTATTTTTTAACATAATTGAATTAGAACATCAAGCTATTTCATAAATTTTAATAAACATTGTAACAATTTGTGAATATTGCCTGTAACTTCAAGATGAAAAAAAAGCTAATATTTTATGTTTTGTAACAGTATTTTTTTGTAATTATAATACGCTTAGATTGCTCGGCCGAAATCTGCTCCTACATGGAGACGATCTCGTGGTTCTTCAATTAAGGAAAAAAAAATAAAGACACACTGAATTATCAATCAAAAATATAAGTTTAATTAAATAATAAACACGTTAAGAAAGTTTCTTTGCGAGGAAAAAATCGAATGGTTAGAGTATACTGTTTCGAGATAAAAGTGGCGATGGTGATAAAACGTGAAAAATATATTACAATTTAAGAAGTTTTGAGAAAATATTAAATCTCATGCCAGCATTATAAGTCAGTCAGAATAAATCTGAATATTCGAACGTTGTCGTAAAGGAACATTGTCGTAAAAATTGCAGGATTCATAATACTAAAATATGAAGAAATAATTTAAAAAAATTGTAGTCTTATCTATTAACACAATAATTACAGGTTTAAAAATAGACAACGGGGGTATGAAAAGAAAACGTTGGGAAAAATGTTTTTAAAACATAAAAAGAACTTTATTTTTCTTATAAATACATTTTTATTGTATTGAATAATATTCAGCAATCTTGGTAGCTATAAGTTTCTACTTTAGAAACTGGCCATTAATATTGATGATGATATGTAATTTCAGAATAATTCTAAGAAAACCACTAAAAATTAATTTTCCGAATTATCGCTTCTGTTCAAAAAAAATTTGCTGACTTCAAGAATCGTTTCTTTGACATTTCATTATAGAGCTTATTCAACAAATTTAATTATCATATTACTGAAAAAATCAATTAACTTGTACAATATTTTAAGATGTAGTTGCTGTTTTTGTACCAGTTAATCTAAATACATTCGCGTTAATATTTAATTTTATGCTTATTATATAACCCAATAATCCAAGTATAACCCAATTAAAATAACCCATTACCCCATTAAATCCGTTGACCCAAATAACCCAATAACCCATTAACCCAAATAACCCAATAACCCAAATAATCAACCCATGAACCCAATTAAATAACCCAATAACTCAAATATAACCAAAAACCAAAATTTAGCACAAGGATTTAACTATAATGCAACTACTATTATATATTACAATGAATAAAAATAAATTATTAACATTTAACCGTTGACGACAAGCCTCGCTTTGGACAGCCAAAAAAATTCGAAGACAAAAAGTTGGAGGCTTTACTCGACGAAGATCCGATTCAAACGCAAAGGGAGCTTGCAAAACCAAAATTCTACCCAACAACTCAATTATAACGTATCTACTATTATATTATCCTAAAATTCATCAACCCAAGTATAAGTCATTAACTCAAATACGTGCAAATCATTGACGAGGAAATTGAGGGATATAAAAATAATTCCAAATTTTTGGGTGATTTTCAACAGGCTATATATTCGCATTGCAAAAAGAAACGAAGGTAGCTTCAAGTTTCTTTTTTTCAGAACTGGCCATAAACATTTTTGATTATCTACAATTCCGGAGTAATTCTGAGAAAACCACTAGAAATAAATTTCCCAAATTTTCGTTTTTCTTAAAAAAATTTTCCTACTTCAAAAATCTTTTCTTCAATATTATTATAATTTCAACAAATTTAATTATCATATTATTGAAATAATCAATTGATTTAAAATTTTTTTTTATTATGTAGTTGATGTAAAACATCATATGGCATAAAATGCCCATGTTATTCTACATACATTCGTGTTAATATGTGACTTTTAGAAAGTTGGACGTAGATCACTTCACATTAATTAGTGAATATTCTGATAACGACAAATCACTTCAGCTTAACATATTTGAATTACTTATTATTGCTCTTTATTTACTTTGCCAAACAACAATTAGTTGTTCCAAAGAATTTGTATGTTTTAATTTGTTATAAGTTGAGTCAAATAAAATTCTAGTCTTGATTTATTTACGAAATACACTCTAACACAGCACACACACACACACGCACGCACGCACGCACGCACGCACGCACGCACGCACACACACACGCACGCACGCACGCACGCACGCACGCACGCACACACACACACACACACACACACACACACACACACACACACACACACACACACACACACACACACACACACACACACACACACACCCACACACATATATATATATATAGACACACGGGAAGAAGAGAACGCGTTACGCTGAAAACGGACACGGAAAGATAGGCATCTGTAATGCAAAGCGCGCGAGCGAGCGAAAGAGAGAGATAGAGATAGAGATAGAGATAGAGAGATAGAGAGACAGAGACAGAGAGAGAGAGAGAGAGAAAAGCAAGGGTTTTTAACCTGCTTGTCACGTTTTCGTGGACTGCGTTAAATCTTTCTCTTTCTGCCGTAGCTACTGCTCTTGCTCCTGCTGCTGTTGTTGCTGGTGTTGTCTCGGAGACGGCAGCAGCTCACCCGTGTGAGCCTGGCTACTGGGCTTGAAAATGACCGTACTTTTGTCTCTTTAAGCCTTGCATCGTATAAAGCATGCGTCTGTCTCTCTCTCTCACTCTCTTGTTTCTTGTTTTCTGCCTTTTACGTGGGAATAGGTAATGATGCGGTTTTCTGTTCAAAGATACTTTACCCTCATGTTAAAACGTAATAAAACGTCCAACGTTTTTTATTGATTGTTCTTTCAAATTTTATTTTATTTCTCTTTTTATTTTGTCTGCATGAATAAAACATTTAATTAAGTTCTTTTGTAACTTTTTTTTATCAATAGTGTGGAAATGAGAAAAGATTTTTTATGTATAAATTCTTTGGAACGCTTTTTATGTTTTTTTAAAATTTTTTGTTATAAAAGTTTAAAATAATATATTATTTTGACTTGTAACGTTAGTAAATTTCTCAAAATCGTTTTATACTTTTATAAAGTAATGAAATAAGAGATTAATTTGTTAAAATACTTTAAAATACTGTAAAACAATCCTAATCGAACACTAATTGGACACAGAAGAAAATAGCAAAAAAATTAAAAAAATTATTGCTTACACAGATCAATACGAGTAGCAATAATTATCTTACGTGTAAGGCCATAAGGCAGCTTAATCTTTCCCAACTCTTTTCGGCAAACTCTTTTTCAACCGAGACAATCAACACCCGTTCCCAAATCGCTCCTAATTCAATTAAACAGCAACAAACTGCAGATTCACAGTAGCAGGCCATTTGCGTCAACGGAGCGATCCAATCCCCTTAATTACGAGCGCGAAAACTGCGTTAGCCACACACACCGGATATCCATTACATGTCCCGTGTCTCCGCTATCTCGAATTTTATACATATATACATATATATACATATATAGCACCCAAAAGTTTGCGAAATTATGCGAATGCACGGGAGGTAGCGGCTTTCAAAACGCGTCCAATTAGCCGAAGCAAGTCGATTCCTCGTTAGCGCGCTCGCGCTCTGAAAGAAAGAGAGAGAGAGAGAGAGAGAATGAGAAAAAGAGAAAAAAAAGTTTGAGGTTTTTTCGCGATGAGGCAGAGGCGTCGTCGCCGACTCGGCGGAAACGTGAGTCGAGAGCGAGAGCGAGACCAGATAGAGTTGTTCCGCGCAGCGACACGCAGACGAAGAAAGAGCAAACGAGACAGAGAGAAACAGAATGAGAGGCAGAGAGAAACGGGCTTTTATTTATTCCGACGCGCTTTTTCGTGCCGTCGGGAGTTTAGACGAACCTCTAAGAGAGATTAATCGCGAGATCTCGCGAGATTGATTGAATTTTCGGAGCGAGAGAGAGAGAGAGAGAGAAAAAGAGAAAAAGAGGAACGTTGGTAAAAAAGATAATACTGAGTGAATTTTATGACGTATGTATTCTTGAGGTTTTCGTGAATTTCGTATTCCCGCGCGCGTAGACGCTAGTTCGATTTGTTGGCACTTTTTGCTTTACCTCGAGGAATAACTTTAATAGTCTTAGTCTTTTTTTTTTTTTTTTTTTTTTCGAGAATTTCAGGCGACCGCAATGGTTTGACGGATGAGATTTGAAAGTGTAAAAAAAATTTTTATAATCTCGTTTCGAAGTTAGAATAGAATTGTATTGCCTCGGGCTCAAAACTTATATCAGGTTTTAAAATAATGATCCAGGTATTTATTGCATCCTATATATGCATGCAATAAATATACATGACACTTTATTAACGACAAAAGTTCCATTAAAATGCAATAAAGTAATTTAAGAACAGTTGTACTTTTGAATGAGATGCCTCAAATAATATATTGTCCATTTTTGCGCTTGCGCCTTTTGCTCGTTTTTGTTTATAAAAGATTCGTTATAAAAGAAAATCATTAAAAATTCAAGAAAATAAAACGCACGCCTCGTATTGTTTGCGCTTTGCTCGGTTATATTGTGATCGACGAAGATTTAAAAAAAGTGACTGTCAAACCTTCGGCTTAAAGATAATTTTATTTATGAATTTTATTTCATAACAGAATGGATGATTCATGCTGGATTCTAGAGTGATTTGCGCTTTTTGGGCTGTGTCTTCACACAAAAGATTTTTATTTTAAAGTATCGATAGCTTTTTTTTTTTTTAAGTTTTATTTGATAAAGATCAATCCTTTTAAGCATGGGAAGACGAATACAGAAAAAAATACAGAGAATAATTTGATTGCTGCAGAATTGTGAATATTTTTATTTGTATTTTTTTATTCCAACGCTTTATTATATTTTTGTAAACGAAAGATTATTCATTTCTTATACATTTTTCAACGAATATTTACGACACATTATCCAAAGAAGTACTTCCAATTCTCCAAACGAGCCGCGCGTACAAAAGCGCGTCATAATTATGCTCATCTAAATATTAAATAAAATAGAAGAGGAAGAAACAATTATTTCCAAGAAATGAATATCCACCAACCGACAAAACGACGCTAGGTTATTATTCAGGTTTTAATAACGTAAAATCGTCCCTTTTACAAGGCGATCTCGCTCTTCTCGAGTCGTGAAAAGTGATATACAACTACTGCTCATTAAAACACTTATATATACCCCGCGCGGCGTAAATAATAAAAATATATATATATATATATATTTCTAAACGAGCGCATGCATGTCTAAAAATGGCATACCAAAGCGTATATAACTCGGCGCACAAACTCTCTTTCTCTTTTTCTTTCTCTCGTTAAAGACTGCAAAACGGAAAAGTATATGCACGTACATACATTTTCCATAAAATCCTCTGCTTCTTCTTCTTCCATGCGCAGTCGCTTACCGAAGCCCCAGAACTTGCCATTTAAACGTCATTAATAACAGGATGACTCTAAAACCGCGCCGCGAGCTAACCACGCCAGCGAGCGAGCGCGCGCTACGGCATTATATATATACCGTAGCTAAGAGCTCGAGACGAAAAAGGACGAAAAGCGATGTGGAAGAATGAACCCGTAGCGATTCTTAAGTTCGATGCGCTCGCCACGTTCGTACGTACGTACGTACGTACGTTCGTTCGTTCGTTCGTTCGCTCGCAGTTTGCTCTTCTTGAAAATTTCTCCGAAGAAAATGTTTTTTCCTCTTTGTTATGGTTTACATTTGCACGCTCTCCCGTTTATGCGATGTTTTACAGTTTTATAAAGATTTGCAGCGTGACAAAATGTTCAATTTTATTTTCTCGTTTTGCATGACCGAGAAATAACTTTAACAATGAAGCTTGAACTATGCTTTAAAACCTATGAAATTTTAATATTCGATACTATTGTATTATTATAACTTTCAAGAAAAAAAAAATAAATAAATAAAAAAAAAAAAAAAAAAACTGCAAAATATTTAGAAATATCATAAATACCATTTAAATACGATTTAAAATTAAAATGTACAAATATTATGTTACGAACGTTTAGTTTTTAAAAAAATACATTAAGGTTACCCATCAAAAGTATGTATTATTCAACAATGAAATTACACGTACGAAACCTCGACGAGATATAATTCTAAGGTACGATTTAAAATAATATACTATAAAGTATTTTATTAACAATATATGAATAGTTTTCCATCTCCCGCGTGTGTCTCTCCCTTCGTATAACTTTGTATTTACATGCGCGCTATTACTTAATCATCTTAAATCTCGAACTCTATTATTTAAAAGCGGCGAAATACAGCACGACGCGCGCTCGCGCGAATAACTCAATTATTTTCATCACGACACGTTCGCTCGCTCAATTCGCTTCTCGGCCCAACAATCAAATCCTTCGCGAAATATTGCACTCCCATCGTTTGTAATATTACGTCTTACACCGTGCGATGACTTGACTCGAGAGACTCGCTCGCGTACATATGTACGTGAACGAACGGAGAGACAGAGAGAGAGAGAGAGAAAGAGAGAGAGAGAGAGCGAGCGCTAGGTCAGAAGACGCCACACGCATGCGAGATAAACCGTCGGACATATATTCCGTATCCGCGCGTGTATATTACTTTGATACGTGCGAGAGCGTCGTTTCACGTCCACGCATATATACGTGTGCGTGCGTGTACGCCGAGTTCCTACCTGTCTATTGTCGAGAAACGAGGAAAGGTGGAAGGGAGCGTAAAAACGGATAAGGTGGTAGTTCTAGTAGCATCGGTATTCTATATGTGTTGGGTAGTCGAAGTGAAAATTCATTGGTTGAAAAAGCTCGAGTGATGGTTTAATTATGATCGCGTATGATGTCTGAGTGACGTTGATAGGTTCGAAGTATAGTAATTTAAAAATCTATGAACTTTCATTTAAATGATGATAAAGAAAACTATTTACTATACTAAAAATATGCATACTTGATATGTTTGCATTTATAGAGAAAATTTTACTTAAAGATTGTAACATTAAATTAGACTGCTATAATAATTAGTTTTTTTTTTTTAATAATAGTAGTTTATACTATTTTTTATCGAGTAATCAAAGTTAGAAGAATCATTTCTCTCATACAGTCGATGTGAAAAAAAAGAAACAAAAAAAAAAAAAAAATAATTGAAATAACAGCCAACAATTTCTCTCTACTTCCCTCGCTACGCAATTATAAAAATTTTCACCGCGATATTTTGCTCGACGACGTCGGCGGCAACAGCAGCAACGCTTGGAGAATATGAGAGTCTTGGCCGAGAATGAAAGAGTGAGAGAGAGAGAGAGAGAGAGAGAGAGAGAGAAAGCGAGGGAGAAAAATACTTCAACTCCGTAGCAAGCGGGAAAGAAACAAATAAAGATCGAGAAAGATAGAGAAATATAGGCGATGCATTCGCTGTGGTCCCCGGGGCTAAGGAAACCCGTATATAGTATGTGCGCATGCGCGTATATCGTTTAACGACCGCGGCCCTTGGAAAACAATAAGCGCGAGATCCCTTCGATTAATGGCCGTGAAATTTCCATACGCCGCCGCCGCCGCCGCAGCCGCACTCGCTACGGCGTCTTCGACTCTACTGCGTCGAGGGCGGTTTGACATTTTTATTGAAAATGCAACCGGTTTCAAGTATGTACGCGCACGCGCGCGCCTAGATCGATCTAACCTTTTCGATGTATTGTAATATCGTGGCTTTTATTATCTATCGTTTTCGAAAAAAAGAAAAAAAAAAAAATTATTGATTTTAAACGTCGATCAATGGATTGACTGGTTAATTAAAGTTATTTTTTTAAATTTTAAATAACTTATTATTAAAAAATCCCAAGAGAAAAACAGAATTATACATTACGATTGTAAAATTTACAAATTTTATAATAAACAGAAATAATCGCCGTATTTCATATCTTAATCGTTCGAGCATTTTTCAAAGCGTAAACGCAAATGGTTGCCGTAATCATTCGTAATAAGCTTAACTGTAATTGCAGTTTCAGCGTCTACGATCCGTAAACGGCAATTTGTCACATCGAGATTTATCGTTAACGCTTTCACAATTGCAATTACAATTAATACCGTTACAGTTCCAAGTTTAGCAGCAAGACAGCAGAACAAACGCTAAGATACGGCGATCTCTCTCGCTACTCCTGGAGCTACCATAATTTTTCTCGCGAACGAGCGTTTTATATTGTTTACAATTTTATAACGATTGGAATTCAACGGAATTTTTTTTTTCGATGTAATCAACCGATCGATTGGATTTATGGATAATATAAGTATTATTTCGATGATATTCTTCGTGAGCTTTTAAAATTGTTATTATTTGAAAACATTAAAATATATCAGACTTATTCCCGTCTTGTTAATAGTCATGTACGTCTGAGTCTAGCCTCGGGCTATCATCGCCGCGCCGCGAGAACAGAAGATCGTGACAGCTTTACCGTCCACGACCGTACCGTCCAAGATTTTCATTTATTTTACTATTTCAATATATATATATATATATATATATATATATATATATATATATATATATATATATATATATGTATATATACCGTGCGTGCGAAAGTACAATTATTATCGTAATTTTTAGCGCTACACTTATTATAGACAAATTATACGCGCTCCCACATTTTCATTGCACAAAGTCGCCTCGATAGATATTTCTTAGATGATTTCAATGAAATTGAGCACGTCCGTTTGAATAACTCGGTATAATTCATGCGTAAACTCAATAAGCATCGTAATGAATCATTAAAGGAACACTTGAATGATAATTAATGGTAACCGGTAACGATACTTAATCTAAACATAAAAATTATTCCCTACTACAAATGAGCAATGCAATCGTATTATGAGGCTAAAAATCTTCTTCAATGAAAAATTTGAAGGAAATTTATCAACGCGATCGAAGTATCAAAATTATTAGCTCGCACGTAAAGCGTTATTTATTCTCCCACATACGAGGCGGCGTCATCGATAATAATAAATCCAGAATTTGAACTCGAGCTGCCGATATGATTCCATCCCGAGCAATTAAAAACGAAAGCGCGGATCGTCCGACTGTGGCATTCCGCGGTATTTCCGAGAAATCCAACTTTTTCCCTCGGCCGGTTGTCTCTCGCTCTCGCGCGGCATATTCGATGGGACACGCGCGCGCTCGCCTTATGGATAACATATACACGTGTGCACACACGAGTGTACATAAGTGTGTGCATGTGCATAAGCCCGCATTCCACCGGTTGCAACATGTGTGTCATTCAAAACGTGATTCGCCTACTTAGCGACCAATCGGCTCGCGTCGATTGGATCGAGGGACGCTCCGTGCGTTCTGCGTCTCTCTTTTTCTCTCTGTTTCTCATTCTCTCTCTCTCTCTCTCTCTCGTTTATCTTTTTGTCTTTTCATTTCATACGCGAGTCTAAAAACTCTAAAGCGCCATACATATATACTTTATTAAAATATAAATTCCGTGTTCTTTGCGAGAGCGAATTCGCCGGTAATTAACAAGGAGAATCTGGTGAAAAGTTGTACCGCGTCGCTTACGTCCGAGCTCCACCAGGAAAGTATGTTTTGCGACAATCTTAAGTGTCTTTTATTATATTGGCAGAATGAGAATTCAATTAAATGCTGTATTGATATGTTGGGACGACAAGAAAATAATGAACTTTGTCGGTAAGTGGTACCGGTACTACGACGTTACGGGTTTGTTACTGCATATTTCTAACATGTGTTCAAACGTATGATACGACTTAATTTATTAAAACTTTCAAATTATTTATCGCGATTCCTTTTTTTATTTTACTATTATAATATTGTTTTCATCACATCAAATAAAAGAGAAGTTTAACTAACCAAGGTGTAATCAAATGGCAATAATAAAGCTATAATGAAGATTCATAATGCGTTGTAACCTTAAGCAATATACTTATTTACAGTCAAAACGAATGATTTTTTAATTAAAAGCTGATTATAAATGTGTGCATTTTGATGCGTGTACGACATCGGAGAACCCAATGAAATTTACGCCGTGCTTATACACGCGAGTACATATTATGCTCGATTATAACACGTGTCGCGCGCGTCAGCGTGTCAACGGAGCACGCGTCTGCTATAGAAGAACGCCGAAGGATATACGAAGTTGAGTGTTTGTGCGCGTGTGTATATCTGCGTTGTCTCTTCGCGTTTTCCGTACATTCCATTCGACCGCAGCAGCGTCAACGGCGATCCGCCGTTTGAAAATTTCTAGCGAGGCTGAAAGCGAGTCGAAAGGCGAGCATTTTAATTTTCTATTGTGTATCTTATGCCCCGTTTTCTCTCATCGACGTCTCTTTTTTTGCGGATATACATATATATATATATATATATATATATATATGTGTGTGTGTGTGTGTATATGTATAACTCACGGCAATTTTATACATCGATCTTTTCTTCGATTGACGGACACGCCTGCGTGCACACGAGGCTCTTGGTCTCGGATAGTTGTTGTCAAAGTTTCGTTTCCTTTTTCGTAATTTTTTTTAGTTGATTTTACTACTTTAATATGTGTGTAAAAATTTTTATCAATTATATTTGTCTTACTAATTGCGCGACAATCTCTCAACTATAAGGATTTTTTTGTTCATTATTTTGTTAATAATTTTATAAATTAAAATACCATAAAACAAACTTTTTTAGTATTGATTTTTTAGTAAGATTAATAATTTTCAAAGATAAAATGTTAAAATTCTTTCTTAATTTTGCTCGAAAAAAATTTAAAAGAAACATTCAGTCAGTTGAAAGTGTCAAGACTAGTTTCGAATGGATAACTTTATCAAAGATCTGCATTTCGATTAAAATATTCTACGCGGATACCGAATGATTCAATCGTTTAAAATGTGAACTAAACTATCTCGAGATCGACATAAAAACTTGAAATTTACCGTGGAAAAATTTTAATGAGATATTTTTCAACTCTGATTATACAACATGAATTTCTAAATTATACATTTTAAACGCGCAATAATAATCTTGATAATTCAAACTAAACTATCTAAAGAGAGTACAAAATCTGCTCACGTCTTCGTTCTAGTCTCCGTATCGAATTTTTCAGAATTTCCTGCACAAGATTCCGTGAAAGCGCAATTTGATTAATGAGTCCGCGAGGCTAGCTGTTTGCAAAGTTGGCTCGCTTGTGCAGTCTGCTCGCGGTCTGGGCACTTCCCTCGACCGACGCTGCCATTTCATTCATGAAGAAACGAAGTGTATGCTCGTATACATGTTTATATATACGAGTGTATTAACAAGAAGGAGCGAGAGAGAGAGAGAGAGAGAGAGAGACGAATGTACTGGGACTGCTTGCGCGTAGGCTATATTTAAGTTGTAGACTGACGGGACAGGAAGGCAACTGGACGTGCTCGTCACCTCTCTCGCTCTTTTTCTTCATTTCTCTAAGTTAGCTCCGCGGTTGAAAACGATATATTCGTGAAAAATTTTTCTCAGCGTCTTTACGTTACATTACAGATCGCCGACAGCGGTGGAGATCTCTCACTTTCCGAGAGCAGAATATACTACTACTGTGAGCGCAAAATTACGAGCTCGGTTCATTAAAATTTCTGAGCTTTGAAGAACGAATTCAATTTAGTAAAAAAATTAATTTGCTTCTGGTTTTTTATTTATTTATTTTTTTTTCATAAAATTGTATTTTCGAGTAAATTGGTTGATTTACTCGTTCAAACTTTGATACTTTTTTCAGATTTATAGCTAATGTATATTTCAAACTAAATCAGTGTTTTGTTTTGGTAGAATAACCGAAGGAAAAGTAATTTAAAATTTTTAAAATATCACAAATACTTGATACTTGAGCCGGGAAAAAAAAACAATACCACGGGTAATTTTCTCAAATCTAGGACAAAATCTAAATAAGTTAATATCTGAAAGAGCTACTACTCCTTCAATCATCCATATTTTCAGTCAGAAGCAAAATCAATCATCGAAATCGTTCACCTAAATTCTCCAATTCGACCGATTCGTTCTATCTTTCTCTCGGTAAACGAAACGATCAAGCCCCGGTTCACCTAATACCAGTGCGCACGGACAATTCCGTTAAAAGACGATTGCGACCGATAATAGTCGCGCCGTAGCTCGCGTTCGATTGCGCGTGACGGACGTAGAGAAAAAGAGAGAGAGAGAGAGAGAGAAAGAGCACTGCAGTATTATATAATGAGTCGCGCATGCATTTCGCGCGCCGAATGCTTTGAAGAATGTGCAACTATACATATATATATGTATAAATGTACATGGATGCACGCATACCAACACGTGAACACATACACAGCTTACGTACGCGGCTAATCGTCCCATTGTAGCGCCGCGCGGCTAAGTTTCCCCTTTGTTCGGCGCTTACTCTCCGTACACGCGAGTGAAAGCTTCGTTTCTTAATAGACCATTCGCGTCCCGCGAGCGACTTGAGAGCATTATTACACGGCTAAGTGAAAAGGGAAATAGAAACAAATGCGCGCGAGACTCGAGCCCATTATGTTTGACCGCTTCGGCGACGATGTGTATTATTCGGACTTTTCTCGCTGCGCATTTTGAAATGCAGGTTTCGTTTTACGGGAACGTTTTTTTTGTTTTTTTTTGCGATGATGTGAAAAGACAGTCCAACAGTAGATGATTTTACCCTTCTTATTAATCGGTATTGATAGCTCGTATTTTTAATTTTTTTTTTTTTTTTTTTTTTTGCAAGTAAACATTTAATATATTGACTGCCATATCGACAACAGTTGTATAAAATTAGTTATCAATTTTGAAAAATTTTAACAAGTTTTTGATTAAATATAACTAAAATTTTTGCAACAATATCAATCGTCGTCTTATTTGATCAACAATTATTTTTAATTTTAAGCACAAATTTATATTTGCTCGTAGTTGTTAAAAATTATATCACGATATTTATTATTTTACATACAAACTTATTCAAACTGACCTAAATTTTTAAATATATAGCTCGAAGCAGCAAAGAAGTGAATATGAAATTCAATAAACTGTTATTCTGTGTACACGTTTATACGTTTGTGTGCCTTTGAGAAATTCGAAAGTAGATTTCGAATTTAATTAAGTCTTGTCTTTTCTTAAATTATTACAATGATTCTTTTTTTTTTTTTTTTTTTTTTTTTTTTGTATTATTTAATGTTAATTTTTTGTAATTTATACATCGGCACATCGAACGTTATTAATGAATTTATTACACTATTATTCAATCGTTACAACAATAAACATTACTTATCTTTCGAGCAACACAAACAAATTTAATTTATTACAAGGCCAAATATTCACCGATTATAAAAATCCCTCGGTAAAGTCTTCTATTCTTAAAGTTAAAAAAATCGAGCAAAAAATCTCATGAAATATTTCGCACTTTCTCGAAGAACTGAATTCCAACATCTTCCGAGATTTTACCGGAGAATACATATAATACACGGGAGCGCGAGCGCGCGCGGGACATTGGATTCTCTTGGCAAACCGGTATTGGAGAGGTCGCTCTTAATCTGGCGGCGATTAATAACCGCAGAGCGAATCGCCAACCTCGTAAGTTTTCGCGCGTATATGCATACATACATACGGAACAATTCCACATCGCGAGAGCAAGAAAAAGAGAGAGAGAGAGATCGGAGCGTAGGCAGTTTCTGATTATTTCCGAGAAGTCGTGAGAAAATCCGCGATTTCACGTTGTGTATACCACGCGATAATAAATTCATGTCTTTGCGATGTGTCTCGCTTTCGATGCAATGCCGTGAGAGCTAAATACGCGCTTTTTTTTTTTTTTTGCGCGCGCAAAATCGCACAATAAAGCAGTATCAAATTTAATTTCGAGTGCATTCATTGTTTGATTTTTTTTTAAACGAGGTTAAAATTGACGTTCATTTGATACTTAAAATTTAAAGGCTGAAAATATATTTAATATTTTTCAAGTGAAATTTATGTAATACGAAACTTTAGTTTATAATTTTCTATGTAAACTTTAGTCTGCGGTGAAATATGACACCGATAAACTTGAAAATGTTTGCGTTGAATCTCCTCAAACGTATTATGTAAGATAAAATTTGTTTATTAATTTAAAAAAAAAAAAAAACTAATAATGCAGAAATTGTTTGAATAAATTAATCTGCACGCAATATTTTTAATCTAATAATTATTAATATTTAATAGAAATGACAACCGGAGTTATATTTTTAACGACGAGGGAAAATATTACAAACGCATAGTTTCGATTCGACGATATATTTTTGTATGCGAAACGGCGATTCGTTGAAATATGCGACATAACGATATACCGTTACCATGACCTACACCGCAAACATAACAATGTCCTCTAGCCTTATAGAAAAATTATGTTAAATGTCATAAATTTACAAAAAATGCGTAATTAAAATACGCGATTTTAAAATCTATTTTAAAATTGCAATTTTATGTATTGTCATTATGTGCATTTGTTGCGTAACATAAAAATAATTAAATAGTTATATTTTTATTGCTCATTGTCGATTCATCTTTTAATACTCTATTGAAAAAAGTTCAACATTTATTGCATAACCAGCAATAGTACGTTTTGTTTACAAGATTGAAAAATTACATAAATTTAGAGAAGCGGTTTAATGTCTTGTTTCCTTATGAATACTGTTACTCAATCCTTTAGTTTTTACGATCTGTTAATACCAATTGTATATTTAAATTACCTATCGCTAGAACTCAATAAAATTAATAAAAATTGACAAATGGCACAAGTTTAATGTTTTCTTACATTATTTTTATCTTTTCAGAGACTGTTAAAAAAAAATTTTAAGCCTTAAATTTTATCAGATGTCGAAAAACACGTTCAAAGACAATTTTTTTTCTTTCATTTTTAAACACAAATGCAGTGCACAAAAAAAACTGAGCAAAGAATATATATATATATATATGCAGTCAACGAAAAGAAATAAAAAGCAAACGAAATTTTCTTTAAAACGAGTCACGCGAAGAAGGAGAACATAGGTTTCATTGTACGAAGAGTAAAGGGAGAAAGGCTTGCATTTCGAGAGAGTGAAAAAGAGAGAGAGATAGGCGCAGCCAAAAAAAGTTTTAAGCCCCGAGATTCTAAAAATCTTCACCTTTTACGAGGCAGCGAGACAGAAAAGCCGATTTATGGAAGTTGGTCGATAGTTTGTGTTGGTGCGCCTCGTGTCCGTGTGAATTCGTCATTGTGCAGCCTCGTGTAGCCGAGTGCGTGCGTGCGCGCGCGCGCGTGTGTGTGCGCGTGTGTGTGTGTGTGTGTGTGGGTATATATACGTGACACGTGCAGTGCACACGTAAGATTTAAACGATATACACGTGCACGCCTGTTGTAAATCGCTTGGTGCTTTATCATCGCGGAGATTATTGACGTATCGATTTTAGCTGCTTTTCCTGCGATATTTTCCGTGTATATCATACAGTTCCAGTGTGAAAAAGAGAAATTCATCGCCGTGGCTAATTGATCGAGGAGCCTTAATTGATTATTATGCTTTCAGCATATTCATTAGCAGGATTTTGGTTTTTTTTTTTTTGGCTTTTTTTTCAATCGAACGTTTATACATTTGGCGATTGCCACCTGCGATAATTGAAACACTCTTGCGACGACGAACTTGGGTGATTCGCATATTACTATCTTTCTCTTTATTAAATACTTGTATTCAGCCTCATATAAACAGACGTCATTAAACGTCAGGCCACTTTTTCTCTGGAGTACTATGAATACAAATGTGAAAGTTGATTTATTAATTACGTATTAAAATGAATTTAATTAGTTCCAGTACGTACACTATGTATTTACGAAATATAATCATTTTTCTATTAAATTTTAAAATAAGTAATAAAAAATAAATTCCACATCTCTAGCCTGCCTCAAATTGCTTTTGTATTATTCCAAGTTATAAATCAAGAAATAGATATTTTAAATTGTTTATTAACTAGGATGAATTTATGTACTTTTAATGACGTTTAAATTAACAAAACAATTTTAATGAGCGGCTTTCTCGATCCTGAGCTTATCAACGATTAAATTTGTTAAAACTCTAAATTAAAGCACGATAGCCGTACGGCTCCCGAATCGAGCGGTCAATCTACTCATTCTCTCGAAAAAATTATTCTGTTTTGCTTTTTTATTTTCCTTCTCTTTTTTATCGAGTGTCTTGCAAACTAACAGCGCAACAACGTGAATTAAAACACAACGCACAATGTAAACTCACAAAAGCCAACCGCGTTTACACGCAATTTCTATAGCAAACTTATAATACTTGCGCGCGTGTGTACGCGCGCGTTCGCCCATAAATCCAATCAACGCAGCTAAAATTAATGCCCGCCGGATAGCTAAACTAATAAATTATATCCGTCGGAAAAAGTACCGGTCCCTCTTTAACTAAGACATTTTCTCGCTCGTTCCTTTTTCCATATCGATATGTACATACACGCATATATAGATAGAAAAGTACACGCGTTTGTGTATATATATATATATATATATATATATATATATATATATATATACACACACACGAACAATGTGCAAAGCCGAGAGGCGCGTTGTTGACTGCCCTCTTGCCAACTAAAAAACAATCGAAAGTCCAGACTTTTTCCTCCGCTCCGTCTGCCCATTAACAAAGCCTTCCGCGAAAACCGGGTTACAATATCGCGAGCGTTCGCGCTCGTGCACGAGGAAAAATCTAATGCACAACGGATCGCGGACTAGAATGTTTTTTCGCACGAGTGTGCGTGAGAGTAGTTTAGTGTGTACACACATACGTGTGTCGCGGGTGTGTTACGGTCCGGTCTTATCCCTCTCCTTTTCTTCTCCCGAGTGAGTGCGCTCGTGAGGAAAAACAAGAGCGAAGAGAATGCGAAGCAGAACGAAGAGAGAAAGAGAGAAAGAGAGAAAGAGAGAGAAAAAAGAAAGAAAAAGAAAGATACGCGTGCGTGTGCAGATACACACATGCGCGCTTATATATTATGAGGCGAACGAAAGAGGAATCGAGCGTAAGTTGGAAATAACGCGGCTGAAACGTCGATTGAGGCAAATTGGAACTGATAGAACGAGCGATTTACGATTTCGTTCTTCGTTTTTTCGCTGCTTCTCGTTTACGGGAATTGAGCCTCGTGAACGCGCGCTGTAAGGGAGAGCACGTGATGTAAAAGGAACGTTATTGCCATTAATCAATAAAAGCATTGTTATTGTAGCTTTCCGTACCTTTTTCTTTTATTTTCTTCTCTTTTTTTAATGCCGTATTCTGATAAATGTTTTCATGCGAGCATATTTCGCTAATTGGACTTATCTATTAATATAAATAAATAAACGATAAATCAGGACAATTAGACAAATCCTGCTATAATTATTTTTCCGATTAAAATGGTATGCCAGATTTTATAATGCGGACGAATAAAATTACGTGCTTTATCGCGATGATAAAATTTTAACAAAGATGCTGACACGTCGTTCGTAACTTGTTTCTGTTCGTCTTCCTCTATCGTTATCGATTAACGTCAAACTGATTATAGCTTACCGTCACTTCTTGAATAATAAATTTTTTACTTTAGACTTTTACGACACGCGTCAGCGTAATTTGCCGATACTTTGGAATGTTGTAAATATCATTGGCTATTGAGGAATATCGGTATTTTATTTTTTACAGAAAATAAACAGAAAATGACTGTCTATTTGTATAGAATTATTAACAACAAATCCATAAAGCAACTGGAATATTAATTGATATCTATAAAAGAGGTATGCAGTCCGTTGTTTAAAAGTATTTGCATAACTAAATCGTACCGTAATCGTACTTACAGTTGCACATAGCTTAAACAAACGAGATTATAACTCACTCTGAGTTTAATTCAGCACTGTCTTCACTTATCACTGTCTTAAGATATATAAATAGGAATTCAAATGAAATAATTACATCTATGTTAGCGAGTAATGTTAAAAAATGTCGAAAAACTCAAGGTGGCATAATAAACTCGTTCGAGCAAACGATACATTTTGTTTCATACCGTATTCTTTACGGAATTCTTAGTCGAATGGTCAGACAACGAATAAAATATTGCCAGCTTGGAATTAATTTGTACCATTTTGATTTTGAAAAATTTCCGAGATAAAGGATAATAAATTATTCGCACAATATATTAACAAGTATCAATAAATATTTTCAAAACAATCGTTCTTCTAAACAACGGTATCGCGAAAACATGTTTTACACTTTTTATAATGGTTCAATCATTTTTTTAAACAAAAAAAAAAAAAAAAAAAAAAAGAAAAGGTACACAATCGAACCAACATTACAACTAATCGCTGAACAATTTACGCGATAAACAAACGTCTCGTGATAATTCAGAACAAAAAATAAATAAACAATTCCGTAGGTATCTCCCAATACTCGCAAGGAAGATATACAAAAACAAGAAAATACACGGAGCAAGGAAGAATGAGAGGAAGAAGAAGAAGAAGAAGAAGATAAAAGTACGCATGAGGCGACGTAAGAAGCGTATGGAAGCGAAGCGAGAGCTCTGGTTTCGCTAGCCCAGGGCTGCTGCCGTCACTGAGCTCCGGCAAGAGAGATAGCGAGAACGAGCGAACGGTCAAGAACCCAATACTCGTATGTGTGTGTGAGAGAGTGTGTCTGTTTATGAACTCACATGCAGACAGAGAGGCGCGCTTGAGTTTTCTAGACCGCGGCGCGTGTCCAGATATATAAGCGATAGATCCGCAGATAGAGTCCAGCAAATATAGCGATATTCCTTCTCGACATCGTTGTCTCTTTTATACCGAGAGAGAGAGAGAGAGAGAGAGAGAGAGAGAAAAGTTATCGGTCATAGGTGCGCGCGATTCGCCAAGGAGCGCTCGAATTCAACATTGTGGGATTTGTGTAGAGATAGAGAATCCTCGTAGTTCGCGAGGATGTTTCCTTGATCGATAGCCTCGAGATCGACGACACCGATTAAAAGCCACACGGAGAGCCCGTATTTCGTAAACCATGCTGGACGTTCCTCGTATGAGTTAATTGATGTCGCGCTGATTTTAGAAAAAGAAGAAAGTGAGAAGAATTTTCAATTAGCGCGGGCAATATTTCAATTTTCTAAATATACATATATGTACACATATATTTTTTTTTTCATTTAATTTAGATATAGATTTTATTTCAATCTACCGAAACTCGTAAAAGTCAAATAAAATTAAGCGACTTATTTTATGCGAAATCATCGATATAGAAATTTCTTGATTGCTAAAATGATAAATATAGCTACACTGAAAATTACAATTGCCGTTTAGATTGTAAGCCGCACTATTGTGCACAGATATTTTAAAACTAGACAACAATTATACTATGAAATTTTTTATTTCCACAATATTATGAAGAAAAATATCAAAATATCGCATGAAAAATTACAACACAAAAGAGTACAGAGTTATTTATTTGCCACTTACTTTGATAGAGCGATTAAGTGGCTTATAAGTTTTCGCAAAAACCAAATAAAACGAGATCTTCCGAGTTCTCTTATCCGCGCGGCGCTTGGAAAGTGCCGAGACTGCGCAGTTTCCTTGATCGATAACCGGCGATTCCAGACGATAGATACAGCCCGTATTTTCACGATTTACTCGGATGTGCATATAAGTTAATTAACCGACCTATCAACCGGTTACCTCGCGACTTCTTTCTCTTTCACTTTTTCTCTTATCCTTCTTCCCCTTTTTCTTGCTTCTTTTTTTATTTTTTTGCAACTCCCTCTCGCGCATGCGAATATGTATACGTTCCCATGTGTTTCAGTGTGTGTGTGTATGTGTGTGTGTGTGTGTGTGGATACGAGCGAGTTCTCTCGCCGCGTTTAAATTGCTTACAACTTGGATATACACGCGGAATTACAGGCGTTTATCGAAATACAAAGTTTAAAGGCCTTTTCGAGTTTTCAAATCGCGCAGTTGCGCGCGAGATTATTTTCACGGAAGTAACAACGATATCGAAACGGAATAAGCGCCTTATACAAATTGCTACGTCTTATACGTAATATTATCTCGTTAAAATTTTTTTCGTTTCCGTCCCCTTTTTTATACCTACAACGGCATTATTTCTCTTATTACCTATGTACATAAACTTTATTCGAAGATTGTGATGTCGGTTTTGCTTTAAAAATGTTTTTCTTCATTTTTAGATCATTGTTGGCGAAAATTATGGGCAAATAAAAAATTTTTCCATGGGAATTAAAATCATTTTAGATTACAATAAATTAATTTTACATTTTGTAAAATTGGTTTTTAAAATAATGTCAGAAATATATATTCAAGATGTGATTAAATATAATAATTATGTGTATAAATTTCATTATTAAATCAAAATATATATTATTATTTATCATGCAATATATTAATATTTAATCTTCACTTACCTTGAAGGTATATGCTATAAGAAAATTGTAAAAGCTCAGTATAGATATGTGTTTAAAAATAAATGTAGATTGCTAAGAGAGAAAAAAAAAAAAAATGATATTTTAAGAGTAAATAATGAATATAATAAAAACATCTAAAATAAATCTTTTCGATCGCTCTCGTATACATGTACGTATATACACTCGTCGAGCCATTAAAACTAAACTATACGAACTCCCGCCGCCCGTTAATTATATCTGAAAACACAATTATCCGCAAATGAATATCATTCTCACGAGTCTCTCTCTCTCTCTCTTTCTCTCTTCCTCCCTACCATACCATCCCTGCTCCTCGTGTATAGGAAATCCGCGTTCATAAATTCCGCGGGCAGCGGGAGAAGCCGCAAAAGCCGATTTTGACGTCAATAGATCAAAGCCCGGCCGCCAATAGCTAGCTCGCGCGCGCCCGCGCGAGGTTATCGAGCAACAGCATCGCGAGCGAACGAGCGAACGAGCAAGAGAGAATGAGAGAGAGAGAGAAAGAGAAAAAGAAAGAGATAGACGTCGAGGTATTAATTATTAGCTTCCATTGTCTCTATTTAGAGGAGGCCGGGTAATGGAAGCCCATAAAGAGCGAGCGGCTCGCGGCTCCGCGATCCGACAATTTGCTTAGGGCGCCGCGGGTTCTACGTCTTCTTGCTTCTTCTCCTTATTTCTTGTCTCTCTCTCTCTCTCTCTTTCTTTCTTCCGTTCTTCACTCGCGACTTTTCGAGGCTATCGTGACTGAACTCCGTAGATCCGAGGCAATTCGCGGGAGACAAAGAGAAAAAGAGAGATAAAGAGAGAGAAAGAAAGAGGGAGAGAGAGAGAGAGAAAGCATGAGCTCGATCTAAGGGGACCGATAATTTCGATTCTCTTTTTTTTTCGCTTTTTTGTTTATTGCGCGCACCGAGCACTGGAAAATCTTTAAGTTGAGACTTGATAGAGAAATTTATTTTTATGAATAACGAGCTTTTGCCGTTTCTTTATGGACTTTATGCTATTAGAAATCGAAGATCTTACGTGAACGACATAATTATTTATTAAAAATTATTCAGTCGTTTTTTGTCTTTTAAATTTTTTTCATTTCTTTTTTTTTTCCTTCGAAAAACGATAAAACAATTTAATTTTTTGACGCGAAAACACAAACATGAATATTTAGATACTATCGGCTATATTGTTGTATTTTAATTAATAAAACTGTTGTCAACTTCGATATTCTAATTTATTTTAATCTACGAACATAGCAAGGCTTTAAAAAATTAAAATAATCTTGTTGAGTTATCTCATAGAGTTTCTCAAGAATTTCTCAGTAATTTACAGAATGTATTTGTCACCGTTCGTTTCTTATGCAAAACTATAAATAACATTGTCTCCACCCAGATAATAAATTTCAATTTTCTTTCAAGGAACGGTTAAAATTTAATATACAATAAACTTACAGTATTTTCTTATTTTAATGCCCATAGAGAAATTTATCAGATTCAATAATTATTTATATCGTTATAAAAATATATGATTTACGTTATTTTATTTAGTAAATTTATAATTCTAATGGGAATTTATAATACGCATATTTCCACGTAGCGTTGAATTTAGGTATAAAAACGTTTAATATCCCGATATAAATCTATTGACGCGAAACCAAGGCAATCTTGCCTATATTGTCTTTTAAATCGTGATAACGAATGAACTTTTTAACAAAACTGCATTTACGCATTATGTATTATTTTAATAAAATTCCTATCTTTTGCCGAGAAAATTTTTTTTTTTTTTTTCTTTTAATGATAATGAAAAAATACCGCAATACCGGTATCGATCGGCGGTATTTCTGGTTTCGTGGCGTGCAAGCGAACAAGTTCGAGTGTGAAAGAGAGATAGGGTGGGGGAGAGAGAAGAAATGATCGCGATCGAGAATTGGATATCGATAGGTGTTGCTCCGCGCGCTGCGGGTATTTGGAGCAATAGGATATTCGCACTTGAACCAAATACGCGTCACTGGAAATACTACGACACTCGCGGATTTCTTCATTCTTACAAAAAGGTCGACGAGTCTTATGCGAACGCTCGAATTAGCCCCCTCGAGTGTAAATTGCGCGCTGGTTAAATCCAACATTACGGACACATCGCTGAAAACCATTTATTTTTTATATCGCGCACACGCTAAATATATAACGAATAAATTAGCGTGTCGAGTGAAAGTCCCGCGAAAAACAAATTTAATGTGTAATTGTATTGGAACAATAATTTTATACAACGTGCCGACAGTATATTTACATATTGCGAAACGAGTGTATTTTCATGCGAGTGCGTATTGATAACTCGAGCTCATTCAATTGGATAAGTTTTTCTATAGAAAAATACTCTAATCGATACATAGTACATTCAATGGAATAAAGTAACCCGTTATTATCGCGTAATTATTCCACGCGTTAAATTAACATTTTCATGCGTTGCGCGGTTATTCATGACGAGTTTACAAAAAAGGATATATTAAGCCCGTATGCCCTTTTGTAGCGCAGGCATTGTAAGATCTTAATTAAGTTAGGAGGTGACTCGTGGAAAAATATCAATCTAGTAATTTATAGATATTCAAAGAGAATATTTTTTTATTTATGATTACTTACTTTTCTATTATATTACTCTTTAATCTCTAAATTTTTTTTTTAGCATTTGTTATAACTTTCATACTAGTTTTACTTAATTAAGAAATATGCTCACGATAATAAAATTTTTCCCAGCTACTATTTTATCTTAAGAATAAATGTGTATTAAGCTTTTCATTGATTCAATTCAACAGCTGCAGCAGCTTGACTACCGAGTTGAAAATAAAATTTGGAAAGCGAAGTAAAAGATCGGTCAAATAGACCTATAACGGACACTGGAATCGTTGAAAAGACACGAGTGTACGAGTATCTCGATTGCATATTAATGGCTCGTGAAAATTGACAATATAAAGCGCGTCTTTATTATATATTATAGCCACTCGTAATCTAACAGTGCACACGCGGGAGACCTTTAAACGTGACGTTTCCTTTTCCTTGTCTCTCGCTGCGGCTAGAAGAGCGGAAACGCGTACATATATATATATATTTTCTTCCATTCCTACACGTCGTTAAACGAGCGACGAACTTCCGGTACGAAATGTCAATCGTCCTCTTCACGATTCGTTTGAGCATTCAGCGGATAAAACTTTATATATTCACGACTTTATACGTGAAACCGACGATACCGAATATCGAATGCTCTCTCTCTCTCTCTCTCTCTCTCTTTCTCTCTTTTTTCTCATATTTTATTTTTCTTTTTTCATTTCATTCTCATTTTAATGACCGATCGCGACGCGGAATTCGGAATTGGACCCTTTCGAGAATTCCTCACACAAACGAAGGCTTAATTCGGTTTAATTGAACGGGACTGTGTATAAACGCTCGGCTACGCGTAAATTTATTACGTTACGGGCCTCTTTGGCTTTCACAAAGTGAAATAAAGTGAAAACAATTGGCCAGCATTTGAAAAAAAAAAAAAAAAAAACTATGTCAGACTACGTGTGCGACGAGTGACGTTTAACCCTGCTATTATCATTATTATTATGTAAGGCTAATGGCTACGGTGTGATTTCTTTTACGAATGTGCGTTTTTTTTATCTTTTTCGTTTTTTATTTATGTCAATAATAGCATTGTGCGTGTATACACGCCGTTAGACGTTGAAACAAGAGTTTCGGCAGATTTTATCTCTCTTCATACAAAAAAAAAAGAGATTTAGAATTAGCGGTGCACGCGAACGAAATAAAAGGCATATTTTAAGAATCTAGTCAATTAGTGAAGATTCAAAACGAATTAATCAATATATAAAATTATCAACTTCCACGATAATGAATAATTTTCCTATTACGAGCGAACAATTGTTAAAAAAAAAAAAAAAAAAAAAAAAAAAAAAATTGTACCGGACAATATAATAGTTCAAGACACAAGATTCAATTCGCCTCGACAATTCGTACCGTCGACGTACGTACATACTAGGACGATTAATTAACCGTCGATATTTCTTCCGAGAACCAGTCCATCCTCTCTCCGAAGTTTTATAATAGACGCGTGTAGACTCGCGCGTGTGTACGACGGGAGACTCTCAGGCCGATCGTGTTTCAAACCGCAGAGAGACTTTAAACTGGGAAGAGAGGACGATGATGATGGCTCGTTGCGTATATAATCGAGAGAAACTGCCGACGTCCCGCAGCCCGCGAACGAGGAATTGAATAATTCTCTCCAATGTCGCGAGCATCTAAAATGTCGCGCGTATCGGCTTGTTATGCGGCATTAGAGCTGCTCCTATGTATTTTCAACCGAGTGCGTTGACTTTACTTGGCTCTGATTCAAACTTGTTTGTTTTATATCGAGATATATCTCGTCTTATGCTCGTATAAGAATAAAAAAAAATTATTCTTTTTAATATTTATTTTATTATACGGAAAAAAGAACTAAACGCGTTATACGACATGAAAATGCAACTAAAGCATTTAAATTAATCGATATTAATGTTAAAACCGTTAAAAATTGATCGATACCTCGATCAAATTCGATCGTTACCTAATCGCAAAAGCTATACATTCGCGACGTCGCGTGAGCGATTCAGCGTTTTATGGGCGTATACGCGCATAATCCCCACGTTCGCCGTTCGAAAGTATCGTCGATACTTGCACTCCGAGCTTCGCGCGGCTACTTTTTTTCCGTTGTTATTCCGCGGAGAGCTCGCGCTACCTGCGGCACGTCCCCGCGGTATCCGGCCTCGTACGTGACGTCAGAGCCGCGAGATACGCGCACCGAACTCACAGTTTACGCCGTGAACGCGTATACATATATACGTTATACCTTCTTTTCTTTTTCTCTGGCTCTCGCTCGCTCTCTCTTTCTTTCCCTCCCTTCCTCCCTTCCTCCCCCTCTCTCACTCTTTCTCTTTCTCTTTCTCTTTCTCTCTTTCTACTTTTCTCTCTGGTCTTCCCTTTCCGTGTATTCCGATTCGATTCGCCGATAAGTCGAACGCGCGCTATCAATGCTTTATTAGGCAAAATTTCGAGTATTTACGCAATTCGAGAAATATACGAGTGCGCGGAGAATTTTAATGCGGGAGGTGGGGTACGCGTATGTACCATACGTCTTTATCTCGATGAGTAAGGTGTGTAAGTGTATGACGGAATGCGCGAGGTTTATACGGCACGAAGAAATTTCTTCGATTGTGGAATGCTATGTTTTACGAGAGATAGTCTCAAGAATGATTAATTTGTGTAGGAGTAAATTACAAATTCCTACGTTGAATTATGTTCAGTTATCTTGAGTTTCCTAATTGAGACTTGGTTTAAAATGTAATAAAATGAGTTTTTTTACCTTTTTGTATATGCTTTTGCAATTTGATATGAAATAAATTTTGTAATGCAATTATTTTTTTTTTTTTTAATTTACCCGCTTATATTTTTAATGACTCTAGCAACTTATGAACATATTTCAGTAATCAAAAGTATTTTTCAATTAAATTTTTAGGACGAAATTTGATTTATTCAAGTAGTATTTTGCTCAAAGAATATACTCCACATCGGAATATACCATTGGCTCTTATCGGATAAATTCTCAAACCGAGTCTGCGCACTGTACATCTATTTTCCTTCGAAAATCCCGTGAAATCCGGCCCCTCTAGTATCGCAAACTCCGAGAATTCGCGGGAATCGCACGAATCCGGGGTAAGCTCGCGACGCAGCGACAGCCGAGTTTGCGCGCACGGCTCGAAATCTCACCCTTTATGCGACGACGTGCGCGAGCGATAAGCGAAAGGAGGCGTGTCGTCGAGCAATCTCGAGAGGGTGACTCCACCCCTAGAAGGATCAGCTCTCTCTCTCTCTCTCGGCGAAGGCGTCGGTCCCGACTTTTTATTCCGAGATATAGATAAAAATGCACCAGCGAGTCTCGCGTCGTTACGCTTTTACCTTCGGCCACAGCCTCGTTCTTCGCACGCAAAAAAGGCGTTTGCTGAGAACCGAGCGTTGGTTATGTCGCTGAATTTGATTACGTTACTTTTTAAGATTGAGATTTATCGTTTTTATTTTATAGCGTTTTAAGGTAAAAAGAAAATTTTTTACGAGAAACGAAACGACACTTTATGAAATGCGATAAAATAAACTATCGAAAATAAAAAAAAATAATGTTTGTAAGTGTTTATACGTAATATACGTTAATCTTTACTTATTAAAAAAGTCAACCACAAACCGTAATCAATCACAGAACTACTTAAAACACCTCCCAATTTAACGAATTCTAACCGAGCCGGAAAACTTCGAGCACATCATTAAGAGAAATTATGCAAGCGTTATAAGTTTGCCAAACTCGCGAAGCTTGCAAAAAATAGTCATCAGTGTCGCGGCGAACGTTATCCACGTTGGGTATATCAAAATTCCGTATAATGCTCGAGGTAAGGTGAGCTTTTTGCCTTTATTAGACGGCACATCGTCGGAGCCGCCGTCGCGAGTAGTCGACGTGTCGACGGCAGAGAACCGCCGTGTTTTCTGGTTCCGCCCTAACGGCGTTCCTATTATACAGATATTCAAATGAGAAATAAGCACGGCTCGACGCCTCCTCCTTCTCTGGCCGCAACAGTTACGTATCATCGAATTATTCTAATTTTCCGCCGCAAAACATACTCGACGAAGTTTTCCCGAGCGCGATATCTCGAGTAGTTATCCTCCTCCTTTCCGAGCTATCCCTCGCTTACTTCTTCGACCCTTTCGGAAGGGAAGGTATTTGCGCGCGCGCGCGCCCGTGGATAAGAGAGAGATTGGATTTTTGTTAGCTAAGTATCTCCCTGTCGCCATCAGACGCGGAACATTTCTCCCGTTTCTTTTTCATAATAAGATGAATAAACCGAAGAGGTTTTAAAAGATTTTACTCGTTAAAAAAAATTTGTAATAATTTAGCTTTTTACAACGTTTTAACTATTAGTTGTCAAAAATTATTGAGAAACGACGCATTAAGAAAATTTTAATAAAATCTATTCATATTTTTATAGTATATTTGTGCTAAAAAAATCTATTATATTTAAGTTAATGACCTAGCAATCAATTCACAAGTGACGTCGAGAGAGCAAGAGAGAATATCACTAAAATCGTAACCTCCTGCATTTTTAATTTTCCCTCGCAACAAAGTGAAAAAGCCTTTCGAGTCGAAACCGCTAAAGTTATAAATTAAGCTCGTATATATACGTAAAAACCAATAAAAGCGAAGCCCTACACATATATGCACACATATACCTGAATAGAGAGAGAGACCCGTGCAAAGCACATACCTTTAGCGCGATCCAGGCAAAAGAGAGCAGCGCGAGGAATTAGCTTTTAAAAGCGCGTATGATTGATTTACGGTGAAAATAATTATTATTTCGCGAAACGTAGCGCTGCTCACGTTTGCCTTTTATTTCACTCTCTTTTTCTTTTCCTATACCTCTCATTCTCTCTCTCTCTCTCTCTCTCTCTCTCTCTCTCTCTCTCTCTCTCTCTCTCTCTCTCTCTCTCTCTCGTTCTCTCTCTCTCTCTCGCTCTCTCTCTCTCTCTTTCTCTCCTTGGGTAAAATGTATAAAATCAATTTTTCGGGATAGCAAAGGCGTGTTCTTTCTCACGACAGACGGCAGCGAACGCGAGCCAACGCAAGCCAACGAGCAAGCATTGGAGTTCGCGAGCTCAAATCTTCGGACTGCTCGACCAAGGATTTGCTTTCGTAAAGAGAGACGATGAAAACGGCGGCATACTACTCAAAAGAGAAAGAGAGAGAGAAAGAGAGAAAGAGAGAAAGAGAGAGTGAGAGAGAGAGAGAGAGAGAGAGAGAGAGAGAGAGAGAGAGAGAGAGAGAGAGAGAGAGAGAGAGACAGTTGATATAAGGCCAAAGCCATTGTTGCCTTACTTGCTTTCTATCTTACTCTCTTTCTTTCTCGCTCTTCTTTACAGTAAGCACGTGTGTGTGTGTATATGTGAGTGTGCCTCGGTAAGGAATTCATCAGCTAAAGGCTAGCAAACGTGCAACACCATAAAACCGAATGATTTACTCCGACACATTATGGGTCCCAGAGGAGAGCTGCAAGGCTGTAGACGCGCGATCGCTCGACTTTACGAATTTTTCGATGATTTTCAAAAATCTCCCTCTACCTTTATCTCTCGTTACCCACACACATATTCACTTTTTCTCCTTCGTGAATCTGACTTCTTTTTTATACTTATACGCGGGAGAGCGCGACTGCGATACTCGTACGCGCTAGAGGCTGTTTGTCTTCATTTTTTTTGGCACGAACGGTGTGCGCGTGTGTATATATATATATATATATATGTGTGTGTGTGTGTGTGTGTGTGTGTGTGTGTGTGCGCACGTTGTAGATACTCGTGTATTGTTTCGCCCGGAGCAAAAGTTCGAAAGTATGGAAAAATCAGTTTCATTACTCACATAAACGAACCGAGCATTGATTCTGTCTGTCTTTCTGTCTCTCTCTGTCTGTCTCTCTCTCTCATCTCCTTCGCGTACACGCGACTTCGTGCACGCGAAAGCCGTTGCGTGTGTATACGTGTAGAGAAACGCGTGTCAGCGCTACAACTGTAAGAAGCAGCTGTCTCTTGGGACTAACTACGAGACTAAGAAATTCTCCTAGCAAATTGTTTGAAAATTGCTGTTTATTTTTATTTACGCGTTAAATTTAAGATGCCCGCGTGGAGTTTAACAGAGAAACAAATTGATCATTAATAACGACAAGTATTGCTAAAAACGGCTGAATTGATTAATATTTTAAAAACGTTGTTACAATAACAATCGAAATTGTTATTTCATAAGAAAACATTTTCTATTGCATACAATGACTCGTAACGATTGTCATTAAAAGTTTAGAAAGAAAATTAATTGAAAAATTTAGACATTCATTCTTTAATTTAATTGCAAATTTAAAACATACTCATAAGTCACTTGCATTTAAAAATAAAATATAGCGATACTTTTCATTAATATCAGATATACCATTCTTTATCGTTCTAATTAACACAGAAATACAAATGTAATGACTGAAATATATAGCAACAAATTACTGTATATAAATTTTCTTACTGCTACTGTTAATGCATAACTATATATTTTTTTATAGAGCTTCACTTTGTTAATTTATACATCTTATGATTTGCAAACCATTCGCTATTTATAAATCATATTTTGAATTTTTAAATTAAACATTTATTCCGATTTAATAAGAAATAATCCATATCCCCTATAATTTATTATAGCAACGAGCCTATTACTAACTGTTTCCACTTTCTATATAATTTATCCAATTTTTTTCTATTATTCCTAAAGAAACCTTTTACCGTCATATTATAAATGTTCTCACCTCAAAAATTATTCCCCTTATTTTCTTTTCTTTACCGAAAAGAAAAAAACTTTCACACGCAATATAAGACGTCCTACGGAGGCAATAAATCTATACAGCTTTCCTCGCCTTTTTTATTTCTTCAACGAGTCCTCTCAAAAAAAAAAAAAAAAAATAGAAATAGAAATATCTTCAAAAAAAAGCCCGTAAACGCCGTTCATTTTTTTTTTCAATTCTATTTTTTTATATACTTTTTTTGATTCGACCACTGTGAAATGAAATCTTCACACGTCCAGCGCACGCGACCTTTTTTCATATCGACCTTTTAAACCAAGGTTAATTGGCCAATGATGATCCCTTTAAGGACAACGACCGAAGGTCAGTGTATTAACACCCGTGGCCGAAACATCGATACACTCGGTCAACCCTCTTGTCAAAATATTGGCGCAGCAACCCCTAAGCCTCCTCCCATTGAAAAGAGAGAAAGATAGAGTGAGAGAGATAGAGAGAAAGAACTTCAAACGCATACACTTTACGAGATAAAGAGAGGGGAGAATGTAGAGGTAAAGACCGGTGCAGCTTTAAGGAGGGTCAGTGTCCAGCGCGTGTTGCAGCCTCTCCCGAGCCGAAGGATCGCCGCACGCGCAAGCACCGCACGCCTAGGATATTGTTGGCATTAACGGCTCAATTTCACACACATACAAACACATATTGCCTGGCGCCTGTCTATCTTCATCTTTCTCGGACGCTTTCTCTCGCTCTCGCTCTATTTCTTTTCCTCTCCCTCTCCCTTACCCCCTCTCTCTCTCTCTCTTTCCATCTCTCTCGGACTATTTGCTTCTCGCTCTTGTTAACTTCTACAGCGACGTGTTGTTGCCTGTCTATGGGCTTTGAATATTGACCGGACGTCACGCGATTGGATTTTAGTGCCTCTAATAGGGAAATTACGTGAGAGTGAGATTTAACAATTTAAATGCTCATAACAATTGAAAATTATCAATAAAATAGAAGTGAACGTAGAAAAATTTTTTTAATAAATTGAAATTGAAATAATAAATTTTTTTTTTTTTTTTTTATTGTAAACGAATAGTTTTTGGAATTTTTAATCAAAGTCACGAAGTAATCGTAATCAGAGTCATAAATTATTTTATTACACGTATATGTGACTGGAATTACGAAAGCTTATTAAATTAAAAAACGCAAAACGTTCGTTTACCGTTACCGTTAAATCATATTACTATTATTCTGTAAGTTTTACTAATTCCCAACGAATGTAAATATCTACTGTTGGATAAAATCTAGTTGTTTGGTAAAAAATCTTATCTTTTTGTACAATAAAATACTCGTTAATTTTTACATTATTTAAATTGTTTGTCAACGTCCATCCACCGTCGTAATATTAATTATTATTTTGTAATAATAAATTTAATATTATTCACGAAAAGAAGTCTACTCTTGATTGATAAACCAACCGTTTTATTAAATAATTGAACCGATACATTGCTGTTCCGTTAAACAACAAACACAAAGTCAAAGCAATCTTTAGATCAGCGAACTCGCTGAAAATTCAGCGTCGATATATACACATCCTTGCGTAAAAAAGAGCCGTCCTTTATAATGTTTTAATCGAGCACGCTTATACGCGTACGTTGAAATCCCCCTCTCTTTCTCTTTCTCGACGGGGTGCTTGACAGGCAGGACGCATCGCCGCCACCGGCATACTGCACGAAAGGAATCAAAGCCGTAAATTAACGGTACGCTTGCGTATACGTACATGCATGCATGCATGCATGCGCGCGCTCGCGCACACACATACACACTTACGCGCGCGCAAGCAAACTTCGGGCCTTTTATTTCCTCCTTCGATCGATCCGTCGACGTTTCGCGTCCGCTCCCGAGAATCGAGTTGTGTTGCACCTGACGAGCGAGAATCGAAGGAAGAAGACGAGTAAGCGCGAGTACAAGTGGAAGGAAAAGGAGTACTGAGAATTATCGTAAGATCGAAAGCCCCGCGCTAACGTAACAATAATAATCGACACCTGACCGGAAGATAACTCCACCTCGAGGCCCTCGTCTCTCTCTCTCTCTCTCTCTCTCTCTCTCTCTCTCTCTCTCTCTCTCTCTCTCTCTCTCTCTCTCTCTCTCTCTTTCACTCGTTCGTTCGAATATATATCGCTTGTGTAAACTGTTATATTGTCCGAGGAAGCGACGAGTGACTGACGATTCAATTAAGAAATCATAATTTACATAAAATTTATGTTTCTCTTTTCATAATTCCTTAAACCTTCGACCATTCCATAAAAAATAACGTAATTGTGAAAATATTGTAAGGCAAAATGGAATAAATTTTAAAGAATTATAACAATAGAATGCGTCGAAATAATTTGTATAAAAGCTCAAACACGTGAGAAATTTGTGTAACGTGATTCGCAAGAACAAGTTTGTAAGTCTTTGATTTCTGAATATAGCATTGTTTTTCAATTCTTGAAACGACAAGTGCGCACATTATATACGTCAATGCTCGAAGAATGCGCGAACTGAAAGAGCTCGTAAAGATCAAAGTTAACCGCCAAACTTAAAAGAGAAAGACACTCCAATAGTTCGTTCACAATGATGTAAAGGTATGTCATATTACAAAGGCAAATTTCTTGGTAACGCTTTATTTGCTTAATATCAATTTTTAAAGAAATTAATATCGATAGCATAAAAAATATTTGTCATTCAAATACCAAATTGACTGAATCTTTGTGCATAACACGTCTTTTAAATGAGTTTTAAGAATATTAAATACCTATTTTCCCTCTAACACTAGTCGAAAATTATAGCATTAAACTAGTAATAATTAATTTTATTATGAACATTAAATTACTCGTAATAAGAAGATTGAATAAGAAACAAAATCATAATCAATAAAGAATATTGATGATAATCAAATTCATTATAAATTAATTCTAAAAAAATAAGCAATACGTAAAAATATTGTCACCATCGCAGATAAGATATAAGAGCAAGCAAAGTGGGGAAAAAAATATAAAGACTAACGGGCGAAAATCTGCGATACTCGCGAGAAAATAACAAGAAGGATAACGCCGTGATAAGCGGCATACGTATACTCGCCGCCGAATAAAAGGTCATTGACGCGACTGCCGTTGCTGCCGCTGTTATTGCTGTCCCCTCATGTTGTCTCTATATCTCTTCTCGTTGGCTCTCACAAGTCCACTATAAGTAATAGTACACACACACATCTCGCGTCTTCCTCAACGAATATACGTAAACGAATGCAATATGCTATCATTAGCATGTTAAGACAACATTTTCGGCGTTCGATGTAGTATTATTTTTTATTCGAAAAAATCTTATTTGATTAAATTTTCTTTGTCAATAATAACGAAAATTGATTACAGATTAAAAAAAAAAAAAAAATAAAATAAAATAAAGCATTAAGAATTCTCGGAAAGTAAATTGAACAAAAAAAATGTTATTCCTCGTCAAACATTAAACGTTCGATTAATAGTATTTCTACAATACGAAATACTAGTAGAATGAACCTTAACGTAGAATTTCAAGTGCACCGGTACCGCGACAATAAACTCCATAACGGTAGAAAAGGTTCAGGTACGAAGGACCCTTTACACAACGCGCTGCTATCCTCGATCTTTACCCATTTCCCGTTTTATTTCAAACAAGACGTCTCATCATCGACGTCCCCAAGGGAACCCCAAAAAACTTTCCAAACTCTCTTACGTTCTCTCTTTCTCGCTCTATTGTTTTACTCGAGCACGATACAAAGGCGAAAGAAAAGTAGAGAGAAAGATAGTGAACCTATGCTCGTTTACGACGTAAACGTGAATGTACCAGTAAAGAGACCTGCGCGCGGGATCGTAAAATTTACGATTTTCTAAACTGTACAATGTGGGCAGTAGTTGATGTATATGCATGTACGTAAACGCGCGTGCGCACGTATAACCAGCGCGGCTGATCCGGAAAGTGGGTAAATTTTTAACGATCTTGAAAACACCGAAGGCGTTGTTAAAATAAATACAGTAATTTATGAAGATTTTATAACAGAGTTTTCGCGTTATTGCTTGGTTTGTATAATTGATTTTTGAGTAAGATATCAATAGTTTGATAGAAACAAACGCAAATAAAAATATAATTTAATCGTTATTTTTTTATAATAGAAATAAAAATGATCAATTTATGATAATTTTTACAATTATTATCGTATTTATACAATTATTTAAAGAAATCGTACAGAAGATAAATCAATTGTCCACTATGAAAAAATACGAAATTAACTCAAGAACCAACAACATAAACGTCCCGATAGAACATAGGAGAATACTTTTTATCCTATCTAATGAGATAATTGAAAAGCTCTTATGTGCACGAAGAAGAAGAGAAAATTCTCCCCATATTGTTTCGTCACACCCATGAAGCGTGCGAGCAAACTAGTCGCGATCGACTCTATCAGCCTGGATTCCTACTCGACGCTTTTCAGATTCCCGGTATCGACGTGTAGGCATACGACGCTCGGTCGAGCCTATCGTCTTTACGCGCGTACTTCTCGTTCTCCTGGAAGCCGAGAAAAGCTTCGATATTGGTATAGAACAGGAGATATATGGATAGGTATGTACAAGAAAAAGAGAGGGAGAGAGAGAGAGAGAGAGAGATAAAAAGCGAACGAGAGGTGCAGTCCAAAGCATTTAATTGAGAAGTCGACGAAACAATGGCCGGCAGCTGATACGATACGACGTGTATTATATTACCTTGTACGCGTGCGTGTGTGTGTATTTGTAACACACCGGGCGCGAAACGAGGTGCAATGTGCTGCGTCCGTACAACTATAGATATATCTAGATTCGATGCGAAGGTTCGGTGCTTCTTTACGTATGCGCGTATGATACGGATGCGCGCGAACAGCTCGTAGTTTTGCACGCGGTGTATTGCACGTGAAACGCTTGAGAATTTATATGGCTCGTGCTGCTTCTGTTTTTTTTCCTCTCTTCCTTTTTTTTTTTTTTTCTTTTCTTAGCGCGTTGTACTCGTCGATATGTTGATTGTAATTAAAAAATGTTGGAACTTTTTTCTCTATTTAAATTGTGTCGTTTTACCAAAAAATATGGATTGAAGAATTACTTTGTATAATAAAATGGCCGTCGTCATTATGTTTTTTTAAAATTGTTTCACTTATCAAGAATATTTTAAAAAGTACTCTGCAATTGAATGCAGTGAATATTACCTAATCACGGTTAAGTTTTATATATATACATACGCAAAAGGCTCGCTTTAAATAAATTACGTACGAGTGAGTGTACACATTTCGTGAATGCAACCAGTAATTAACTTTTAAAAATAATCCAAACGTCAATTCCTGAATTATTGCTTGCTAGATTTAAGACATCGATTGTATAAAACTCTAAAAAATATTTCATAAGTAATTAAACGGAATACCGCAGTAAATATAATTCTAATTTTTCTTATACATTTTAATTTACATATAAATAAAATATCATATGCACAATAGCTATCTGTACAATAAATATATCTTTTCGAGACAACGTAACATTTTACTTTTAAAAAGCATTTACAACAGTGCAATACAACGCACGATATACATCGTAAGCACTTTTTCTCAGTATTCATGCTTTGATAAAAAAAAAAAAAAATAAAGAAAGAAAGAAAAAAAAAAAGACTTGGTTCGATCTCACGGATTACCTCCTCGAAGGAACAATAAAATATACAGAGTACATTATATACACCGAGCGGAGTCGGAGAATTTATTCCTCGACAACAAAAGTATAAATGCCCCGTCACACAGCGATTCGATATATACACCGGATTTTTTTTATTCCTTTCCTCTCTTACCGCGTCTCTCTTATATATACAATAATAATCCGTCGGCGCGCGCTGCGCGCATTCATTGCGTAATTAAACAAGGAAATAAATAAAAGTCGTGACACACACACACACACACACACACGTACACAGACAGATTTATATGTGTACACCGAAAAGAGCCGATCGCAGGAACTTTGAAGCCGCGATAAAGCACCTGAATATCCATGCGTCATCGCGCGCTCGCGCCCGATCCTCCACCGGTCAACATCACACGAGGATGAGAAGGAAGTGAGCTTCGCTCTTCTTTTATCGCGATGCGCCGGCTCTTCGTTCTTCATTATTAAGCAGTTTGTCAATTCGGGAAAGCATCGGTCGCATGAACAATGGGACTTCAAGATTTGTCAGTGTGCGCGTGCCTCTGTGGGTATGTGTGTATAGGTACCATCACCGGTCGTCGACTCGGACAACGTTCTATATAGCTATATAATAAGAGGTGTAGCTTTGCTCACTTTCAAATTATTTGGACATGTGTACCGGTATTATGAATCTGAACATTTTTGTTCTGCCCTTTTGATAGATTTACTACTTTTTCAAATTTATAATGATTAAAGTTTTTAAGCGTTTCATTTGAAAAAAATAAGTTTAAATACACTCAAAGCTTTGTTAAAAATAAATACGAATACTTTATCATTATTATTAAATACCTTTCACTCTTTTGTTTTCATAACAAATTTATTTATTATTTATTTGTGTATTGAATTTTAAGAAGATATTTTACAACGCGATATTCATGATTTATATTTATTATAAAAAAAAATTCGTAGAACGTATTTGTTTATCAGATTATATTTGTTTAAAAAATATATTTACTCGTCCGTTGTTCGAATTAATTTAAAAAACAAGCATTTACTTTTTCAATAACGAATTAAAATTAACTTTGAATATTAATTCACCTAAAAATTCAACATTTTTACTATCAAGCATTCACAAGATAATAAAAAATAATAATTCTCCATAGTCTATCGAGCATGAAAAAATTCGTCAAACGCCGAAAGCAAGCGTTCGCGGCGGCAAATAAACAGCGGTAGATATCACGCACGATACATGCCGAAGTAACGAGATCCTTGCACGCGGTGTGCGTTGCTTGCATCGATGGATCCTGTACAGGAGGGAGAAGGGGCCCGCGCAGGATGCCGCACCGGTGTCCGGATGGAATAAACGGCGTGCCGTCGACGTCGTTTCCCGAAAGCGACATAAAATCCGTGCCCGTATGAGCCCCCGTTGACGAGTCTCGAATATAAATTAAATGTCCGTCCGACGACTCATACCGAATGGGGAGAGAGCGAAGAGAGAGAGAGAGAGAGAGTGCATTTGTGTACTTATGTCGTCGTTTGTTTCTCTCGCGGGTATATTGTTGGACGGTGCGCTTTACGAGCTTCCGCGGAAGAATTGACAGCGTGTGGCCGTTGTAACGATATCAGACTGTAAGGCTAAATTTTTTGAAACTTTATCGTCGGATATTTCAATTTTGATTCGTTACGTAAGAGAATATTTTGTATGTGCAATGCATACCAAGCTTTCTATTATTTTTCAATTTATTTTAAGATTGTCGGTCGGTATTTTGATATTCTTCTGGTTACCGTCATGCAACGGCGTATCTTCTTTTATCGATTTCATCCGTAAATTCATATAATTGATATTTATATATTATAATACATTTTCAATCGGTAATCGAAGCTACGTTTAAAATATGTTTGAATAAATATTCACGATTCTTCATTTCCGCACATCACCGGCGCATTGCGACAAGTAACTAGCACAGTTTTTCCTTAGAGCGTAGCGTCGCATCAGCATTAGCTCGAAGCTGTTAACACCTTCCCTTTACCGATATCATCTATTTATATTGCGTTACACACCGAGTCCGTTTCCACGAAATCACGCGATGCATTCGAGAAATGAGAGAAGCCGAGAAGAAGCTTCCTTCTTCCCTTCCGAAGAGACGACTCGGCCACGGCAATGAGACAACCAAGACGCGTGCGCCTTCTTATTTTATCTCTTTCTCCTTTGCCTCTATACTTTGTAAATGCGATGAGCCTTTACTACTGCGAGATTTACGATGATGATTTTATAGCCTTATTTGCCGAGAGAGAAACGAAAGCGAACACGAGGAAAGGAAGGGGGCGAAAAAAGGGCGAAAAAAAAAGATAAAATTTTCTTCGGCCCGATTTTTTTCATTCTCGAGTATATATGGTTTACACATATATAGTACATATATACGTATGTATGTGTACTTTATATAGGATACGGGCAACTTTTAGGTGTATACTTTTTAGTTGACGTCTAAGCGTTATTTATAACTGTATCGCAGTAAAAGTGTCTCGGAACAAATTGTGCGCGTCGTGTATAGCTGCCCTGGTGCCTCAATCGTTCTTTCGACTTCGCGCAATGTTATTGCACTTTCAATTCTCTGTCAAGATTGCTTATAATTGCACATCGATGCACCGTCGCTTTACTATACCTAAGTACTTCATACGTAGGCCATGTACATTTAGATTATATAAAGTCACTGCAACGAATATGCGACATTTAACAAACGTTAAAATTATAGACAAACTTATATAATCAATAAGAATATTTGTATTTCGTACAGATATAACGAGCTTAAATCCGTCGGTCAATAAAAAATTTTCTTGTACAACATTACGTCATTGCTTATACAGAGCTCGTATTAATAAATACATTTTAATAAAAGATTCTGATCTGCGCTTAAAAAATATCTTAATATTCCATCAGTACTTCACATTGCTTCTCGTATATTACCGTATAATTTTTAAAATTTACACAAATCAATAACAAAACCGTTGGAAATGTTAAACAAATTATTACCTTTGTAAGGAAATGAAAAATTATCGAGGCTGTTATTCAATTGAAAAATGTTCACTCTTATAATAGAAGCGATAATAAAAAGCATTCGTCGTTTACTCTTTGTATAAAAGCAGCCATTAACCTCATTATCTCCTTAACGCCCGAGGTATCATATATAATACAAACCAGTTTTCTTCATACAAAAAATCGCGCGTAAAAAGCGATCAGACACAAAAAATTCTACAGTTGTTTGCTTTTTCATGAAATATACTTTTTTTTTTAACGCGAGAAAATTTTCAAATGCAACATATTACAATAATCTTAATCATTTTTTTTTTTTATGTCAAGCAAATAAATATTCGAAAATTGTTCTTTAAATTTACTCATCTTTATAATATTTTACAATATTCTTTGTTTGGCATTTTTCAAGTTTATAAAAAATGTTAATCCCACATTTTCACGGTTGACAATACTCTGTACGAAAAAAAATCACAAGCTCATCAAGATTGTGTAAGAAAGAAAATATTTCTTTGCGCAAGTTTTTCTTCTTTACATAAATTCTGAAAAAAGCTGCATAATACTATCCACCGAGAAAATTTTCTCGCCTCTTTCTTTCCCGTTAATTGCTAATTATGGCAGTGCTTCGCATAAACAAATGCATAAATACGCAATCTCCCCGCAGGCCCCGATAAGCCCGAGCTTAATAATATTCGCGGAGGCGCTTAGTTTTCAACCGGTCGCCCGTTAAAATCCCGGTTTTATTGCGAATATTGTTGTTTATGAAGCCGAGATCGGCAAGCGAGCCACCGAGAGATAATCGCGCGGAGACAAACCAGAACCAGGGCTTCTCGATGCGCTCGGCCCGTTGAATTTTCTCCCGTTTCCCGTTTTCATATCGGCGAGGCTCGGCCCGCAATGCGCGCGCGCGCGAGAGAGAGAGAGAGAGAGGAAGAAAAACGAGGCTCTCGTGATAACAGGCTACGAGTACGGAAAGTAGGGATTATATTTACGATCGCTCCGTGGGAATCGATTTTCTATGTACATTAAGCTGGTATTAGATGCTGACGTTCTTGAATCGTGCGCGATTTTTACTTTGCTTGGCAACTTTTTTTTTTGTCTTTATACAGGGATCGAATAGCTTGCGTCTGTATAGTCTATTGTTTATTTACTGCAAGGTTTATCATGAATCGATGAAGAAATTAAGTAGTCGACAAATCAATTACTTAACTTTAGAAACACATATAATTGTGCGAAATCGAAAAATAAACAATTACAAAGTGTTATCAAATTTCGGTAAAAATGCTTTAAAAGTGTCAATTGTGAATCTTAAAAAAAGAAAAAGAAAAAATTCCGACAATCCCAACGAAAAACTCGATACATTTGCAAGCAAGCGTTACCGAACGAAAAACAAACAAATTCTCAATCGGCTCTCGGTTATGCATCGCGCGGAGTCCGATGGCCGCGAGCCGTGGGAATCGACTCGGCAGCAAGTGGCAGCGCAGCAGCAATGGCAACGGAGAGAAAGAAAGAAGAGGCGCTCGCGCGTTTCCACATATATACGTATTATACATATAGATCACCCACACTTGCTTGCGAATTATACGCGTGTATTATATTACGCATTACACACGCACTTATGACGACGACTCCCTCCCTCCCTCCCTCTATTTCTCTCTCTCTCTCTCTCTCTCTCTCTCTTGCTCGCTGAAAGTAGCAGTAGTCGGAGCAGTCGCGAAGAATCGCGAAACTATCTATACGTCTTTGAGAGCGTTCGCTCGCGCGGTCTCGTATCGATTGTTTTCCAAGTCAGGTCGGAGGATATCCCATTTCCCTTGCGAGCTCGAGACACATAATACTCGCGCATACCGAAGTTCCACTTTATATCCCTCCACTTGGGAGTTGCCGGCGTCGTTGCTGCCGCCGGTGCTGTTGCTCCTACCGCTAGCCGAGGAGAGTATATAGCTGCAACGACAGCAGCGCGAGAGATTTCACCGCTAAATCCCTAGAAAGTAACGTGATTGCTCTCGTATGACATACGTCGAGGAAACGCGCGCACGCACTCGTTTACGTATGTAGTATGTGCGTGTGACTGTGTACACGTAACTTAAAACGCGGAATATCGCGAGCGCTTTTACAGCCAAGATGACTGGACGCGTCATTTTTGCGTTTTTTTTTTTTTTTTTTTTTTTATGAAAAGCTTGGATTTTCACCAAGTTTATTCGTAAAAAAAAAATTATTTCTTTCTTCATTTTATTCCATCAATAGTTGCTATTTTATTATTCCGACGTTGGTCTCTAATTGTTTATACGTACTTGTAACTTAAAATATGATTTTAATATTTGCTAATCTGACAATATGTTACTTGATATAACGTTTAGTAATGCTGCTGGTAATGTAGGTCAACTTTAAGTTTTTTTTTTATTTTTTTTATTTTATTCAAGTTAAAAAAAAAAACGATTTGAATTTCATAGCATTAAAAAATAAATTAATAGCGGTCGCTATTAAGTATCTGACTTTAACGAAATATTAAAAATCACTTCATTACTGATTTATCATTATTAATACTGCCTTTTTTTATCAATATATTGATCACTTATTATTAATAATTTATATTGTGAATAATCTAAATACTCAATCATATAAGCAGAACTGACTAAAAAGTATTGAATTTTATAGAGTAATTTATATTTGATAATATCACGATTACATTAATCTTTTAAAACCCAAAGTTTTGCCTATAATTGTCTTAAATGATTTTAGATAATAATGCATAAAACTGCACGATTGGTAGTCATTTTGTGTACATAATTTCACATATACGCCAACGTTATTTTATATAAAAAAAAAAAAAAAAAAAAGTAATTACTTTATCAATCAGCCGCTTCTTGTTAGCCTACCTACGGTATAAATAAAATACTCGTATTTACTTAAAACAATGCAACTCGGCTTTTACACGCGTTTAACGCCAAAGTTTTGCCGTTTCGCAAAATCCATCAAATGCAAATTACACCTTCGAGCAGTAAAATCGACAAGGTCTGCCGAGTCTCCGCGGAAAACTTAAAACATAAATTTCTCTTATCGAATTAGAACATTGGTACAAAGTCAACTCGGAGCAGAAAATTTCGCGGAACGGTCGGGCGCACACGACATTTAATTCAAGTTTTTCGAGTTACATGTATATGTATATATATATACACAGACACACACACACACACACACACACACACACACACACACACACACACACACACACACACGTAAGGCGCGCCGGGCGATAATAGCGAAGACGAAAAGAAAAAATTTATCCCGGTGCAGTCGCCACGGCTCTTATCGCCACGTGACGTAAGGCTGGCGATTCACGTTCACCGATAGCGTTTACACACACATATATATACACGTATGCGAGATACACGCGAGCGTTGGACCTTTCTAACATTTCGATAATTATCGCTCGACAATGGGTACGAGAGCCGGCGAGCACTTTTCTCTCTCTCTCTCTCTCTTTCTCTCTCTCTCTCTTTTTTCCGTGCGCCAAAAGACATTAACACCGCTCAGTGTTGCTCCACTGACATGCATTTTCACGCGCGAACCCCGCGTTTGAGATGAAAGATGCGTCATTATAAGCAGTCTGTTAAACATGCTTTCGCGCTTACTAACATTACGGCATTGCTTTTGAAATATTTAACGTGTTGTCATGCTGTGCAAATGCTTGAATTATAGCAAGAACTTGTTGACTTTTATTTTTAAAAACTATTGTAATATATGTCGGTTATAAAGCACGACGTTTTAATAATTTAATGCGGGATGCTTTTTTTGTTTCTCGAAAAGTCTAATAAATTTGATATTAGAATAATATCAATTTATACTCTAAATCTCTAGGATTAAATTTCACAGTGAAAGATACGATATAGCCTTTTAATAGCTCGACTTTTATTTCACGGCTATCGTAGAAATTTTGTGCAATGTTTTAAATATTGTAAAAATAAATATGGAATAATGTTATATAAATGAAGTAATGAAAAAAAAAACATGTATTCTTTTTTTTTTTTTTTTTTTTTTTATGTAAAACGACATTATTCTGGTAAGAGATGTATCACTTCTTGCTACATATATTTTCTGAAGATGCACGCATGAATAAATCGATACTTATGAATATTTTAGATTTTTTTTGAAAATGTAAAATTTAAAGAATGTGTTTTTCACAATATAATTAAAATTGAATGCGAATACTGCATGTAGATAATGATTTACTGAATGCAGATTTTAGAAGAAAATCGTACGAATTAATATGTACGTAATAAATGTCACCGGAAAAAAAATCAACAAACTTTTTCATTTTCTCAATCTTTATTTCGAACGCACACTTAAAGCAAGCGTGTTACAAAGCCATGCAAGAGCACGCATACGCGTTATAGCTCTATATACCAGCGCACGTATACGAATGTATAAGTACAAGGAAAGGAGAGAGAGAGAGAGAGAGAGAGAGAGAGAGAGAGAGAGAGAAAGAAAGAGAGAGAGAATGAGGAGAAGAAGGAGCGAGCGGGGGTGCCTACTGGTTTTGATATACGAGCTCACCGAGGCATCGGCGGCCGAGGCCCTGACTCATATCTCGAGAACCAGTCCTCTCTTATGTACACGCGTGCTGTGTGTATACCTCTATACTATATATATTTATATATGTATATACCGCGTACACCACGGCAGAATGAGAGAAGAAATTCTTTTCGCGGCGCTCGCCCTCGAAAACATCCACGATATGCACACCTGCGCTCATCTCTACTCGCTCGCTGACTTTCCGAGCTCTTACAATTTGCTCTTGCGGATGTTGATAGATATAATTTAGAACTTGCTCTTAATTTTTCTTTTTCTTTTTCTTCTTTCTTTTTTTTTCTTTTTTTTTCTTTTTTTTTTTTGTGAAATTATGGTCAGCATGTTGACAGAAAAAATTTTGTCAACCGATAAAATTGTAAATATTTGTGTTTTCAGCATGAAATGCATAAGCGAAATGATAACACACCCATGTTGCATATACATGTCTAAATTGTGCATAAAAATTTGTCGCAGGTACGCACACATCCAACTCAACTTTGAAAGTATGTTCATTACTACGAGACTAAGGGGAAGCATAGCGTTTTGCGATTTTATGCATGAGTATGATATTTGCGAGTCTCGAGAGTAAGAGAGAGTAAGAGAGAGTAAGAGAGAGAGAGAGAGAGAGAGAGAAGGCGACTGAATATTTCAGCAATGTAATGCCCCGCGTACAAACGGGGGCGTGTCCGCGTGCATATGCGCGTCCGTTTGAGGTGAACTCGCTCGGCTATGAGAGATTAGCTCCGATGCGGAATACGTGTGTGCACGAGCGCGTATGCATAACCGCTGAGAAAGAGAGAGAGAGAGAGAGAGAGAGAGAGAGAGAGAGAGAGAGAGAGAGAGAGAGAGAGAGAGAGAGAGAGAGAGAGAGAGAGAGAGAGAGAGAGAGAGATATCGCTCGGCTGAAACCCGCGACGACGCGACAGTGCACGCAAGTTGTCTATTTGCGCGGGTTCGTTAAACCACCAGTCGATGATTAGTATTAATGTGGTTTAGTTGGTTCATTGTCTTTAAATTATATGTATATTAAAGCTATTTTTATAGCGCGTTTTCCAACTCAAATAATAATAATAATTAACTGCTTTTGTTAATAGATACTTTTAAGTGAATTGAAATCATATTTTTTCCATAGAATTTTCATTATCAACGTAATAATGCAATTAAAAATATGTTTGCAGCATAATCTGTAACTGAAATTCACAAATAAATCTAGTACGCGTCAGCACTCGGAGGATGTAGTTATTATCATTTAACATAGGGCCCACATTCTAGAACCAGCATCGTGTTAATTTCATGCCAGCATCTTCATGGAGTGATGAAAATCCTAATAATAGTATAAATTAACCTATGAATTAAACGATTCTGAAATTTCTAACAAGGCATCCTTCATTATTTTACATAAAAACTTCGTCGACGATAAAAAGGTGCATCAGTAGGTTTTTATACAACTTTGAATCCGATCGCGTTATCATTATTGTAATGTTTATTTATGAATTATTAAATAAAAATGTAATTATATTACGTAACTGTATTCGTATAAATCTTTTTATATGTTTATAAATAATTTATGGGATCGACAAAAAAAAAAAAATAATAATAAATAAATAAAAATTATTTACAACGAAATGTATTAAACTATTCGAAAGAGTAATTACGTATTCATAAAAAAGTAACAAAAGCTTCAAAAGATTCATTCCAATCGGCTCATAAATCGTCCACATAGCATCAGTTTTATTAGCTTATTTTCAATTACTCTAAAATCCCCACGTAACCATCGCAGACAATACCCCCGAGAGCACGTACTATGTATGCGCTCATCCACAGCCCGTATACTTATTCATGTGCGATACGTACGTATATATGTATAAGCGCGGAAAATAGAAGAGTTACGTATCGCGAGCGAGAAACGCATCGTCTCCCGGCTTGCACGTACATATACGTGTACTTATAGTCGCTGTTGCGCCAAAGGGGATGGAAAGAGACAAACCGATATAAAGAGAAAGAAAGAAAGAGAGAGAGAGAGAGAGAGAGAGAGAGAGAGAGAGAGAGAGAGAGAGAGAGAGAAGAGCGAAATATACGCGCGGAGGAAGAAGAAGAAAGATAGATAAGCCGCACGGACGGGAGAGAGGGAAAGACAGGCGGAACGAATTCGCGACATGAAATGAAATAATAATTCATGTAATTACAATATGCGAGAGAAAGAAGAAAGAGGAGAGAAGGTAAGCCGACTGCGGGAGCGTCTATCTAACCTGCGGTGAGTCTACTGGTCATTCGTGAAGTCGTAGGATAGATGTATATGGGGGATTCCACTTTCAAGACACATTGGATACATAAATAATATTTTATATTATTTCATTATTTATACATAAATAATTTCTAATGTTGATTGATAAAAATTTAATCACCAAAATTTGTAAGAGAGCATTTAATTATTATATATAAAAAAATATGAATATTATTAAAATAAACGGTGCATTTATTAAAATGAAAAATGATAAAATAGTGATCTAGAATGAATGCATATAATAAATAACAATAAAAATAATGCAACAAAGCAACGAGAATATCACACGATAAAAATAAAATTATCTTTGAACATGGTATATCTGCAATAATTAACAACGACATGCGAGATAATAAATAAAAAAAAAACTCTTTCAAAGAATTTCCGTACGATATTCCGATCGAATAACGAAAGACGTGGAAAGCTCCGTAAGCATAAACATCGGCGCGTATACATCCACCCACGAGATTCCGCGGCGCGCTCATAATAACGAGAGTAAAGTCCATTAAGCGCGTGCGGATATTACCTATACGCTGGCGAACGCGCCTCTAATGCGTTATACGAGAGAAAAATCTCGCGCGGCGAGGAGGAGAAGGGTGGGTTGAGGGGGGGGGGGGGGGAGGTACTATAGAGAGCCGCGAACCACATTCCGCGTCCATGTAGCCGGGCCAGCGCTCCCGAGAGCCAGCTGCGGGTAATTCATGCCGCGGCGATGGCCGAGGCTGCCGCGAAAACGTTTCTGTTAATGAAGCGTGTTCCTCGCTCCGCTGAAATATAAGGTCGATTTATTTTATTGGAGATCTCGCGAGAGGAAAGGGAGATAAATAAAAAGAGAGATAAGGGCAGTAATATCGACGAGTGGCGGAGCGGAGAGGAGACGGCAGGAGCCAACAGATCAAAGAGAGAAACCCGGTTTTATGCGCGATGTGCGTTGGCGTTTTCGGTTTTTCCTTCTTCTTCTTCGCTTTCTTGCCTTCTTTATTGAAAACATTGCGCTCGCTCGCGTAGAAAAAAGTCGAGTGGAGCAAAAGCATGTCCGCTGCGACTCTGATTTATCGGGAGTAAGACGCGCTTTTATTGAATTACATCGATATTGTGTATTGGATTGCGCCAAGTTGTGTGCCGAGCAAAAACGCTATTTATAAATTGTCCCGCTGAAAGCTATTAATGACTTTTTTCTACCTTTGACTGCACTAAAACTTGTCCGATACGATGTCATTTTCCCCATCTTCTTTATCTTTAATTTATTATATCAATAGGACTTATTAGGCAATTATGTAAAAAAAAAAAAAAAAAATAAAGCGAATCCATAAGTATTCATGATTAAATTGTAAGTTGGTTTGATTATGATTTTAAAAACTGACGTTAAATTTAAAAAATTTTTTTTTTTATTTTGTAACTGACACACGTTTGATTAATTAGATGTAAGACGGTTTTATTGAATTACACAGGTATTTATGAGATTGCGTAAAGTTTCGTGATTAATTGATTGACTTTATTAACTCCGATCATCAGAATTTATTTGAATAAATTCATGATGCAATAAGGTACGAAACTATTAGCTACGTGATTAGAACAAGCATTATCGGGCGATTTAACGAGATATCTAATTTGTACAATATGTGATAAGTTTAACTTTATGTTAACATCGCGTTCTTTGCTCGTGTATTTTATCGCGCGTAGTTGACGTATTAAACGAATGAAATTAGCATTTATATTTAACTAAATAGCTGGTTTTGGTTTAATTACTTCTTAAAAAATGCATCGTGTCTAAGTATCCATGAGAGTCATCTCACTCGTATTAAATTTAAACGAGTCTTTTGCTTAATTTACAAAATTAACACATTATTTATTTTGAGCCACAAGTTTTCACTATTACACGCGTCTTAAAGCCTCGCTTCATTATCAAGGAAACTTCTCATATTACAAACGTCGACTTCATAAATTTTGAAAAGAATCATAATACACCGTGAAACTACTCAAAATCTTCGATTTCTTTCTACCCTCGTAATTCTTATTTACAAAAATGGCAAAAACGTTTCTAAAAGCCTCGCTTCTCATGCGTATTCGACTTTTATGGCTCTCATAAATAGACAATCACACGCGGAATCGTCTTTCTTTTCGACAATGTCGCTCTTTTCCGTATTCAGCATGAAAAAAAAAAAAAAAAAGGAAAAGAGAGAAAAAGTACATTTCAAGTGTATCGCGCAACCCTTTCTCGTAACAAATAATCCTCTTTTTCGTCGTTTTTTTTTTCACCGTCCGGTTTCTTCGTTAAAAAAAAATAGAAGAAGAAAAAAAAAATAACCCGTGAGTTTGAATCACGCAAGGCTTACGAACAGCGCTAATAACGCCGTAGAAATGAGAAATCGATTGGGTCGTTATGAAAATTCAGCGAGACGAATACGAGGCCCCGAGTATGGATCTCCTGTAGCTACACAACGAAGAGCTGGTTAGGCGCAGCTGGTGTATACGTTGCGACACAGCGGGTTTCTTTCTCTCACTGTCTCTCTTTCTCTCTCTAGCTATCTTTCTCGTTTTCTCTCACTCGCTCAAGAAATTGAGAGGGGAAGGGAGGTAAGTATAAGAGAGATTTTTCGATGTGAAAGGGTCGCACGTTTATACGTGAAAACGCAGCGAGTTTACGCGCAACCCTTTCCTCGCGCCGCGACCTTTTTCCTTATTTCTCTTTCTTTCTCTTTTTACTCTTTTTTTTTTCCACGGCTCCTTTTTTTTTTCGGGACGCGCACAATGTAGCAAAGTAAGAAGAATTGCGGATATATACTCTCCGCACCTTCCGGGGACGAATTTGATTCGAAAAATGTGAAGGTATAAGAGACGGAGGGAGAGAGAAAGAATACAAGACGCCCCGCACTGGAATACAAGCCTTTCACGTGTTAGTTTTACGGTGGTTATGTAGGGTGAAAGTGCACGTTGTGTGAAAAAAAACTTTTTAAAATTGGATGTTTCTTTTTCTGCCTTTTTTTCTTTACAACAACGACAAGATGTGGAAACAGTTTTTTGTTAGTTTTTCCGTGTTAACTAATTGGAGATATGACTTTATTATGCTTTCTTAAAATAGTCCTGTATATAAAATAAGAATTGAGAAATTATTTTTGTTCGCGCTATTCCAAATGTATCTAATTAAACCTCTAATATGTAAAATAATTTAAAAAAAAATTGCTATATTATTCGTTAATCATTTAAAAGACAAAATAAAACTTTAAATAACAAACGTTACTTAAAATAAATCACCTTCAAAACTAGCGTTTTTTTGATAAATTTAAAAAAAAAAAAAAAAAAACGTTATAAAAATACTATTATTGATTTTTCACGTAGTATAATAAAATCCTTGGCAAAGTCCGCAACAAAACAAGAAATTAACATAAGTTTCCGGTTAAGCGCATCCACTCGATCTCTTTTTTTCCCTTTGGCACGCTCGCGCGCGTAAAAGCCTTTCCTGGCTTATTTTATTCCCGTCCTCCTTTCCCTCTCCACCCGCCGTTCGCTCTTGTCTCTCAGTTCTCAGCCGCCGCCTTTGCTTTCTTCGATGCGCGAGCTTCAGAAGATACCACTACCGCACCTACGTGCCATATGGCTCGGGGAAGAGATAAAAACGTAAAAAGGAGAAACAAAAAAAAAAAAAAAAAAAAAAAAAAAAAAAAAAAAAAAAAAAAAAAAGAAAGAAAAAAATTCATATTTCCATCGGAAGGGCCGCCGGTGTGCGCGGCGCGTGTGTATTTTTAGAAAGAGAAAAAGAGCGAGAGAGCAAGAGTCTTTGCCAGAAACTTAAAACTCGAGGCACTTTGCGAGGAGAAGCACACGAGTCTTTTCACATCGGAGGGCATTAGCCTATTCGTGAGGCTTTTTTATACCGTGCCGTCTAGATTGCCCGCGCATCAAACCAGCAGACCCTTAACTTTGCTGCTGTGTTCTGGGTGCGCATTGGAAAGAAAAAAAAAAAAAAAAAAAGAGGTAACCTCGGCTTTTCCAAAAGTAGAATTATGCGGTTCCCAAGCTACTTTTTTCGAGTTATTTTTTACGGAAACGTATTTGAATTGCGTAATTTTTTTAAATAAAATCGGACTTTTTTTTTATAACTATTTATTAATTTGCAGTACATTTAATTTTTTGCTGGATGTATTTTTTCTTTTCTAAAAAATTAATTAAATGCTCAAACTTTATCAATACCTATCAGATAGCAATAACGACTTCTTATCAATAAAACTTAGTACGGATTCAATGTTGCAAAATAGTGTATAATTATGATCATTACATTAAACGATATTGCCAGCTCAGAAAACGAACAATTAATAATAGCAATTTAACTATTTTATATCTATCAGATATAAATATTATAAATAATTAAAATATAAATATTAATTTTACATTGTAGAAATTAATCAATAAACCGTTTTTCGATATAAACGAAATCAAATCTTTTTACGCTGATTTTATTAGAAAAATAAAACAATCTACTATCTAAGCCATATTACGATAGAAATATTTTATCGATCTATAAACTATTTCAACTCATTTACTTTTATAAATTTCGTATTAACCTTTCAGATAAAAAGTATCGAGTAAAAATACCAACTGCAATAAATCAAATGGCACATTCAGGATCGCTACCAAAAATTTCCTAGTCATCCGACTTTTACGTAAACCTGATGAAAAAAAAAAAAAAAAAAAAAAGATCCCATCCGTAAAGAGAGAGAGAGAGAGAGAGAGAAAAAAAGGACACCCAAAGTCCCCATTCTCCCGTGTACCTGCGCGCGAAGGCATAAATACACCGAGTTCTCTCCCGTTCGATTCTTCTCTTTTTTTAAACGTACGCGCACTCACCCCTGGTCTTACGTATATACGGCAACGAGGCAGATATTTAAAGGTGTACCACCGGCCGCTGCTTCTAATGGTTTCTCACACTTTGCTGCCGGAAAACCCTTTTTTCCAAATCTCTCCCTTCCGTCCCGCGCACCTACTTCCGTATACTTTCATCCACGGGTGTATTCGAGTATTTGGCTCCCGATCAATCCGCGCTTAATTCATGCCGCGAGGCGCCCGGAAGTTACGACATGTGCTTGAATTCTCTGTATACTTTTTACCTACCTCGTACGTTTCTTATTCGATAAGCATTTGTTCTTGATTCTATTCTCTCACGGAAGGAAAACGGCTGCCTTTGCTTTCTTTTTAAATTATAGATTTCTTGTTGTTTTTCATCCAAGTTAAACTTTAACTTCATTTAGTTTCAATTAAATTTTCAGTCAAATAAAAGAAAAGATTTAATTTTTTTTTTTTTTTTCAACGAATAGTTATTTTACTATAACAATTAATCTATATCGCTTTATTACGCGAATAAAAAATGAATATTCACTAACCTATAAAACATTCAAAAGTATCGTTTAAAAACGTTTAGCATTTAAACTTTTAAAAAAAATCAATTTACAAATGAATCATTTCAATTAGATAAAATGCGCTAAACGGAGTTCAATAAGCATTGACGCAGACTACATTACGTAATTTCTTTTCTACGTTAAAGACCGCTTCATAGATTTTTATGGTTAAAAAATATCGAAACTGTATCCGGATACACACCTCTATAACGGTGTAATATACACCGTTTCCCTCAAAAATATAACTTTTTTAAAAGCGCACGCGCACGCGCACGAGAAGAGAGAATGAAAAAAAAAAAAAAAAAAAACGCAACACGTATCCTCACGGCCCATACGTAATCCGACTCAAGGGCAGAAATTACCGTTTAAGGGTTAATGTCTGGCATAGAAATCTTTCATCCCAGGGACGAAAATTATATGAAAAGATCGAAATACCGTTTCGCTTCGTCACTTCCTGCACAACACATACGTAAAATTGAGAGAAAAGGAAAGGGTTAGGTATATACACACATCGCGCGTAATTCGTGAAAACTAGAATGTGGGAAAAATCGTTTGCGACCCGTTAGGTCGGGTTCGACTACTTTTTTTTCTGGGGCGCGAAAGGGTTGAGAGAGAGAGGGAGAAAGAGAGAGAGAGAGAGAGAGAGAGAGAGGGAAGCACGGAAATAGGTCAGATTAAGCGGCCTTTAGAGCTTCTGCGCCGTTGTTGGCCTTCCTCCTTTTTTTTCGGGGTTGATGCGGCGATGTACAAGTAAAGTATCGCGTTTCCGTATATTTGCGCCGGTATACGTCACTTTTTTTTTTTCATGTATACTTCGTGACGATAGAAAATGAATTTTTTTTAAGAGTATATATTTGAATTAAAAACGTTTGTATTGTATATGACATGAATATGTTCAGAGGATGTAAACGTTGAAATAAAAATGAATGCGATATAGGATCGAAATGATGGAACGAATGGAAGAAAAAATAAGAGATACATAATTGTAATCGATATTTTTGCAGACATTCTGTCATTGTAAAATTTCTTTCACGTATTCAGACGATTGTAATGTATTATAAATATCAATCAAAATTATCGCTATTAGTTATATCTTGTTTAAAATTTATTTCCCATCGGCTATAAATTTTCGAAACTCATGACCCATCGTCAATGAAATATTTGCATGAATAATCCAGTGCGCTTATGAAATCACCCCTATTGAAAAGTCAATCAAAAGTTCGTCTAATCCTGAACGATCGAGTAGAAAAAAAATTAAAAAAAATAATCCAACAAAAAGTACTGGTAGTAAACACGATCTTTCACAAAATTGCATTATTCTGCATATGCATACCGAATCAGTTTCTCCGTCCCTCCTCATAAAAAAAAAAACTCACACCCTCGAAAATCATCGTCGACTCTTCGTCGATCGCGAAGCGAGCAATATGTGTAAGTAAGTAAGAAAGAGAAGAGAGAAAAAAAAGTAGTCGCGCAACCTTATCAGCCGACCATCTGTCGGCACAGCCGACTGACCTAAACTACGCGAGGTTGGGTTGAAAAACAAGCGTATACACTCGTGATTTTATAAGTACCGCTGCACGCGCACGTTTCCCCCACCACCCGCCTATATAAACTGCCCGTCGTATTTATGATGCGAGTGAGCCAGCAAGCAAGAGAGCGAGAGAAAGAGAGAGAGAAAGAGAGAGTGAATGGGGGAGTGGTCGGCTTTTGGGGTATACACAGAGCGCGCATGAGTCGTCCAGCGGCGAGGACTGGGCAGAGCGAGTATTCGCCACCCTCCGCGCACGCGCCGCCGATGGTCGAGGGTTGCGTGTTACGAGCTACCGTTCGCGTATGTATATATATATATATATATATATATATATATATATATATATATATGCGTGTGTGTATACAAAGTCGCGTATTGCTCCGAGTTTGCGCGCAACGAGCACTCGCTCCGTTTACCCTCGAGCTGTTGGATAAGGCGAGGGCGCGCACGCGCGTCTGCCTTTCGTCCATTGCTGTCGGGACGAGTATGTATACGGCACTGGATGTTTAATTTCGGCATTTCATGATTACGATCGCGCAGAAAGTATTGTAAGAATGGACGTTGTGAAGTAATAAATTTATTACTTAGCGCGTACACAATTATTAAATTGTTACTCGATGAGTTATATTTTTGTAACCGAAATTTTTGTAATGATATCATGCGCTGTTTATTCGTTTTTATTAATTAATTATTGCTAAATACATTTAAGGAATGTAAGAAAATCTGTAATTTCATTTTAAACTTAATTTTTACAGTGTAACTGAAGTATTATCTTCTAAATACATTAACAAGATTTTCTGCTCCTATTGTACACTAACTTTTAGCAGTATTGTGATTTAAACGAGTTGTTATGTTACTTCACAGAAAAAAAAACTTTTCTCCTCAGTTACTTTGTGTAATCAAAATCTTTAAGATAATAATTTTTTTTTTTTTTTTTTAAAGTTTATCAAGACATAATTTTTCTGTTAATAAATACTTGTAATATTTTTAAAAGATTGCGTAATTAAATTATTTTAATAATAACTCTATTTTCTATTACATCAGCACAATTTAGTATTTCAACTACTCTATTGTAAATATAGTACATAATATATTTTGTAAAATAAATAAATTTCTTGAAAAGCCGTTTGTAATATATTTAATTTAATAATCGACATTGTTCACGATTCGAATTTTTTTTTTTAAATGAACGAGTGTTTCGACGATTAGAATGTAATATGAGTTGTTTCGAAGCTGTACAATGACTCTTCAAAAGCTTAACTTTCTAATAGTTCAATTTACAGTTTCACATTACAATATCCTTTCTTAATCTTATGAGAACAGAAAATATAAATTACGTTTACGCAAAGTTTGATGTTCTTTGAAAATTTTTTTTTTTTTTTTTTTTTTAATTAACTTTTTTTACTCTTATAATATTCGTATAGCAACAGTACTGTAGCATTATTATAAAATTAGTTGTTAAGAAAAATTAAATTGAAAATTACACCGTCAAATAATATTCGTTTTCGTCAATAGCAACTAGTCAATCTGGTAAAAAAATCTAGGATACGACGCAAAAGCATTGAGCTCTCATTATAGCAATTACACTCACATGTGCAACTGCGTGTTCCTTCTGAACTCCAGCTATTCTTTCCACCCTTTCTCTTTCTCTCTTTTTCTCCTTTACCCGCCGTTTACCAGAGCCAGCGGCAAAAGCTCGTTTCACCACGGGGGTAAAAAAAAAAAAAGTATGAAATCGAGGCGGTACCACTCGTCTCTGTCTGTCTCTCTCTCTCTCTCTCTCTCTCTCTCTCTCTCTCTCTCTCTCTTTCTCTCTCTCTCGCTCTCTCTCTCTCTCGTACTGAACATCGCGAAAAAGTTTACGAACAACGACAAGAAAAGTTAAAGCAAAGCGAAGCAAAGAAATCAGAGGTGCGCGTACGTATAAAACCCAACACGGGAGGAAAAGCCAGAAAGAGAAATGAGAAAAGAAGAAACAGAGAAGGTATAGCTGTCCAGTATAAAGCTTCTCTGTGTCTGTCTCCGTCTAAAGGAGGCGGAGCACGAAAAGTTGGAGCATCGGAGTGGGGAACAACTCAGGCTCGAAAAGGGGAGTCGGTAGGTACACCGCGCGCATATCGCCGTCTCGCTAGCTCGCTCGCTCTTTCTTTCGCGGTGAACAAGGCTCGCTCGCCCTCTCGCGGAAGCCGGCATATCGCCGGAGCGGGGGCCTCTCTCAGTCATCTCGCGCCAGTCGAGCCACGCGCATACGGACAAGCCGTGTGTTGTTGTTGTCTTTATCTTTCTTTCCCTCCTCTCTCTCTCTCTCTCTCTCTTTCTCTTTCTCTCTTTTTCTATCTCTTTCTCTCCTCCTTCTATGCGCACGTGCGCTTCACGACTGGCGCGAACTCCGAGTGCGATATTCGTCGTTCGTCGCTCGGCAACGCATCAAACGAGAACGACCTTTGTGCTTGTTCCCGGTGCTGCTGCATCGACGACGCCTCACGGAAAAAGTTACTCTCTCGCTCGACGTTGTCGCGATACGTCCAGTGTCCGAGTGTCTCGGGACGCGCGATAAAGGGAAGCCGGAAATCGGAAGAAGAACCCGCCGCGCGCCTCCCCCACCACCGCGAAAAATCGTCTTCGCCGTCTCCTCCTCTTCCTCCCCCCACCCCCGAAAAACGAGCCCCCACGCGGCTCCGGCGCACGCGGAGAGAACGAAATTCCCGCCCCTACTTGAGCTCTCGAGAGGAGCAGCCGATCAGAGCCGAACGCGCCGGGCGCTCGCGCGTGTACCAGCAGCGGCCAGCGGTTGTAGCACAGTGTCGTCGCGGGGCCCTCGTGGATTAGGTGCCCGAAAAAACGTATCGGAGAAAGAAATGTGGGAAAGTTGAGGGGGCCGACGTTGTTGTGATCAACGTTTGCGAAGGAACTGTGCGTTGGTTGTTGACTCTCCGTGGACAGCCGCCGGCTGACAATCTTTCTGTGCTCGGTATTAATTATTATTGTTGTTGTTGCGCGGGTTGGTGACATGTGGATATAAACTCCGGAGAACAGTGACGTCGACGGATAGTGAGATTTTTGCGTGAGAGTCCGCGTTAAAGATTCGATAGCGGAAGAGAACAGTGGTGTTGTCGTGGTGAGCCGGAATAAAAAAAGAAGAGCAAGAAAAAAGTTGAAAAAACAAGTAGCGCCGCGGGAACGACGATGGGCGCGTCCTCGACTGCCTGCAGCTTCGCAAGTGGATTTCTCGATGAGAGGTACATAAGTTTAGAAATACCGGCCGTGCGCGAGTGCAATAGAGCGAGAGAACACCGAGTTTTTGTCTTCGCTCGTGTCTTTCCGCGAGTGTGAAAAGAGTTTATACGAGGGACGAGAGCTTAGCGCTCGCTTAGCGGCTCCGATGGTCCTTTGGTGAGGCGTCGTAATAAAGCTAAAACGAAGTTTCCTCTCGCTCGCCTCGTTCGCGTTCCCGTATACTGTGTCTTACAATCTGTGTGTGAATATATACGTGTGTGAGTGGGCGTGCGTACACGTTTGAAGTACGCCGTTGGTGCAACGCATCATTTTCTATATTTCTCTTTCGAAAAGAAAAGTTTTGTGGCTAGGAGCAAAATCGTAAAAAAATTAACCCAGCGGTTTTCGTATCGACTAGTGCTTAAATGTCCGGTAAATTCCCAAAATGCTTATTCAGCGTCGAAGCTCGTAAAAAGGTTATATTAGCCTCGTAAAGTAACCGTGTTTCCGCCTTTCGTTTGAATTTCGATAAAGTTTTTAAACGTATATAGAAGTACATCGAGTTCTCCTATAAGTTGATGGTGGAATCGTAAAAGGCGCGTTATATATTTTTTTTTTTCACCCGCGAATGGAGTCGCGAGTATCGCTAAATTTAGATAGTTCATAACGAACGAGGCCGATTATTAGATAAATACTTAAAAACATATTTTTGCTTACGTAAGAGAAATCAACGTTGGAACGTTGTACTGACGCGAAGAAACGAAATGACAAAATTTTCGAATGGCGCGGTTAAGAAGTGACTGGCTGGCTTGATTGATTTCGAAACTAATTTATTCGATGTTTGATTGTTTTTTTTTGGGGCCTGACTCGTAATCCAACGGATATCGCTTCGACCGCGAGCTGAAAATGTATTATACCGTTTTTTTTTTTTTTCGGGAATTCAAAAATTTGATTTCATTTAAGATTAAATTAAATTGCAAAGAGAGTCTTGAAATTATTCACGAGTTTCATAATATTCTACGTCAAATACGAGTAAAACACGTTTGGTGCATTTCGAAAAAATTCACAATTGTTGAAAATTTTAAACGACAACTTTTCTTACGTAATTAATTTTAAACAATAAAAACGTTTCTAATACGAAATGAATAATGCATTGTGTGTTTGTAACAGGCAATTTACAATTAAATTTGAATTTATCGAATTTCCTACTTTTTAACCGATAAAATCCTTCAATCATTGAAATTTAATGCATAAAACATTTTAAAAATATAAGTCAAATGTAATCGACTATTTGTTTTTGAAAAAAAAAACTGTCTGCACGTACAAAGTTCAAAATCGACGATTACCGATCGCAACACAAAGGCCGAAAAAAAAGGAAAAAAAATAAAAAAAAAAAAAAAAAAAAAACGATAAAAAATACGCAAGCTACGGCCGAGATTACAATTAAATTCACGTTAACGATATCTCGCGACAAAACAAGGACTGCCGCACGGTTCGATTGCGTCTCCTCTCATCTCGTCGTCGCGCTCGTTGACGTTCTCGATAAACGCTTCTGCAATTATCACCGCCGGTATACGGGGTAGAAAAAGAAAATCGGCTCAAGAGGTCATCCAAGAAAGAGAGAAAGAGAGAAAGAGAGAAAGAGAGAGCGACACACAAAGACGGCGGTTGCGACTCGTTCTTTCTCGCTTTGAGAAGGCTCTACGCGCGCGAGGCAGTAATTATCGACTTACTTAACGGCTATTCGTGAAAAAATTCCGAGAAACTCGCGCTCGTGCAAATAACGCACACACGTGTGTATACATATACGTATCGATGCTTCCATTATCTTACGCTTTAAACAATCAGCGCTTAAAAAAGGAAATCGCACAAAAAATCGGTAACAAAAACGGCCAGTTTTGCGGGTTTCGCGATGTGTCCCATCGAGCGAGCGCTTATGAAGCGTTACTTTTTTTGTCTTGGTTTAATCGAAGGAGGGGAAAGAGAAACGTGTGACGCGCTCAGATAAATCACGTAGTCGTCTTGCAGCTTTGCTCAGAGCTTTTCTAACGATCTTTTGACACAACCAAATTTTCCCCTTTTATGAATCGATTTATTTTCAACAATACCGATACGCACGTTCGAGTTATATTTTAAAAAAACATTGTATTTTTATCATTTAAATTCAATAAAAAGCGTTTGGTTAAAGTTTAATAACATAAAACTTTCCATTCCGATTAATATTTAAAAAATCAAGCGTTTACGAAATGAACTTTTGTAATATATAATCTACAATTAATCATTTATGTAAAAAATAAAAAAACTAATTCGGTTTAATAAATTTTAAAAAATTCCAAACAAACATTTTTTAATTCATTACCGGTTTTTCACATAACAAAAACAGCCTCTCTATACCGGATTACAAAAGCGAGCGAAAAATCTTCCTCTTTCGCAACTCGGTACGGCGTAATAAGGGCATGCTAATGACTTTCAAATGAATCGCACAATATTGGTGCAGTCGGAGTTAGGTAACCGTCGCGGGAGATAAAAAATTTTTATACGTTTTCAATCTTTAAAAAAACTTGTATCATTCTGAGAAAATTTCATCTGTCAATATTCAAAAATATTAATTACATAATATTTTTAATTTTTTCGAGTATCTCAGAAATAGTTAAATATGTAACTGCTTAGTTTTTTTTGGGTAGTTTGTCATTATGCGACATTAGAAATTGCCTTCGGGATTTTTAGTTGGCAGAGAAATTTCGTTGCGTTTTTGCAAAAAAAAAAAAAAAAAAAAAAAAAATAGAAATCGCCCTGACTTGAAATTTTACGATTACATACTCTTGCTCAAAAATTGATTCAGGAATGTAAAATTTAAGAATACTCTCTTCTATTATGTCGTAAACAACGGTAATTCAAATTATATTACATATCGATAATATCGTAACTTACGTAATAGCAACATTTAAGATTATTAAATTTTTTTTTTTTTACTTTTTTTTACAAATTTTTTCAACCATAAACTTTTTATTAATAAATGTTGAAGTTATCTTAAAAATTAAAATTTTCTGGTAACATTATTCGTTCTCTATACGACATAATTTATTGGCAATTTTATTCATTCTAATAAAGCGACAACGAGAGTAATTTTTCCGATGCCTCTAAACGCTTCAATTAGCCGTTCGGCCGATCGCGCGTCGCCGAATATCCAAAGCCACCGCGCGTCCCACGAAACTCCGTGAGCAACGAATAATAATCGCTCCTCCGTTTTCTCCTCCTCACCGTTTTCCTCGAAAGAGCCGCGAGCGAGCGGAGAGAGAGAGAGAGAGAGAGATCAGTTTGAGCTCTTCTCTCTCGAACCGAGGGAAGGAGGGAAGCGAATGCGCGCGCTCGGCTAATCGAGTGACAATTTGTGAATAGCCAGGGAACGCGTAGTTAGCTCGAGTTGGACTCAATTTACCGAGGCGGTAATTTCCATTGACTCTGTGTATAGAAGAGCGAGGCACATGAGCGCATCTGTCTGTGTATGTGTACAAGTAAGCACGCGCGGGCAACCGATGGCCCGAAACTTCTTTTACGATTTACGTGCTTTGTATTTTTGTTGAATAAACGAAAACTTTTAAATCGATCAGCAACCGTTATTTTATACTTTATATAGAGTAGTCAATTTTTTTTCTTTATTTACTGATAAATATTTACCGGATCATAAAAATATTGTTTAATTATTTTACTTTTTATGAAGGTTAAATCATTTTACTTCTAAACTGTATTATATTTTGTAATATTACAAAACGGCGTACGAAAAAGCCGTAGGAATTCTTCAAAAACGACCGTAAAAGTTTTTGCGCGATACGGCGATTGAAAAAATTCGCGTAATTTCTGACGCGGGAGAAAAAGCCTCGCGTGAAATGGAAAACTCTTAGTAAGCAAAACCAATAATCGAATCCCATCTTATCCCTTGAATATTATTTGCGTAAGCATATCTATACGTTTGTATTACCAAAAACGAAAAGAAGAAGAAAAAAAATGGAAGCGGGCAATGAGTATGTATGTAGCGTATAAGATAAAAAAAAAAAAAAGCGAGAAATACGAGTAGCAATGTAACGAAAAAGATACAGAAAAAGAGGGGGAGAAAGAAAGGTAAAGTACAGAGAGAGAGAAAATCGCGAAACAATTGGAGGCGCGGAGGCGGTCGCATTTCATACCGCTTGGCATCGGCTTCCCTTTTGACTCACTCTCTCTCTCTCTCTGTCTCTCTCTCTTTCTCTCTCTTTCTCCTTCGGTTTTGTGTTAGCTCTTCGAAAATTATGATTGTTTGTCCGCGAGATTTACTGCACATGCACACGGGACCGCTGCTTCTCTCTTTTTCTCTCTCTATTGCAAAGGCAAAAGTACAAGTTCTCTCTCCCTCTTTTTTCTCTGTCTTTTCTCCCTCTGCTCACGAGCGTGAGGCGGTTTGCCAGAGATTAAAGAATATCGTGAATTTACACAGCTCACGACGACGGCGACGACGACGAATCTTCCTTTGCCGCTCGAGATGCAGGTAACAACGGAGCTACGGTAGAGAGGGGATGGGAGCCACGAATTTGTTCCGCGGTGTTTGTGTTTGCTCAAAAATTTGTCGGCGCCGGTATTTTTTCTAGCTGCCGTTTTTCTTCGTTCTTTCGCGGGTGGAATATTATGCTTACACTACCGTTTTCTTTCACGGCTCTTACGAGCAGATGTTAAAAAATGTATTAAAAAATTATTTCATAAAATGCTTTTAAATAACACTACAGCGATAATTTTTTCTTTTTAATTGTGTAAAACATCTTGCTGTTTTCAATAATCATCTAAAGGTACAATTTACATATAAATAACCTGTCATTACTTTAATAAAATTTAAATATATAATTTTAAACTACAAAAAGTTGACGCTAAAAACTTTTGTCATTATACGCGTTTTCCGCTAATTACGTAAGCATTAAAAATTCCTCAAATCATCTTCATTAAGTATTAACAAAAAAATTAAATTGTCAGCCGCAATAACCAAAACCACTCAATTCATCCAAAAAAAAACAAAGAAAAAAATAGAGATAAAAAAACGTTAAGAAAATGCGCAAACACAAACGCGTTCACGCACGGAGTGAACAAAAAAAAAAAAAAAAAAAAAAAATGCGAGTGAAAAAAAACGTATAGGAAGCTGCCGAGGCGCGAACATTGATCGTCGTCGCGCTGCAACGGGCATCGCGCGTTTCCTCTAGCGATAGCCGTGTAATTAACAAACGGTGCGTCTGGAATCGACAATTCACAACCGCAGGGCTCAAACCGCTGCCCCTCGAGGTAGTTTTATCGCCGAGGAAGAAGGATTATGGCAGCGTATTAAGAGAAATCGAAAAGCCAAGAGAGCCGAGGGATAAAAAGTTTAAGAGGAACGAGCAGAATGAGAAACGCCGGAGAAAAAGAATAAAGGGGAGAGAGGAGAGAAAAAGAGAACGAGAGAGAAAGAAAGAGAGGGAAAGGATTCAAACTGGCCACCGATACACGTAAAAATGCTCTCGTGTGCGCGCGCGTTAATACACGAACGCGCACGGGAGAGAAAGGGGGAAGAAAATCACGCGCGTGATTCGTCATAAGAGAAATTCCTTTGCCGATAAACGTTGACTCTCCCTCTCCCTCTCTCTCTTTCTCTCTCTCTCTCTCTCTTTTCCCCCCTCCCTCTGTCTGTCTGTATGTCTCTTTCTCTCTCAGCCCTCGCCGTGCAATCTTCGATTCGCACTAAACGCACATACGGACTTCTTTTACCTTTGCGCACGCACGCACGCACGTGTGCGTAAATAAACGATTTCGAAAAAAATTCAAAAATAAATAACGTTAATGAAAGCTTAATTGACTATGGATAAGGAATACATTTTTTTTTATCTGATTTATTAATCCGCATAGTTACTTTAATTTACGACGGAATATTAAATCATTAGTGTATTTTTGTGAAATTTATTTAAAGTGAAAACGTATCATTCTCTACGCAAGTAAATTTTCTTCCCGAATATATGCATACACTTATGTGCTCTTCTACCTCGTGGTCCTGTGAAGAAAGAGAAAGAAACGACTACTTCATGCTTTTTTACTGGTTTATGGGATTTTTTTCACGCGTCTCTCGACCAAGTCGTACATCAGACGTCTGACTGCTCTCCTTCTTTTTCTCCCCCCTCCCCACTCTCTCTCTCTTCTCTGACTCGTTCGTCTCGAAATGAAAATGAAATTCTCACACACGAGCAATTGCCTCTTTGGGCTACATCGCTAGTAAAAGGGAGAATGTTTTCTTTTTCTTTCCGTATTTCTTTTTATTCTTTTATTTTATTTCATTTTTTTTTCTTAAAAAAAAAAAGAGGAGCAGCAAATGCCACAAGCAGTCATAAAAACAACTGGAAGTATTAAAAACTTTAGGCCTTTTACTGCTGAACGACGCACTCGCCGCCGGCTTTGCTACCTCCGAGAGAAAAGTGAGGGAGAAAGAGAAAGAGAGAGTGAGAGAAAAGAACTGCAATGCCTTATACATTCACGCGCGTGCGCGCACACACATGAGAAAAGGATTATATCCGCAAAACGCTTAATAACAATCGTCCACTCGTATGCGAGCTCTTTGAAAGAGAACGACGCACGCGTCCGTCTTTTTCTCTTTCTCTTTCTCTTTCTCTTTCTTTCTCTCTTTCTCTCTCTCTTTCTCTCTCTCTCTCTCTCTGTTTTTTGTGGCTTATTACGCATTTAGCGTTAAGAGAGAGAACCGCGTGTCCCGGTATTAAAAAATGCGCTAGATGTTAAGAGCTATACTTTACCCTAAACGCAGAAGAAAATGTGCAAAAATATGTTTACGACGACGTTATTTCCTCACAGCGTTCATAGAACCGAGGATTGTGAATTTTCCATTTGAAGGTGAAATGAAGCTTTGTGTGATTGCGCAACATTATAGATCTTTATGTTAAATTTTTAAAACTGTACTATTGCCATCTAATTGCGCTCTTTTCGACTAATTCGATTCTAATTTCTCATTACGGCTAATTATAGCTTTATAAATTTTCTTAGTCCTAATGATTTTAATATTTTTGTTCGCGTTATAATTCACTTCAGTCTTAAACTAAGCAAACGTAATATTTCGTGTAAATTAAATCAATTTGAGTTGTTATGGCTCGACAAAAACTATAAAAAAAAAAAATATGAAAAAAGTTTTATTTCACATCTCGAAAAAAATGATTTCAGTCGATGCCTCGGAGGCTATTAAAAGTTTCACTTTATGAATGTCTTTTTGGAGTAAAACCGAGTGGCAAATACGCGCACGGGTCGAGTGCGTTTATTAGATTATCCGAGATTTCTGACGCGCGGGACAGAAGGGAGAACGAGGGAAGAGGAATAAAGAGTAAAATTGCAAAAGATCAGAATTAAGTGACTGTATAGCCTCGCTCTTTTTACATTCCAGTAAATCTTCGTTCATCTCGTTAAATAGGATCTGTCAAAGAGGTTAAATATATATATATTTTTTTTTCAAATTGAAGAGCACGAAAATATAAATTTATGTCACAAGTGAAAATTAAAATTTGTTCGCGCGGGAAACGAAAATAAAAGAAACATTAATAAAAGTATCGATGCTTAAATTTCCTAATTATTTATATAAACGCGTGTAAATCAAGCATAAATACGGTCTACATAAGCCGTTGTTTTGACAGTCGCGCAAAGGAGACGACAGCCGCAAAAATCATCGATTTTTCCGTGTCGACGTCTGTAATCGTCACTGTTCTTGAAAACTACCGGCTATGCGCTACGTTTCGCATAAATAAATAATTATTGCGAGCGAGTCGCTAGTTCGCGAGCATTTGCATGATAATACTCCCTCGAGTACCGCGGCGAGCCAATATTTCTTCTCTCTTTCACGTTCTCTCTCTTTCTCTTTCGGACTGGAATAAGCCGCACTTTTATCTCATTCGGTGAAATATACGGCGTTCGGCTCAATAATTAAAATCGATAATTATCGTCGCTCCGCGGCAATAACCGGTTGTTATCGTCCCCTCATCCTCCCGATACTTTTCCTTTTTTGCTTTTCCTGAGGACACACAGACGAGTTAACTTATCCCTCCTCCGCCTAAGTAAGAAAGAGAGACAGAGAGAAAAGCGCATAGCGCCCCGAGGCCTTAAAGCGAGGGTTGAGAAGCAAAAGAATGCGCTCTATAAAGTGCGTGTGTCATTTTACAACTTGTAATTTTGCCAAACTTATTTCTCTTTTTCGATTCTGCGTAATCGCTTCGATGCAGCACTATGCATTTATAAACTTTGTTTATACGTTTATCCCGAGTGTTTGATAAAATCTATTGAAAAATTGTCTCGATTGCCTACTTCTCAGTTTTACCTGGCAAACAACATTAGATTATTTGGCTGTTTCATTTTCCCGATTAGTAACAAAATTGAGCGAAAAAAAAGTTTTTATTTCAAAAATATTTTTCAAGAATTACCATCAATATAGAAATAATTTTTTAAAAATTCCGTCGCTCCTATTAAAAAATCTTGAATAGTACAAGTTAAACTACGTCCATTTTATTTCTCTACTTTTTGAGTCGTCAAACCGCTCGCTCTCTTTAAAAATGAAAAGTCACTTTATCTTCAAAGTAGAATTTCAACTCCCGAGAAAATTACAGAGCGTGTACTTTTTATATTAACGGTGCGTTCGAATATAATCTCGTCTCGTAGTGTACAACAAAGCCAAAAAAAAAAAGAAAAAAAAAAAAGAAGAACCACATATTAATTTCCTACGTTCTCCGGCAACGCGGCATGTATAGAAAATCTCTTAAAAAAGCGATTTACTTAGCTCGCGCCACAGGGGCACGTATATGTGTGTGCTCACATATAAGTTTGTTGCACTCGAAGCTTTGCCGTAAAGTAAGACAAGAAGAGGAGGAAGAGGAGGAGGAGGAGGAGGAAGAAGAGCTAAGTCACCGGTTTAAATTGAACCGGACGCCACGGGGAAAAGTATCGGATCTTGAGTTTTCTATCGGTCAACCCTTCTCTTCGTTCTCCACCTCCTCCTTTTCTTATTTCTCTTAGAGCCACGACGTAAATAAGGCGAGAACGCGACGGTACATTACGCTACATTATATCTTCGAGTTCTCTACGGGCGCAGATGTATATACACACAGACCGATCAAAGAGAAGGATTTCTGATTCTCCAATTAAAAGATCAATCGATCGAAGTCAATCATTCCTGCTGGAGCGGATGTGCATACAAGGAAAAGGTGGAAAAAAAAAAAGAAGAAACGAGCGATACTTTATGACGTCAGGAAGAGAGGACGGCCAAAAGAAACTTTAAAATCTTACTATAAGATGGACGATTGTTTTCTTTGCAATTATTAATCATCCGTTGATCAGCTTAATTTTTTATGATTTGTGGTTAAAAGAATATCGACCTTGGATTATTTTATTTTCAAATTACGAAACCTTATAGTAATGGTTAAAGATTTATTACGTACATAAATTTTAAATTAATTTTAATGTAAATAAACGTAAAGAAAATTAAAGACGATCGCGTATTGAATTTTCCAGATCACAATGTTCGTTAATAAAAGAATAAAAAAATTCAAAGAAAGGCGGGATTACTTAAAGAGTATATTTTCATGTTAAAAATGCAAATACTCGAGGTTATTGAATTCGATACACTTGGAGGAAGATACAAAAAGAAGTGTTTTCGTAATTCGAATCCCTTTAACAATTTTGTAATCTCACAGAATGTGTAACCGGTTGACGGTCATAAGACGCCTAATAACCTCATTTGCTTTTCTTACTCTCTTTCTCTCTCTCTCTCTCTCTCTCTCTCTCTCTCTCTCTCTCTCTCTCTCTCTCACTCTCCGCTTCTCTGCTCTCCTCCGCTCTATAATATCAAAGTTCATACAAATGAGGAATCGCATTAATAAACGAGATTAAGAGCGGAATTAAGAGCGGGCATTATTTAGGCCTTTAAGATTGCCGTAAAAATAATTTCGTATCCTCCCAACGCTTCGCTTTTGCTCTCTTTCTCTTTCAAGTAATTACCCCAAGCGTGTATGTATGTATATATATATATATATATATATATATATATATATATATATATATATATATATATATATGAATACACATATATACATATAACGCAGGTACGTGCGCGCATTCACTTACTCTTTCTCTCTCCCCCCTCTCTCTTGCATAAAAAGAGACTTGCCGATATTTCACGTCCTCCCCCTTTTTCTCTCGATTAAAACGCGATGCGAACGAAGAAAAGTAGCCGTTAATGTGAGAAATGATCGTATTTTCTAGTAGCTTAAGATATTAGTTTGGTTTTGATGATTTTTCAAGTGTACGCGGAGATATGAAAGTAAAAAAAAAAAAAAAAAAAAAAAAAAAGAACGCTCTACGCGCAGCGGATGAAACTTGAATCTCATAATGCGATCGGTGCGTTTTTATTTTCAGAAAGAAGAAAGTCATTTTCTTGATTGAGTATAGTATTTCTTATGAATTTTTATGCTATTTTCAAGCTCGCATATTATTTATCCCATATTTTTTACGATATTAAAATTATTCATATTTTTACAATTCATTATATATTTCAGACGATATAACGTTTTTCAGTTTTACATGATATTTATACAAAATGATTTCGCATTAAGCGATAATGAATTTATACGCCTTAATAAATATTACTTGTAACCTAACCTCTTAAGGAGCGAAGTACGATGCTTATAAATTTTTTAAAATATCGCGATATTTTCAAAAAATATTTACGATCCGCGACGGCCTCCAAAATTATGTACTGGTCATCGAATATCGTTAAAATAATTTCATTACTTGTAAAAAATGATTTAATGTACTATTTCTCAAAAAATGAATCTTTAATAATTCAATTTCTCCTTCCGATTTTTTAAACGTATCGCAACGTCGTAATATAAATTTCGCAAAAAATGAAAAAAAAAAAAGAATATTGATTAAAATATTATTTCTTATTATGTGGAAAAAAAAAACTCCTATCGGAAAAAGGTTTAAATTACGCGATTAACGTATTTTATCAAAAAATAATCAACACATTGCCACATAAACGTTCGTTTTTAAAGAGCTAAACGCTCACTTTACATAAGGACATAAAAATGTCAAAACCTCAAGGCAACCTATCCTAATACCTTGATCCTCTTGCGCACTTTTCCGCCACTTAAATCGGTACCCCGCATAGTTCTTTAACCCTCCTCGAGTCGAGTCTCACCGTCTCGCTCGGTGGACAAACGAAGACGAGACTCGCGGAAGTCTCGGCTAAGAAACAGGAACTTCCGGAATGCTCGCTTTTCTGCACGCGGGACTAACCGGTTTTCTCCTCCTCGCTCGCACCGCCGAGAGAGAAAAAGTAAGAGAAAGAAAGAGAGAGACGGCGGCGGTGGCGACAACGACGACGACGACGACGACGACGGGCTCTCGTTTCGTCCCTCGACAAAAGCAAGAGAAGAAAGAGTAAAGAGAGGAGAGGGGATACGCATCGGCGTGCGGTTTGTTGTACACGACTTCGGGACCGTTATGCCTCGAGTATTAATTCATAATTAGAGCGAGCGTGCAGGCGCCCACCTATGGGCCTAACCCACATTCTTGTTATTGCCAAGCTATACAGCTGCTTCTATATGTTTTGTGCGTGCGTCTACGTCTGCGTGTATGTGTTGACGCAGTACTAATGAAAATCTTTAATGTTATGGGATAAATTTATCGCTGCAAGTTTATCTTTTTATATCGTAAAAATTAATCGACTTTGTGTTTATAAAAAATGATAAAAATTGAATCTTTCAACGCGAATGTACAGCTGATACTTTAGATACTTTATTTTTAATTATGATCTACTAGATCAAATTAGAATTCTTGATAATTAATACCAAAGTATACACGATGTTTTATGAAAATAAATTAAATATGAAAAGTATATCGATAACAGTTAAACGAGATAAGTAACTCCTAGAGCAGATATAACGCGGCGCGTGGTGAATTCCAGGAGCGCCAAGTTAATTAGTCACTGGATTACAAAACGCGACGCTAAAATCAAGTATCTTACGCGTGCGCAAATTCAACACGTGTCGAGCGCGAATATCAGTCCGCCCGTAAGTGAAACATCAAAATCCAACTTTTCGTTCTCTCTTTTTCTCGAATGTATGTATGTATATATATATGCGTAGCGCTTGGTAGCGCGCGATTACACCGTAGCGATACATCGCAAATTCTCTCTCTCTCTCTCTCTCTCTCTCTCTAGCTCATTCTCTTTTTCTCGCGTGTACATTACGTGTCACTGCGCGGGTCCACCGCACGTAGGTGTACACAAACGCATGTAAATATGCGACACGACTCGTTCGCGAGTTTACTTGTGTACGTATGCGCGCGAGAGCAACGCGCCCATGTGCGAGTAACGCTGTGTGGGTGCAGCATCGTACGAGCGTTTAGCGGCCGGCACGCGAAAACACGTGTGTGCGAGCGCCAAAGAAACTAGCTGCCGTTGTCATTGAGAGGCTGTTTCTTCGTACGCTCCCGTAGCTCGAGAGACGATGAGAGTTTTCTGATTAACCGAAATTATACTCGTGTTCTATGAGTGTTTTAGTACTCGTTCGAATTTATAATTACGCGTTTGAAGCAATAAACGTTCAAAATCATTATTAAAGGTGGCTTTTTTCTTAGGAAAAGAATTGCTTGTCATGAGCAATGATTGTGCAATTGATAAAAAATAAAATCAACGTTTGTTTAACTTACTTCCTTGTGCATTAAAAATTTAACCGATTATAAAATGTAAACACACACCGACGATATTACTTATAAATTATCCTTATATTTTATTATGAAAAAGATGGCAAACAATCCTACCATTTAAAATTTGCTTATGCGATTTAAATGCTTATTTGCTTATCATACACAAAGCCATTATTTGGCGAGACTATTTTCTTAAGCGCTGTTGGTCTATTACAAGAGTAAATAAATTTTCCTCCTTAATTCCCTCTCTAAATCATACTTACGTATGAGTATGTTTGTGTAATTTTCCTAAGGTTTAAATTAAAACGTAGTAAAGTGAATATAACCGCCTTTATAGCAATGCCGCCGTTGATTATCTGAATCAAGTGATAGTCTTATCAAATCCCTTGTTTAACATACGAGTGGCTCTCGCTCGAGTGGTAAATTTAAATATTTAACTTTTCCTTAAAAATCTATGGTTAAAAAGGTAAGATAATAATTAACACCGAACGTTTAGATATCATGACTAGATCTATCACATTTTTTTTCTGCATTTTATTAAAGAAAACACTTTGTTTTTTTTCAAAACACGCATAATTATATTTCGTTTTCTAAGGTCTTTGTTCCGCATTTTTTTATACGCGCCCTCGTAATCTTGGTTGTAAGAGGAAGGGAGAAAAAATTGAGAAAACGAAAAAAAAAAAAAAAAAAATAATAAAATGTAAGCGAAACCAAGTTATGCTTTATCTAAAGATCAGGCAAGTAGGCATCGAGGTTAACTTCCGGACGTAAGTGACTAATTGATTGTTGTTAAAATCGTATTTTCTTTTGCTAAGTGTTAAATGATTGGGTTGACAAATACAGTACATAAAATTTTTCGAGCGTTTGATTTTTTAATATACGAGTATATCACGAAAATGTTTCGGACATTGTTTTGGAAATAAAATTTTGTTTGCTAAATGTCAATATTGAATTCATTGAATAATTTGTTGTTTATATATCGTATTTACGTTTAAAATAACGTTCGTAAAACATAGTGATACAAAATCGACGGCCGAGGATTCTTTTAAGTGCCAAATTTTATCGCTTCTTTTATTGCCAGTCTTCTTTCATCTCGTCATAATTGATAATCACGCGCGCTGCTGCAGTTTTGCTTTGCCTAGTAATTTCCACCATCAGGTGACCGGACCGTCCGTTTTTGGCATAGCCTCACGATTCGCGAACGAAGAGGAATAAAAAATAGACGACCCCAAAACGGCGAGAAACGAGGCGGCGGAAAAACGAGCGATGATTCATTGTCAGCGCGAGAATCGATAATTATAGTTCGGGCGAAATCATATGTACGCCGTCGTCGAAGGCGGCACACGAACAGCGAATACCATCGGTCGCGCTAAAGCGCGCATACAATTATGTAATTTCTCGGAGCGGAGGCACACGACGAGGCTCTCGCGCATAAAATTATCTCGAGTATCGAACTGTCAGTCCAAGTTTATACAGGAATGAGAATTTTTAATGAACGTTTTAGAAAGTTGGAGAATTTCTTTTTTGAAAAATATTTTTTTTTCTTCTTTTTTCTTTGAAATCGTTATTATTTTAAATTGATTATAGCGATTCATTTTCGAAGCAAATTTATATACGTATGTAATTTATTCGAGCGATAAATATTTATCTTTTGGCATCGGTCGAACGACAGGCATCCTTGAGTCCCAACTAATTGTGACGTTAAATTTAAACAAACCAATTTTCATTCGAGTTTCAAAAAGAATGACCCGGTCGCTATAAAACAAGTCTGCAGCATTCTCCTTGTTAAATTAAGACACAAGCTTTAAAATTTCTTCCGCATAATGACGCTTTTTCCATGGCGTCCTCGCTCAGCAAATTACCAAAACATTAGCCCGGCGTTGGCAAAAAAAACTAAACGGCACTAACCTGCAGTCGCTTTCACGGGCTCTTTAAATCTGAGACAAGTTTTTCGCGGTCGCTCCACCGGCCAGCGACGATTTACGACAAAAGCCCGTCGCCAATTTCGCGGCATTCTGAAATTCAAATCCTCGCGCGATAGGAATGGTGCAGAAAACTCCGGCTCGCGCTTTTTCCCCTCGCTTCTCTTTTCCCTTTCTCTCCTTCGCCTAAATTTAAATTTACGATATGCTCGCGCTCGCTTGTCTCTTCATTTTCATTGCACGGCTTCGCAACATTAAGCGCCGACGTTTCCACAAAGCCGCTGAAACGCGAATTTGGAGATTTATTTCGGGCGGCACCTCGGGCGCGTACGCACGGAAAGTAAGAAAGAGAAAGAGAGAGAGAGAGAGAGAGAGAGAGAAAGAGAGAGAGAGAGAGAGAGAGAGAGGAAAAGAGCAAAGAGCAGGCGGTCGTCCCACCTTTTTTTTTTCTTCTTTCTCGTGGGCGCTCACCAAAGTCAAACAATATAATTCACTGCGCGCGGCAAGGTGCATTCTTGACTGTGAAAACATGGCCCAATGGAAATAATAAAACGTAATTAATGTAAATCAGTTTGATTAATTGCGCGAACCGTTTCGCCAAGGTGTCCGAATTTATAACGTTTTTAGCGGCGTTTAGCCATCTCTGTAGACATGTTTACAAGAATGTTGCGCCCGCGCCTCCTTCTTAATATTTTGACGTTATATTATTTTATCAAAGATTCGGTAAATTTTTGAACCGCAAGCGTACGCGAGAGTTATACTCTTCTTGAATTTCATTAAAACCGTTGATAAATTACAAAGATAATAATTCATTAATTATGGAGAGTTTTATGCACTGTGTTTTCAATTAACGTAAACATTTTGACATAATTCATCCAACTTTATAAATAATAATAAGCCGTGAGAAAAGCTTGTATTACATTATTCCTTATATTCAATCTCACAGTAATTCTTTCATACATTTGAATTTTTACCTAATAAATAAAGTTAACCAGTAATCGAATAATCAAGTAGCCGATAAATTATGAAAACACCAGTAAATTAATTCGAAGACCTCACGTGACGACATCATTAGCGCTAATCCCTCGACACCGCCACCCAATCGAGCCGTTTATCAAGTGACCATCTTCTATCTCTCGCTCGCTCTCTCTCTCTCTCTCTCTCTCTCTCTCTCGCTAAAGAAAGAAAAAAGTAAGAAAACCCAAAGGATTCCCGACGACGCGTAAAATAGATAAACCAGGTAGTTACAACAGTATACGCAGCTAACGGCGGCATCGACCGAAAAGTTGAGTCGTTCCTCATTCTCGCAATGAGAATAAACTTCGTCGTAGACGGTGAGTTTTCTCCTCTCTCTCTTTCTCTGTTGCACGCGCGAGCGTACATAAATATTTCGTAAAAGAGTGACCTGTCGCTTCTGCAGCGGCAGCGGTGGCGCGTGCACGTGTATACTACGCGGTAGCGCAGGCGATACGGCTTTCTCTCTCTCTCTCTCTCTCTCTCTGCGCACACACGCTCGTTGATTTATCGCATCCCGTGCAGCGAGAAAGAGAGAGTGAGGGGGAGAGAGAGAGAGAGAGAGAGAAAGAGAGAGAGAGGGACTCAATCGAACGCATAGGTGGAGAGGCCAAGAAGTCGACCCCTGAGTTTCCGTGTTTTCTAAAGTGTAAGAAGGTGTAAACCGAGGGCTTTGAACAAACGCTTTACATTTAAAGTAGATTTTTTAGTACCCTTGCAAAAATTCTGAAATTTATGATGCTTTCGCGATAAATGAAGTAAACGGCTCTTTAATCGTTGAAATGTAAAGTAATTATTTTTCGAATTTAATAAATTTAAATTATTATTTGTTTTTTTCCTACTTTGCCGTTAAGGTTTGTCAATAACTTTTTTTCTAATTGTTTTATTCGCGATGAAAAAGTATCTTTTAGTACAACAATATTAGCTCGAAAATAAGTTGCCCAATATTCATGGTTTTAAAGCGAGCGCCTCGTTCGAAGCATTTCGAGGAATGCAAAGCGATGCACTTTAGTAGCAGTTGTCCGATGTATGTATGTATGTACATATGTTATTTCGTTGATATTTGGAATGAAAATTTTGTATTCATCTAAGTTACAATCGGCGAACGATATTAATTTTAATTGGTACAATTTTTTAAAAGGGCAATTTTCTTCTGTCATAACATTATGGATATCGATATTAAGTATCGCAATACATCCTATAATTTATATATTATTTCACTTTAATTAAAATGATAATCAAAAAACTTAAGAAATACATTAATCAAATGGTTTTACCAGTCATACCGTAAATGTGCAACATATTTCAATTAAATAAACTTGTGTAAAAAAAAAAAAAAAAAAAAAAAAAAAAATTACATCGTGATAAAGTACTCATTAAGCATTTTTAATTAAATAAATTATATGCTAAACAAGTTTTTTCTCGTTAGAAACATCTCGTACGCAAACAATTTTTAAAAAACATCTACACCGTGGATGCACTAGTAGTTCTTTAAAATTCATATTACTATTGAATGAACAATTTCAATATTGCTTTTTTGTCGTACCAAAACCACATACATTTTTACACGTTAAAAAAAAATCACGATTTTTCAAAAATAAAGTATTTGCAAGACCCAGCGCAAATCGAAGCACGGGGCCAACGACCGGCCGTTTGCGCGCGGCTTTTAATATCCAAGAATTGTTTTTCCTCGGGCATTGTCTGCTTTCTTTTTTTTTTCTTTTTTTTTTTTTTTTCTTTATTTGTGCGCTCTTCTCTCGCGCGCTTCTTTTATTTTTTCGTAACGAATCGACCCGAGCCCCCGCTTCGTATTTTGATTATCTGGCAATTAAGAGCGCGCGCTACGATCGACAGGCCGACGACCCGTAAGATTAACGACGTCAGCGCCTTTGCTTTACCCGTTGACGCTCTGTATTATGGATATAAATGTGTATGTGTGTACTATACTCTCGGTAACGTGCATTTCTTTCTCTCATTGCTTCTACGGAGGCTCGTCTTCCTTTTGTACCCTCGACGCGCGTCATGTTCGATGTATCGATATGTTTACGGTCGAGAGAGCAAATTCCCGTCCGTCTCGATCGTTGCCGTTGCTCTTGTGTCGCAGAGCAATAGGAAGTAGGATGACTTTAGCAAGCGCGCTCTTTTTCACCGCTTGGCATTTATCGCGAGATGTTGCGGGGCACAACAGAGTTATGGGCTTGGGTTATTAATAATGCGGAATTTTATTTTGTTATTTGAATAAATAGCTATTCTATATTACGAAGGTCGAACCTGAACCCGAAGACAATGCGAGTGTGCTCTTACGATGTATTCTATTGTCTACGTGGAGTTTTAAGCTCGCTCGCTCGCTCGCACGCGCGCGCGGTTGCATTTTTATTAATTTCAAATATCCGCTCGACTGTCTATCTATTCAATGGATCTTATCTGTAATTTAATTGTAATCTTATACTAATAAACCAAGAATGAGAAATTTTATGAATAGCAATTGATTCCGCGAAAATCGTCGAACAATCCTTCATTAAAATTTTTATTTAATAAATATTAAAAATTATTTACATTTTTTTTTTTTTTTTTTTTTTGCGAATGCTCGTTTATAATTTTTAAAGCGAGATCTCGATAAATGTCTACGTATACATTAAATTTTTATTTTATAAACTGCATCAAAAATTACAAATAAAAATAAAAAAAAAATAAATAAATAAATAAATAAATAAATAAATAATGGAAACGTTATGTCTTTTAATTCCTCTGTGAATTTCCAATTATGCGAGTTCGCACATGCGATTGATAACGATACGCTCGTATCGGGTGTGTCGTCGATTCGCGCCTCGGCATTGTTTCGGAAAATTACGTTATCGTCGCGTTATTAATATTTATATTGCGCTCGCGCGCGCGCGCACTCTCTCGCACTGCGAAACGCGGCGACTTTCTAAAGGTGGCAGCGGTGGCAGCGGTGGCAACGCGACTACGCGGTAGAGAAGAAGAACGAACCGCAACTCTCTCGCGGAAACTCCCGCCTCCATCCTCGAGAAAGAAACGAAAGAGAAAGAGAGAAAGAAAGGAGTAGTAGCACAACAACGTTCGCGAGCGCCCTGTCATCTCTATCGGAGAGCTTTAATCTGTCGGTCTTGATTCTCTCCGATCGGTGGAATGATGAAAGAAGAGGGACTCGCTGCCGTTGCTGCTGCTGCTGCTGCTGCTGCTGCTGCTCCTGCCGCCGCCGTTGATTCTGATGCTACTCTCAAACGTGACTCAATAAGGCTTTTGTGCAAACCGGTTAAAATGAAATCTACCGAGCGTAGATCAATTTAGTCTTCATTCTAGACAATGAATATCGTGGAATTTTGCACGCTTAACGTCAATACTCGATTCGAGTCTCTATCGAAAGCTTTGGAATCTTCTTTGGAGTCTTCTGTGTAGTATTCTTTGATGCATCGAGAACAATTGTTTTATAATTGCATTCGTTGGAATATATTATTTTTGGCGGCGATGAATTGGCAAGTTAGACGAGTTGTTGTTGTCAATTTGATGAAATGATAAATTTTTTATTGCAATTCTCGGTAAGATTACCATTGCCGATTTCTTTTGCTCGCCATTTAAGAATACGACGAATCATTTCGTTGTGATTTAGCGAAAAACTTGATTTACAACAGAATTCGATTCTGAAAGGCAGCTGTTAGGTGAAACCGGTTAAAATGAAATCTCGTAGCCGCAACTATATTATTTTCTCTTTTTCCCGCCTTTGCATTAATACAGCTAGTTTCCCAATGCTGCGAAATAAATTATACAATTCTTACCTAAATTGAATTTATAAATTTTTATCATTTCGTTACATTCCAGTACTGAACAATCGAAAAAAATTAAAAAATCAACTTTTCATTCGTCACAATTATTAGAAATTTCATTCTGCTATTTCTTATAATTTATCAAAATTTAAGAAAAATATTTCCATGAAACCAAAATGAGATTGATAACACCTCTTTCTGTAGAAAAAGGCAAACCTTCTAGTCATTTTTCACGTTCAAAAAAAGCATTCAATCGTCTCGCTTACAATCAAGATTTCGTCTTCCAACGTAATGACGATTCATCGAAAACGAAAGAAAACGTAAAACTCGACGTAACAAGGAACATCGGCGCATAATGACCCAACATTAGGTTTCGAAATCTCGAAAAATTCTTGTATTCACAAGAGCATGTGAGAGAGAGAGAGAGGCACACACATCCTTCTTGTTGCGTCGTGTATATAAGCGAGCGATCCCGGAGCGCGAGCGGAAATCAGGTGAAGCATAATGTGGAATGTGGCTTCAAAAGACGGCTGAGTGACATTTTGGGGGCGCGCCGCTCGTTTGTCATAGGTGCGTATGGTACCTCGCGCGAGGAGAGCGAACGACCGGCCGAGTTCACGCTTACACGCAACCGAGACGTGTCTTTCCCGCGTGTAACGTCGACTCGAGACTCCGATATAATAACGTCTCTTAACTTCGTTTCATGCTCTTTCCGCGCCGCGGCAATTTTGCTCAAAGCTAATGCGGTATTAATTTGCCGAATGCGAATAGGGATCGGCTCAAGGGGTTAATAAATGATGATGGGGCGTTTGAGAGGAGAAAGAAGCTCGAGTTCGTTACAAGTATAATGAGATATTGTTCCAAGTACACCGAATTATTTCATCCTATAAATTAACTATTATAACCCGAACTTGCAATCGAAAAATTTATTTTGCATATAAATATAATCTTCTGTAATATTTTTAATCGAGCGAACGTTTAAAGTTTTACCTCATCTTCTTTATAAACAAAACTTTAGAGGTATAGATTTTGAAAGTTTTTCAAAACCAACGAGAATTCTAAAACCTACATAATTCATCTTTGACATGTCCCGAAACTTCCGTGATAACGATCGAAAAAAACAACGAAAGCCGCTTCGCTTCCTCGAGGAAAAAAACAACGTCACCGGGTTGCCGGGACACGCGAGGTGGTCGCGCGCAAAACCGCTTTTCTGTCCTTTCTTTTCGGTCTCCGACCAGAAAAAAATACATTATACCGGCGTTTTCACATGCATTAAGATAACGAGTAAGCGACCGCCCCAAGTCGAGCTATCGGTCAAAGTCACGCTGTTTAGAATTTTTACGGTTGAAGCCGAAAAATATTGTTATAAAAGGGGAAAAAATATAACCCTTTCATTTTTCTTACGCGAATGATTAATGACCAATATTCTAGACCCTTCTTCTTTCTTTTATTGTTTTATTAATTTTTTGATTATACTTTGTCATAGCAATAACATAGCGATGGCTCATATATTCACGTTGGTCTTTTTACCGTACATTTGCTTTTGTTAATTGTCTCTTTTACTTTTGATTATATGCGGCCGAAGAGTGTCGATGCATTTATTTTAATCGGCGAAGGCTGAGAAAGGCATTGTAAATTTGAAAAACGAAAAATAAAACTTGCATACGCATAGACTGCATGCGAAATAAAACTTTCAAGTATTCGGTCAGCGTCGAAATATATAAACTTTGAATTATCTTCGTTTATTAGTCACTACTGCCGCATTAACATTTCTAAGAATGTCTGGACTTTTTATTTATTCAACAATTCAATAAAGAAAAAAAAATAAATAAAAAAAAATAAAAAAAAAAAAAAAAAAAAGCGTTGTTTACATTGAACCAATGAAAATATTTAAATGAAATTAAAAATTATAAATTAAAATATGTACTTTTTTAATTAAGTATATAAGGGGAGCGAAATTTGTTATTTAAATTATCAAATAAATATAGATTAAGTAATTTATAATATAAAAATGTACAAATAATTGTCTGATTTTATTTAAAGTCACGTTTAACTTATACCGTCGCATTACGGTAATTCTTGTTATCGATTTCAAAAATCTATATTCACCTTGAATTTTAAAGTTATGCATGAAAAAATTTTTTCACGAAGGTATACAACGCTAATAATTCTCAAAGTCTTTTGCGAATTTAAATACATCAAATCGTCGATAAATCGTAAGTCCGTGTAAAAATAAAAAGGAGAAATAAAACAAACAAAGTGCGCTTTCCGTCTCCTTCGTTTAAAATCCACCTAAAACAATTCAATAACATCGTCTACCTGTCAAAGTCGACACTCGATCGCGACTCGATTCTCGGCTAAGGCGAGACGAAGAGAACGCAGTAGCCGATACGATAATTTATTTGCGCGAGACGCGCTTCGCACGTGTCCCACCTTCGCAATACAGCGAGAAGCGAGCTAACTCGCGACGGCCAGCGTCGTTCAACATATTCTGGATTTCGCGCCTTTTTCGTTGTTCCATTGTCTTTATAGGAGCGAGGCGCGAGTCGCCTTTTTTGGAGCGTGCGCGCGCAAGCTCATCCACTAGGAAGAGAGAAAGACGCGACGCGTTACCGTACGACCGTACGTAAGAATCGGCGACACGAACGAGCGCGCGATGTTTATTAACCGGCACTCGTTCAACTCGGCTTCGTAATTGGCAGCCCCGTCCCTCCTCTCTCTCTCTCTATCTCTTTCTCTCTATCCCCCCCCCTCTTTTACTTTTATAAAAACTTATGTGCGTAAGTAACTACGTACATATGAATGCATAGATGCACGTACTTTATTTTATTTTATTTTTTTTTTTTTTTTTTTTTATAGTCAAGAAAAGATTTCCGAGTGAGCTTTGACGTCATTGTAGTCACGCAAAACGTTTGATGGAAAATTCGTGCTGAGAAATTGAAAAAAAAAATAATCGTTCATTCTTCTTACATTATTAAATTTTAATTTTATCGACCACATCTTGTTACGTGCAATCATTTTCATTAGAAAAAAAAAAAAAAAAATATTTTATTTTTCATTTTAATCACAATTTTTGCTAAAGATTTTAAAAGCGTTTCGAGATATTTAATACGATTGCAGTTCGGCAAAGTAAAACGCATCGATTCCCTTGCGTCAATGCTTTTCATTAGCGCAACAAAGATGTCACACGCATACGCGGAGGCGCGGTAAGCAATACTTTCTCGCGACGCGAGTGCGCACGTAGTCTTGGCGCAATATAAGCGCAAACGCCCGTAAAATTCCATCATGCGCGAGACAAAGGAAAAAGAAATGAGCGAGAGATCCGACCGTCATTCGGTATATTTTCGTCGGGTAATCATCGCTTTTTACCCTGTAATACCCTTAACGCGCGCTCTCTCGACCGTATAGCATACCCATGTGTAATTTAACCTCCGCGATGCGTCACTTTTTGCCTGCCTTTTCTTTTTTTACAATTCTTTCTACCGTGAGATGGCAGAAGTAGAAAGGGTGAGAGGGAGGGGAGGACACGTATGCGTCGTGTACCGTAAATGAAACGGGCCCGAAAGAGCGGGAAATTAATACATTATAATTTCAGACATCGGGAATTCTCGAACAATGAATAAGAAATGCAAGAAAGAGAGGCGACGGAGGGATACAGCGGAGAAAATGAGAAAGAGAAAGAGAGAGAGAGAGAGAGACACTGCGAGGCAATGAAATTTACACATAATAGTCCCTGAAAACGTACAATTACCCGTTATCGCGATAATGTTTAATCATACGTTGCACATATGCGCAAACATCATATGTGCGCGCGCTGTATGTGCGCGAAATGACCCGTAGCGAGTCTAAAGCTATTTTAGACGCCTACCCGAGACCCAACCGTCTCTTCCCCGTTTCCCTTTTACTCCGAGCGCGCGCGCGCGCGCGCTATCTAAACAATCGGAAAAGTCATCTCGTCCTCGTCGTCGGACGTCTGAGTGCATACATTCGCGATTTTATTGAGTAACGGACTTGATAATCGAATAATATTGGTTATATCGTAACGTGTCCAGTTGATATTTATATGTTCACGTGTGTGTGTATGTTATTAAGATTATTTTTTACTCCATTATTGTAAATTGAACGGCTAATTGAATGAGCGAACTATTAAGTAAAGTAATTCGTAGAAAAATTCATTGAGTTCAATGAATCGCTAATAAGTTGCGTGCACTCTTAACATTCTTTCATGATACTAACAATTTAATTACTCGTTACTTCAATATAATTCGATTTCGCTTTTTTTTTATTTTTTTTTTTATTTTTCATATACATCAACAAAACAATTTGGTGCATTCGCTATCGTTACTCTTCTGTCACGGATGTCATCACAAATCATTTCATTTGCTCTGACAGCCTTTTTTTGTTAACCGATAAATTGAAAAGATTTTAATTAAAAAATATTTGCAAAAAGAACAATTCGCCGATACATTAGATTGTCATTCCTTAGACGTAGTTTGCATTGTGGCGCCGGGGCAGAAAAAGAATCGAGAAATTCGAACTCGCGAGTCTCCATATATAACGTAATAAACCGTGTAACAAGAAGAGAACGCTTGCTATAAGGACCGCATTACAAGGGGAGTCCGAAAAAAAAAGAAACTGGTATGGAGAAAGAGCGAGGGTAGGGGCAGGGAAGGGAAAGACGCAAGCGAGCGTCGAAAGAGCAAGAGAGCGAGAAAGACAAAGGAAAAGATAAAGCAAGGACAGAGAGAGAGAGAGGCGAAGGGAGGTAGCAGCGGATCGGCAATGTCCGCTTAAGTGCGCGCGCTTGCGCGTGGTTATGGAGGACACGGTTGACATGCCAACACCGTAATTATATGTGTCCTGCCTCCGTGGGCCCCCGACGTGATCAAATGCGACAGCTCGAGCGGATTCCCTCCCTCTCCTCTCCTTCCCTCCGTCGCCGCCTCCTTCTCTTCAACCCGATCGAAGAGCGAAGCGACAATCGAAACGCATTTGCAAAATATCAATAAGTCTGGCTTTCGATTTTCCACGTTGCTTGTTGCCGCCACCGCCTCGTGCGCATGCATGCGCTGATTATTAAAAGGCGACGCGATCGGCCACGGAGAGAGAGAGAGAGAGAGAGACCTGCTTTTTCTTTTATACGCGAAATTCCGGTGTCGATGAACTAGCGTTCACGCGAGTGCGCGCCCGCGTACATTTTTCTTTCTTTTTTTTCTCTTTTTTATTTTTCTTTCTCTCTCGCTTGCTGCGACTGTCATCGCCGCAAATTCGCGAGAAATCGTTTTGTTGCAAAATTTACGAGTCGATGCTCCTGGCATACGCCGGGCGCTTTCTTTTCTTTTTTTGTGTTATTTTTTTTCTTTCTTTTTCGGCAAGCGAATATCGAAATTACGTGTATTGACGCTCGTTGCCGCACCGATAAAGTTACATCAAGAATTTTAATTTTCGAAAGTCACTCTTAAATAAAAATCATTTAATTTATCGTCGACGAAATTGATAGAATAATGATAAAGTAATAATTATTTAAGTAACTTATTAATAAACAAAAACTAAGACGAAAAAGTGTGCATTTTGAGTACCTGAATTTTAAAAATCGAAACTCAATACCGTGCATAAAATCATCCCACTTCAATTACGAAAAATGAAATACAATACCTACTTATCATAAGGAAGTTACTTCTTAGAAAAAAGTACTTCGCAGTAATTAAAACAATAACGAAGAAGCATAACGTTTCAAGAGAATAATATTAAATTAGTTTCGAATACAAAAAAAAAAAAAAAAAAAAAAAAAAAAATAAAATAAAAAAAAGATAAAAAAAAAAAATGACAATAAATTAATTTGCAAAAAGAAAGCGCAGAGTAGCATGCCCCGATTTGCGCAAGAACGGTCTGAGCATTGCGTCTAGCTGTGCACTAATATCTTTCTCTCTCTCTCTCTCTTTCTCTTTCTCTCTCCTCGCAAAGCGACAATACAGCCGAGACATACCATTGGTTATTATGCACAGCCGAATGAAGCGATATTACACACGCGTCGTCGGTTGGCTATCGCGTAAATTTTGCCCGGCCGCCAGAACCTCGGCTAATAAGTGACAAATGAAACGAGAGGCCCAGAGAGAAAAAGAGGCCCGCTCTCGCGCGAACGCGGCTTTAACAAAGAGCTAAGCTAAGAGAAAGAGAGCAAGAGAGAGTGAGAGAGAAAGAGAGAGAGAGAGAGAGAGGAAAGTCGAGGGAGGAGCGACAGAGACACGATGTGATTAATGGACTCGGTTGCGAGTAGCTGCGGCAGCGGCAAGAGGGATAAGATCTCCGATGGAATTCCCGAGAGCAGCGAGAGCAAGAGAGAGAGAGAGAGAGAGAGAGTAAGCAAAGGCTCTCTCCTTTTATATATTGGATTTCTTTTAAATTCGTTATACTTTATCCGGCACTATGTTAATAGCCGCTCGATATGATAGCTCGCGGTTAAAGAAGTTCATTTATCATTCGCCGCTTCTTTCCCTCTCGCCTTCTCTCTTTCCTTCGTGCGCTTTTTCTCCCTATACACCGCGGCCTCGTTCTTTCTGCAGTTGCTTCCTTTTTATTTTTCTACGACAATCGTATTTCTCGCAGTTTTATGCTTTAAACTCTTTATGGGACAAATTATAAACCATTTACATGAATGAAAAAAAAGTAATAATATCTATCCTTCTTATACGTTTATATCGAAAAGCTTAACCGATATTTTCAATTGTTTACAACTTTATGAAAAGCACAAATATTCGCAAATGTTTTTCAATTGTCCTAATTATTTATTTTTATTAACACATATAGTGCACTATTTTTACTCGTTTCTCTTTGAAGTTGCATAAAGGATATCTGTAATAAGATTTTTTAAAAAGCGTTTCGGATGGATTCCCGTGCTTCCACGCATAAATTTACCGAGGTATGAAAAACGAAATTAGAAATCCAAAAAACCCGCCAGAAAACAATAGAATTTTAAACAATTCACTCTCCAGAGATAACTAAACCACGCGTAAAGTGAAACAATAAGCCGGCGCACGCGCCCAATGCAAATGACAATAGTCTCATCGTCGTAAGGCCGAGACTGAAAACTGATTTATGCGATTCCGGCGCATCCATCCGTCCATCCATCTTTATCTCTCCTCCTCTTTCTCACTCTTTCCCTCTATCTCTATCTCCTCGACTTTTCGGACGCGCTCTCTAAAAACCTCCACCTCCCTCTCCCTCTCCCTGTCCGTCTCCCTGTCCCTCTCTCTCGCCCTTTCTATTTCTCTTTCTCTCTTTCTCTTTGGCAGCGGTATTCGCGGCGCGAGTTTGGCAGAGGAAAGGTGCAAAGCGTTGCGCGAGTCGCGCCCACGCGCCGTTCTCCCGAGACAATGCCGGCACACAGTTGTGTCCGAGCGCTGCCGGCGCAATCGCCGCGCGGCCTAATGTTAATGAGAGCCAATTAATCACGCGGGGAAGTGAATCCTAATGGGAAAAGGCGAAATGCCTTTATCTCTTTCTCTCTGTCTGTCTGTCTGTCTGTCTGTCTCTCTCTCTCTCTCTCATCTTTCTCCGTCTCGTCTATGTACGCGAGTGTACGCGCGCGAGTATTATGCGCTCCTACTCTATTAACGCTGCCACGACGTCGTTCCTCTTCGAGCCGCAGTCCGGCTGATTAGAATTTCATTGTTTTTTGCTGCGCAGCTTTATTATCGAGCTTGAGTGATTCATTTTTCGCTTATACCTTTATCTTTATTTGTTTCATAAGAAATTTTATTTTTTATTTTCATCCTCTTACAATTAGTTTTAACTATTATTTTTTTACGGGAATTCTAATGATTTTTATAACATCGAATGCCTAAAATTAATTAATTTAATTAAAATAATAATGCCTTCTATATTTTATGATACGTATAAGATTTTTTCCATTAATAATAATTTCTTGAAACCAAGCCGATATTTCCTTTCTTAATCTTTACATGGCTTTAACAACGTTAACTACAAAATTTTTCAATCAAAACACAAAATCGCTAAAGCAATATAGTACATCAACCTGTACAATGCGAAGAACAAAGTCTTGTCTCTGACTATACCTCTTAATCCAGATTGAAAATATGTAAATAAATCCACTCGATTCTCTCTCTCTCTCTCTTTCACTCGGCAGCAGCGGCGGATGCCCATTCCGTATTCCCCGTCGAAAAAGTATTTTAATAGAAACGATTCATCATTCCGCGCAGTTCTCTTTCTCTTTCTCTTTCTCTCTCTCTCTCTCTCTCTTATTCGCACGCGTGGGCCCGACCTCGTTCTACTCTCTCTCTCTCTCTTTTTTTTCTCGCCGGTTGATTCTCTCTCGGCCTCCTCTTCTCTTTCTCTCTCTTTTTCTCTCTCTTCTCTCTCCTCTCTCTCTCTCTCTCTCTCGCTCTCTTTCTCCTTCAGCCGTCATTTCTCCCCTTTGCGAGGAGTGCGCGCAAGAGAGGCCGTTCCGCCACGAAACCGACCGAATGCCAACTCTTTGCATCTCTTTCCCTTTCTCTCTTTGAAGCCGTCGATCTGTTGCACTTTGCACTCCGCGCATACTCCGCTGCCTGCTTGCTTTTCGAGGCTCCTCCCTCGGGCTCACGACTCCGGAACCTTTTGCATATGCTTTAACTTTGTCGGTATGGGGCTCACTCGTGTAGGAGTTTGCATGTTTTTCTACTCCATGATGTATATTTGGAATGTTTCAAATAATAACAAAAAATATTTTCAAACAACGTGTAATAATAAAATTTATATTAAATTTTAAATTCAAATTTTCATTCAATATTAATTTACTTTAATTATTGAAAAAAAAAAGAAGAAATGTTTTCGAACCATGAGACTCTGTTACATGTTATTTGTATAAAACGAGGGCTTATGTACTACTTTGACATATTTGGATAAGGTATTGATTTGAATAACATTTGAATAGTTTCTTTACAATGCGATAAAAGTAGAATAGGGAAAGGCTTTTATTTGATTCGAGGGAACCCAATGTAGATCACTCAAATAATAAGTCCATATCTACACGGTGTTAGCGGTTGTAGAGTAACCTGATATCGATAATGGAAACCATAATAGCATTTCAGAATTTCGTTAGCAGATATTAATCCTCGTTCCGTTTCCTCCTTTTATAATATTAATACTATTTCGCTTTATTCCTAATTTAAAAATACAAGCTTAAAATATTTTCGTTCCAATAAAATAACCACCTCGGCGATAAAGATATATGTTTGTGGAAACATGAAAAAAAAAAGAAAAAAAAAAAAATAAATAAATATAAATTCTTTCATTTACCGCGTACGCGAGACCCTAGTAAATTAAAACCATCAGATTTTCATACAAAATGGCTGAAAAAAGGGCGAGCAATGCAGCCCTCGTCACGCCCTGACGTCTTGACATCCGCGAGTCCCTTCATTATCTCCTGATTGTCCTTAAAGTGTCAGTCATCACTTTTAAGACCTCAAAATCCATTCCTTTCCCTGTCTCCCGTTCGCCTCCTTCTCTCAAAAAAATTTCAAAGAATCTCGATTCGCTATATAGTTTCCATGAATCCGAGAACCTTTTATACACATATAAGCGAACGCGCGCATATAAATACCCGTTCGCTTATAAGCGGATTTATGGCAGTCGCTGCGCGGCTCTCTGACTTTTGTTTCCCTCGGACATTTTACGGCGCCGAATCTCGTAAATTTCGAAAAAAACGCACGAGCCAAGACCAGATGAAAAAAGAAAAGGGGGAAAGCAGAAGATCGCGTTCGAATATGCGCTTTAGAGCCCAGAGGCAAGATGCTCGAACGTTCTCTTTCTCTCTTTGGAAGAAGGAAATATGCGCGAGCGCGAGTTAATTCGCGCGATATTCAAAGTGGCCCCGAGTAAAAGAAGCGATTTGTCAGCGCGAGGAGGAAAAAAAAACATATAAAAACGACCTGCCGAGAAAATGCATCCCCGAAATCTCCTCATTAACCCGATATGTAAAGCTCGTGCGTGTCTGCTCTTTCGATTTTTCGGCTTGTTTCTCTCGATTTTTGCTTATCGTTCGTTACGAAGCCTAATGAATTCTCGAGGTTTAATGACTGAATTAAAAATACCGAACTGCGATAGCAAAGAATGCAAAATTTTCGAACGATTTGAATAAGGGGAAAAAATAAATATTGGTCATTATTTATTTATTAAAACAAAATTCTAAAATTTTTATAATCCACGTTTATTGAATATTTTTCTTTAAATCTATAGCTCATTTTAATAATAAATATTTCATATTTATTTTTCAATTGTTATTCTAAAAGCGATCTAATTTTTAATCGTTAAAAATCGAAAGCATAAGTCACAGAAATATTTCATTTTAATAACGCTTTACCCTAATTTTAGTACACCATTTAAGGCATACGCCTGAATAAAGAAAGCTCCCTCCCTCTCCCCCCTCTCTCTCTCTCTCTCTCTTTCTGTCGTATGACAGTGCCCCATTGCCGTACAGCTACCGCTGCTTAATTTAGAACCGGGAAAGGAGTAATTTAGCAAAATTCAACGCTCCCCCGAATGAAGCTAAGAGAAAGGAGGGGAATAACGCAGCGAAAGATGCATCTCCGCTGCATTATCTCGTCCTCCTCTGCCCCCCTTTGGTGGCAAGCACAGCTTCTCCCTCGGATTTTTCTGCGTTTCGCGGAATTCCCTCGACCCCTTCTTCTTCTTCTTTTATTCAGCCCATGCGCTTTAGCCAGACTTCGTCGTTGCACTTGGCTTCCCTTTCTTCTTCAGAACTCGATGCTGAGACAGAGAGAGGGAAAGAGTAAAGGAAGAAGAGGAGCGAGATAGAAGAGGCCCTCGAGGTCTTGTACGCAGCATCGGCGTCTGTTAGGCTCGCTCCCTTCTTCCCTTCCCTTCTCTGTCTTTCTCTCTCTTCGTCGTTGTAATCGGGCTCACGCGCTCGTCGGCTCGAATTTTCGTTAAATTTATGCAATTCCGCCGACTCATTTTTCATCATCCGTCTCTCCCTATCTCTCTCTTTTTCTCTTTTTCTCTCTTTCACTCGCGCGCTTTCTCTCTCTTCTCTCTCTCTCTCTCTCTTTCTCTCTCTCTTTCTGTCTGCGTTTCTTTTGACCGGTCGAAATAAACTTGGTATATACGAGCGGCCCCGAGGGAAAGAGTCTCTCTCTCCCTCCTTCGCGGAATACGCCCGATAAAATTTATTCTTCGTACGTGAGCGCCTCCAACTAGCCGCGGTCGTATTTTCGATCCTTCATCTCCCCGCGAGTTATTCCTTTTTTTTTACGATTTTACTTGTTTGCGTTACACGGTGGAGCCCTTTATTTTCGATCTTCTTCTTGGGCTGCTGCCTCTCTATGTTCGACTTTTCAATTAATGCCTGGTGTTGAGGAAGGGAAAGAAACGAGGGATTGAGTTAAGTAATTTTGTGCCAAATGCGTAAAAGATTGCGTGCAAGGATATACAATATATACTTCTCCATGCAAGTTACCTATATATTATTGAATTGCATATACTTTGTCGAATTACAAGCTTGTTCATCTATGTACTGTACATTAATAATTGAAAAAAAAAAAACCAATTATATATATTTTTTTTAATTTAATATGCATTTATTAATATTACATCAAATTTATACCTGATTTTTATCATATTCAAATTAAACAACTTGATATTAAAAATTTTTCACAGTTTCTTCATTAGCTCATTTAATTAACGATAAAAAATATAAAGAACCTGTCATAAAATTACAGTAAATATGATATTTTTCTGAGCAAAGTAGAAAAAAAAGGCAAAATAAACGTACCCAAAGTAATTAAGCGCGGATTCATTAGTTAATAACCTTGAATCACTCAATTTACTTCTCGAACTAAGAAAAACGCGCTAATACGAAAAACGGCAACGTGCACGTCTACCAATTCGCTCCAACGCATCGCTCGCAAAAAAATTAATGGACTTTGCATCCAAGTGGATCGAATAAAGAAAAAAAAAAAAAAAAAAAAAAAAAAAGAAAAAGAAAAAGAAAAAAAAGAACGGCCACGCGACGCTTAATCGAAGCTCCACGGCCATAATCAGGGATAATTGAAAAAGACCGAGAGAAAGGTGGTACTTTGGTCGAAAAACACGCGTTCGCTTAACGCTTAGATCCAGCAAGATTCGCGCTCGAGCTCTAATTATGCGATTTCGGTTCCTTACTCGGTCTCGTGCATACTTTGCACGTGCGGAGAAACGACGTCTCTCTGATATCTCTCTTGCGGCCGAACGGTGAAAGTATATGCGCGTTTAAGAAAACTAAATAGAATAAAAAAATAAAAAAAAAAAAAAAAAAAAAAGAGAAAGAGAAAGAGAGAAGGAAGACTTTTGCTTAGCACTCGCTAATAATCGAGAAGCCAAGCGAACGGGGAAACTCGAGTAAGGTATTCGTTTATTCATTTGCTAGCTTTCTATGTGTCTTGCCTACATATGAACGATGTTTTCAAAAGACATGGAATTAAAAAGCGTTTTATTTATTTTTATAATAATATTATTTATTTTAAATAACGTTGATTCTATTTTTTTTAAATGGTACCGATTAAAATTGTTTATTTTACAAAGTCATTAGTAATGTAATTACTTTTTGTTTCAGGTGAGTCAAAGAAAAAAGTTTGAGAATACCTACTTATGCGGTTCCCAGATATAAATGTACGTACCTAAATTAAAACGATAAACTATCATTTAATAAACATATTTGCTATTCTATCATGTTTGACAGCATTAAAAAAAAAAAAAAAAAAAAAAAACCGTGTAAAAATTTAATTTATCCCAATAATATAAAAAATAAAGCAATTGAACGGAGCAAAAAAAGCAAGACATCATCGTTACTTGTTCTTTATTCGCTACTTCACGGCTTCCTTCTCGCGGTTTCGCAAATTCGACCGTTCGGACCGCCGCGAATCGAGAGTAGTTAGGGGAGTCGCCTGTCGGAGAATAGCGGGTCACTAACATCGCGCGACGCGACTCGCCGAACAAGAGAATGAACAAGGGAGAATGAATGAGAGAGATATTGAACGCGAGTATGTGTATATACAAAATGTTGCTTGGATGTAAAATAAATCGTGGAAGTTTTAATGTCTCGCAGTTTGTGCTTAATCTATTTTTTTAAGCTTTTTCTTATTTTTTGTCTGTATCGATGTTTAATTTCCTTGTGGCTTTGAGAGCTTTTACTTAACAGTATAAAGATTTTTCATATTTCTTTTACTTTATATATTCTTTGTTTTTTTAACATAAAAACAACGAAATTAATTTCAAAAAACAATCTTCGCCCCAAACCCATTTCTCGATATTAACACGAAAAAAATGTATCCATCGTGGCTATCCCTTCTACTTTACAACAAACATATCACCTTCTCCCGTTACACCGGCAAAAACGCTTTAAAAAAAAACGCAAAGCTCCTATAAAAAGAAAAAAAAATTTGCAAACAAGCACAGCAGCCGTTCAAAAAATCTCGTTCTCCATTACGATAGCGTGCAACACTTCCTCGTTGTCGCCCCTCTCTCTTTTTTTCGCTTTTATTGCATCCACATCTCTCTCTCTCTCTCTCTTTCTCTCGCTTCTTTTTTTTTCGCGAAGCCGATTCTGTGCAACCCTCGGGCAGTAGCATCCCTCTCCCATTTTCTTTTCCGTATTTGCATACGCACATAATGGCGGGCCTGCCGCCACCCTTTTACTATTAATTTTGTAAAATTATTCAGCCTGCCAGCCGCCACTTTCTCCCTCTCTCTCTCTCTCTCTCTTTCTCTCTTTCTCTCTCTCTTTCTCTTGTATTGAAATAACGGATTTTCAAAATCTCGTTTTATGCCATTTCTAAGGAGGGGGGAGGGAGGGAAAAGCGTGCATACGTAATGCCCAATAACATTTTTATTCGTCCCACTCTGTACGCATAAGCGGGCGCGCGGATCTGTTTTTGTGTGCGTTTTGGAGCGAGTCCCGGACTCGTCATCTTCGTTTGTAAAAAAAGGAAGAAAAAAAAAAAAAATAAATAAATAATAAAGAGAGAAATAGAGGCCATAAAGCGAAATTATCTATGCAGCTTTCGCGTTGCCGACTCCGGCCCTAGTCTCTTTCTCGGGCCTTTTATTTTTAACCACCCCGCGACGGCTGTTACTCGTGTGTGTGGCCCTATTGTTGTTACCCGCGTACTTTGATTATCGGGGCTGAGTTTTTTCTCAATTTGTCCTCTCTCTACACGCATGAATTATTTATTTTTGCCGAATGAAAATTTTTGACGCGCGCGCGTTTCTCATATAATTCTTAGTTCGGGTTTTGCATTTTAATGAGACCGAGGGGTGGGGCAGAAGAGCAAGAGAGAGAGACAGTAAAAAAGTATCATTGCAATAGCGACCCTCGAATGGTGGCTTCGCATTAAGACTATTGAAAACGAAGGATTTAAGAAACGGTTGCGTACGTTCGGTTTACAATCCGTTTATTCTCGGGCTTTTTGGGATTACGCGCCTGGATTTTTAAGCCGGGCTCTCGGGTACTCGACAGATAAAGAGAGAAATCATTATTTCGAACGATTGCTCTGTGAGATTGCCCTGAAAAGTACAAACACTGGGGACGAGAGTAATTCGATTGACGACGAACATTTGTCGTATGAGTACAAAAGCAATTGTGTGTTCGTTATTGAAATCAACATTTTATTTTTTACTGAGAACATTATTTTAACAGATGAATCGTAAATCAGCAATAATTTTTTTATGTATAAGTTATTTATTTACAAATTTTAATTTATTATCAATAATAGATTTTATTTAACTTTTTGTTGCAATTTAGATGAAAAAAAATTATCCAATTTGATTAGAAAACCAACTTTAATTAATTTAAAATAAAATAAAAATTAAGCTAAAAACAACGTTCAAAATATAATCTCGAAACGAGCATATTAATTTTTCAATTAACTATATTTTAAACAAAATAGTAATAAAACCGCATGAAGAACAACGAAAAACGTTGCGCATCGTTGTAGCATTGGCGTAAGTTGAACTCGCGGCGAGACCATAATACGGCGGCGCCTGGCGATCGATGTAATTAGGCGTCCAACGACGACGCGCCAAAGAAACGGAGAGAAAGAGAAAGAGAAAGAGAAAAGACGAAGGATAAGAGAGAGAGAGAGAGAGCTGACCACTACCACCACTACTACTATCTCTACCGGCTCGCCCTTTCGTGTTCCCTTGCACACGTATTCACGGCCGTATACCGCCGGGGGTTTCAGAAGTAATTAAAGGAGCGTATAGAACTGCTCTTGGGAGCCTCGCGCATGCGCCCGTGTATTTCCACGGGTATCTGTGAGTTTATACGTGTATGCAACGGGGTAATTAATTAATCGTCGGACGTCCTAGCGCGGCGCTCGAGAATGAATTCCTTCCTTTCGATTGCGATGCGCGGGGGAACGGGCGCAGCGACTCGTGTGGATATGGAAACGCCGCGAGTTCGTGACTTTTTTTTCTCTCCTTCTCTCTCTCTCTCTCTCTCTCTCTCTCTCTCTCTTCTCCTGCTCTATACCGCGCCTCGTCGTTCTTTTGTTTATATAGAGCGAGTTTGTACGGTTTCTTTATTATGTATACGCGGCGCTCATTTTTCACGCGCCGGCCATTTTTCGTCCTTTCGCGAAAGGAAGACTTCGCGTGCGCGACCTTGGTGCACGATATTCTTTATGGGGTTTGAGTTTACTTGTCGGCCGTGGCTTAATTGTTTTTTCATATATGAATTTATACCTGATTTAATGGTTTTTTTTGGATTTATCGATATAAAACCCGCAAAAATATCGGCTATCTAATTAATTGCTTTAAATAATTATTAGTCCTTCTTAACGCAATTGGATAAATTTCGTAGTTTACATATCTTCTCGACTTAAATTTCATCAAAGTTAATCTAATCGTCATTCGTTAAAATTAATATTATAAAACGCGTTCAAACGAACCTTTTTCGTAAAAATGTTATTAAAAACTTAAACGTACTTAATAACGAACTTTTAAAAGATTTTCAAAACTTTACGTAAATTTTACTAAAATTCAAAAGTAAATATGAAGTAACACGTGTTACGCTTATTTAGATACGAGTAAGGTTTTGCTACTCCGATTCTCGCTCAGCAAACGCGAAACGTATGTGTGTATAGGCGTTGAAAAAAAGTAAGAAACCCAGACAAAAAAAAGCATTCGGCTTGGCTAACTTTTCGCTCTTCGTTTCTCTTTCTCTCATTCTCTCTAAACGTTTCTCGCGCGCGCTCGCTCCCATTAAGACGTTTTAGCGCATTTCGAGAAACCGTGAACCGGTGGAAGCTACTTTAGCTCGTGGCATCCGGCGCGTGTGCGTATACGGATCGAGGAGAAGCCAGCGCGACGACGTCCAAACTACGGAGCGCCCGTATTCAGGTCCTAAATGGCCGGTGTGTTACGCTAAGTGGACCTAACCAGATTAGTGAGCCGTTCTCGCTTGGCTCTGCTCTATTTTTAACGCCACTGCTCTTTGCGCCCGCAGCATCGTTACACACACAAGCGCTCACTTACTCTCTCTCTCTCTCTCTCTCTCTCTCTCTCTTTCTCGTCGCTCGCACGCGTGCGCGCAAGTGTTTATAACGTTTTACGATCGGCTAGATGAGAAGAAGACAGAGGAGGAGAAGGAAGAGGAAGAGGAAGAGGAGGAGGAGGAGAAAGAGGAGGAGGAGGGAGAGTGGGAGAAAAAGAAGGACAGCAGGGACAAGAGAGAAAGACAATGGGAGGATAGGCGCGAAGAAGAAGAATAGGAAAAAGGAGGAGAGTGGAACACACGCGGCTCCGCGACGACGACGTTATATTTCGCAAGCCACGGCTCGTTATTTCGACTCGGCGCATTGAGGGAGAGAGACGAGGCGCCTGCATAATAAATGCGAGGAAAACGCAAAAGAGCGAGAAAAAGAGAATGAGTCGATATTCAGGAAGAGAGAGGCATAAGCGGTAAGAGCAACTCGAGTACAAAGGACGGACGGAGACTCTCCGGGGTTGGTCGACTTTTGTTCCCCAGGACTTGATCTTTTTTTCGCTTTGTTTATTGTAAACTCGGCTATTATGCGTGTCCGAGGATTGTTGTCACTTGTGTGTGCCATTATTATTGTTGTTGTAAAAACAAAAACTCAGCAACAAACATTGTTGTTACAAAAGCGCGCACCGTTTGCGCTTGCTTGAGGATATTTTAGACCGAGCACGATGTCCTTTGTTTTTTACCAGAATTTCTTCCTTCCTTTTTTTTTTCACGAACATCAAAAATATCTATATGTAGCTTAAATTTAAAAAATGTAACGTCGCGTCTCTTTAAATCTTTAACGTTAACTTTCTTATCTACTTTATCGTTATATTTATACCATTTTATTTACTTGCAGCTATCGCGTACTAAGAATAATTAAAGACTATTAACCAAGTTTATGGAAATAAAAAGCAGGTTCCATGCGATAAGCTAGGAGCTAGAAATTTCATGTTTAGTATGCATTAAACGAAGCCCATTCAGCCGAACCATACAAATTTCCTAATAAATTCGAATCTTATCGCCAGCGCGTGGATTAAGAAAGGAAAAAAAAAATAAAAAAAGCAGCGGCAAGTAACCGATGACCGAACACGTGCGGGAGGAGAGCAAACGAAGGAATTTTATATTTCCGTATGGTGTAAGAGTATCGAGAGGAACTTCATATTTGAAATTACGAATATTATTATGACTCGTTGAGCAGCTCTTTCTCTCTTTCATTCTCCCTCTCTTTCCTTCTCATGCGAGCTTCTGAGAATTCTGTGTTTTTCATTCTTTAATTTCAACCTCTCGTGTTTCACACCATATCTTATGAACACACACATACGCTCTTTAGCTTTCTCTCTCTCTCTCTTCCTCGCACTCTCTTCTTCGTACAATTTAGTCTCATTCAGTTTTCTCTCTCTTGCTTCCTTTTTTCTTTATATATTCACGACGTGTGTGTATATACATTGCACTTGGTTATTCTCTCTTTTTCTCTTTGGTTGCTTTATCAGGAGACGATTTTTCGAAAGAGAAAAATATTTTATTTAAAGTTTGTTTTTTTTTTTTAATGCACAATCTCATAAGTATTTTATGGATATTACGTTCTTGAAATTTTTATTTTATACAAAACGTTATTAAAACGGTATATAAACTGTAAAATGATACGTCTTACTTTGATGTAAAGAAAATTTCGTTAAATCTTACAAGTGTTTCTCTGAATGCAATATGTGGAACGTATAAGCAATTCAAACAATGATCTCTTTGTTGACTCGATTATTCTAATGTGCGATATAAAAATTTATTTGAATGAAATTAAATATTTATAAAAGTGTATAACTCAACCTTTAACATAAACTCTTGAAATAAAATAAAAATTTTACGTTTATATCGATAAAAAATCATTGCAATTTTTTCACGCGACTTTGCTCCGGTTAAAATTGTCGTATTCTTCTTGTAACTTCGCGCCTCGGAACCGATAATTTTTTCTCTTCCCCTCTTTCCCCTTTCAAAAAAAAAAAAAAAAAAAAAGAGTTCAAGTCCCTGTAACGTCCGTCTCTCGAGAAATAAAGAGCGGCAAACAGGGATTCCGATATCGCGTAAAAGCGAAGAGGCAGCGGATGCATGCACATACGTAAATACATACCTACGCGCTTCGGCGAATTCGTGACAAGCAACTTCGAAGGAGTCGCGCGTGTTCCATGTGGTAAGGTATCGAAGCGAGTCTGTGCTCCGGATACCAAGATCGATCGACTTCCCCTTTCGATAAAACCGTCCGTCGAGCCGGTTTCCTCCTCCCTCGAGCGACTGAAAAAGCTGTCGCATCTTGGTATCCCCCCTCCCCTTCTTTTTTGTCTCTTTTTGGAAGGCTTTTTCGTGCTTTTGTATTATGCGCTTGTTACGTGAACGATGATCGAACCACTTTAACACGATCATGATAGAACTGCGAAGCGATAATTGGCGCCGTAGATTTTAATTTAAAATTATTTTAAATTAATGACACGAGAGCATTTACGTTATCATCCGTGTAATCGTATCCTAATTTACTTTATCCAAATAATAACCAACTTTGACTGTACCAAATTATTTATCAACTAGCAATTACACATATCAAGTTCGAAATTAATATAAACAAACAATCTTAGAAATATGGGCGTAATAGACTCTTCCTAAGGTTAGAGAAAGCCACATTGACGCTTTCAAGTGTTTGACGAATAGTGCGCGGGTCACCGTCGCGTTACTCTCTTTTTTTTTTTCTCGCTCTCGTTCCCTCCCGTTCTACTCACGGCTCAAGTGCACCGACGACGCTCTGCTTTACGCGAGACTCTTGTGAACTCTTTTCCACATTACGGATATTCGGTTATTAAAAAGATCGGAGCTATAAGTGCGTGAATGCAGGATGAGTCAATGGCGATAGTTTAGTATTGCACTTGAGACTTTCTTTTCTTTTAATTATTGGGAATGAGTAATCCGGTAACACGAATGCGTTGTGCTTTTTCTACTTTTTTTTTATACATTGTTAATAAAGATGTTATTTACGTTGGCTGCCGATAAAGTTACAATGCCGCGATTGATTAAAAGTAAAATATTTTTTTCCACGTTATAGAAATATCTAGAGAAAATTAAACATGCGAATTGCTTGAAATGAAAATCATATAAACAAGAACCTTTTTAAAAGTGCGTGCATACGATGATTTCAGTTTTCGAATTCGATTCCCCCCCTCCCCCATCCGTTCCTACTTCATATCCCGCTAACGACGAAAATATTGCCCCCACGAGCGTCGTGTATACTTACAGCTTGGGAATTTCACGAGTCATTCATTTCTCTCGGAGCAGAAGAAAAGAAGCAAGACGGAAAGTAAAAAAAGAAGAGGGGCTAAAGGAAGGAGGGAGAGAGAGAGAGAGTCTCCTCGGAGAGAAACGAGTGCTGTACGCCGATAAAAAAATTTGATAACATCGAGAGCGCGCGTTCGTTCGCTTCTTCGAAAAGCACTCGAGAAATATTTCTGCGTGCGCTCCGCAGACTCCGGCCAACATTTTCGGCTAAAGGGGAAAAAACGAGGCGGGCGCCGATTTACGATCCTCCGGCGCCTTTATCAATTTCTTCGGAAGGGAATTTCTCATATTTATTTTTACTAACTCGAGAGAGCACTCGTATAAACACGCATATGTACGCGTACGCGAGCGCACACCTCTTTCTCTCCTCTTTCTCTCTTTCTGTATCTGATTCTTTTTTTCTTTTTTTTATCAATTTGACAAGTTTTCGTGCCTGGGCATTAAATGACGGTATCGCGTGTTTTTTACGCGAGTTCTGAAAAATTGCAGCTGTAATAATTATATACTTTTGCGGATTTACGAGTAACGCGAAATGTCTTTTTGAACAAAATTCATTTTATTTCCTGTTCCTTACATCGTTTTACCGGACTGATTTAATTAAGACGTTAAATTATCCACATAAAATTATAATAACGCATTTAATTTTATTCGTAATACGTGAATTAATAAAATATAATTTTCTTTAAATACCGAATTTAACAATCGAATATGAAAAACTATTATATTGAAACGATTTCATCTGATATTGACTAATTACATTCATTCAATCGTTTAAATTTGTTCAATCCTTAATTTTAAAAGACACCGAATTATAAATATGCATACTTCGAAATAAAATTAACGTTCACATAGGCATCCTAACGAATGCAAATTCATTTTTTTCCACCACTCATCGCAAATCTTTTTCACTTCCTCAACTCAAACCGTGTTAAGATGTAAAAAAAAACTTAGCTTAAAAAAAAAAAAAGAATCACGCGATTCTCGGCTGCGCGAGTCTGCATAGTTGCGTACAACATCGTAGCTGAGAAGCAACGGCAACGGCAGGAGCAACGACAGGAGCGTTGGCATATAGGCGCGGACTTACACGCCATAAGTCTGGGCGAAGTGACGCGCAGAATTGCTTTATCGCACATACATATATACGTATGTATATAGGCGGCGCACAGCAATGGCGCATGCCAAAGAACCGGCGTACGGAGCTCGGGGATGGCCGATGGATATATACTCTTTCTCTCGCTCTCTCTCTCTCTCTCTCTCTCTCTCTCTCTCTCTTTCTCTCTCAACGGCACAGAAGGGATAATTAACATCTGTTACAATGCCTATTGCGTGCGACCCGGCCCGTTTTCCTAGCCCCACCAGCGCCGGGGCGGACCTGGAATACATTATCACCCTCGAGAGCTCACGCACACACGCTTACCTATACGGGCACGTAATATCGCTCGGACGGATCTTGGCGCGCTATGCATTGCTCGGCTCACATTGTTGCAATTTAACACGCGTGGCGACTTATCCGCGCTCTTCCAGGATTTACCCCGGACTTTGCCGCGTTCCTCATTTTTTCCACCTTCGCTTTTTATTCCTTGTTTTTTCTTTTTTTATCGTTTTTCTTTCTTAAACTCTCCGCGTATTTTATTCCGTCGTAAGGCCGTGCATCTTAGGAGGCGCGAGCGCGGCCGCTTTTTTTCGCATTCGCGCGTCAGCCACGTCGGGACACGGTGTAATGCCTCAAGGCGCGAGCTACACGGCGTGCTTGCTTGCTGTCTCTCTCTCTCTCTTTCTCTCTCTCTCTCTCCCGCGAACGTTCGCGCTCGCGCGCGCTCGTAAATTGAAAATCCGTTCTGTATAATGCGATGATCGAAGTGTGTATATGCGAGCGCGCGCGCGGCGGCGACGGCGGCGGCGCACTTTTTCCGTGAACCGGTTTCAAATTTACTGTACGCGTGTGTGAGTGTCAGAGCAAGAGCGCGAGTACTCGGATATTGTGCGAGACGGAGAGATGACGAGGGGGCGAGAGAGCGAAAATCGCCTCTTGAGAGGGACAAAGCGTTCTTATATAGGAGAACGAGATGCATGACCTACGAGATTTTCGAGATTCCGAGGCGTACGCGTGCTCGTATGTGCAGCGGGTGGCTGGATTTATAGAGCTGCTATTTTCTAAGCCTACCTTGAACCGCGCGTACCGGAAAATTTGTGGATAAGAAATTATATGAATTTGCTCTTCGAAGCTCTTTTCATTTTAATGCTTCATTTTCCTCGCGAATTATTGGCGATAATCGCCGTTGCAATTGATTATAATTTTTTTTGTTCAATTGAAAGCATGATAAACGCATTTTTATTTAACACGCGTGAATCGTCTATTCTACCTATTTTATTGTTGAATTTTTGTCAATTTAAAAGCACCTTTGTGGTGTAAAAGTTTCAAAGATTTCGAGATCCCGCAAACGTTTAAAAGTGTTAAGAAACATATCCCACAAACTAAAGCACGGAGCACGAGAGCAACAACACGCTCCAGAATGCCACACACGTAGTTAAAAACAAAAGTGCGAGAAGCGAACGAGTACATTCACATATGCGGTATAAACCTCCATAATACAAAAAGGCGCGAGAAACGCGAAAAAGACGAAAAACGCTTCTTACGAGGGATGTGAGCAAGTAAAAGTAAGCGAGAGTCAGCAAGAGCAAGAGAGAGAGAGAGAGAGAGAGAGAGAGAGAGAGAGAGAGGGAGGGAGAGAGAGAGCAAGCGAGTAAGTCTCTGTAAAAAAAAGAAAGAGAGAGAAAAGAGCAGTCGAACCGGCGGTAGTAAGCGAAAGAGAAAGAGAGCAAGGCTCGTATATCACCCCCGGGCTTTTGTTTCCGTGACGTCCCTTTGTTTTGCGCTTCGTTTTCGCGATTCCCTCTCGATTCGAGAGAAAGAGAATGAGCGTGTAACCGCGACCGGAGAGAAAGAGAGCACGCGTACAAACTTACGTACGTGCGTTCTTTTTCATAAACCCAGCCCGATTCGAATCGAGACTGGCTCGCGCGCGCTCGAGATTTGCATTTGGCTATACGGACAACGAGTACTTGTGAGTCTGCGGCTTCGGAAAATCCTCGCGACGGCCAATTAGGAGCAACCGCGCGCACGTTCTCGACTTACTTCTGTTACGGCGATGAGGAATGGTTGCATTGTTTTTGAGAATTAAGGAGAACGAGAAAGAGAAAAAAAATTAATGGGGTTGGGCTTGATGAGCTTTGTCATTGGATGAGATGTTTTAAGATTCTTGGCGCCATTTGTATCAAATGATTTTTTTAAATCTACGAGCGATATACATGAATTTTAACTTATACGAGTAATACAAACGAAGATTTTATTTACGTATTTTTAATTAAACCTATAATGTAATTTTATTATGCAATGCCAATAAATTTATCGTTTTATAATCTTTAAATTTTACGATTATATATAAAAATAAACAATGAAAAAAGTATATATAATAAGAAAATTTGTACCATTTCTGTTTTAGGATGCAGTGACGAGGCAGACGGAGAAAAAGACTCAAAATGTCTGCCGTAACGAGTCCATATGGACCAAGTAAGTAAATCGATTATTTGTTAATGCTTGAGCTATACGTACAACGAATAATAGAAGTCTAAAACAACTGTTAATTTTTAAACGTTTGAAGCTTGGGCAACAAAGTTGTCATTACAGCAAAACTTTGTATTACTTTAAACCGTAAAAACGAAAAACAATTTAGACTATCTTTGCTTAAAGCGGATATGCTTTCGGAATCGGTGTACAATTTTGCGGCTGCGTCGCGCCGCAGTACCGGTGGCGGCTCCGGCTCGACGGCCGACCAGGACAGCGATTCCCAGCAGTACGACAGCCAGACTACGCAGCTCCAGCTCGCCGCTAGCATCCAGCAGCAACAGCACCAGCAATCACAGCAGCAACAGCAGCAGCAAGGACCGTGTAAACCGCGCAACAAGCGCAAAAACTTCAAACCGATCAACAGTCGGATGGCCGAGATCTCGGACGAGTCGGACGAGCGCGAGGACGATGCCGAGTCCGGAACGAACGAGGACAGGCTCGGACTCGACGAGGCCCAAGACACCTTGGACTACGAGAGAAAGACGATGCTGCTGCAGGGAGGCGAGGAGAGGACGATTGCTCAAGGAGCTACTGCCAAACAGAGGCTCAACAATAACGAGGTCATACCGATGGACCTGTCCGTTGCGACGAGGCCTCCTTCCTCCGACGGCGACGAGGACAGCGGCGACTCCTTCAGGCACTTTGTATTCGAGCAGCTGAGATCTCAGAAACTCTACTCGCCCGGTACCGATGTAAGTCTTTTTTTTTTTTTTTTTTTTTTGTTTTTTTTTTCTTAACATTTTTCACTTAACGAGTCAAAATATTCTGGCCGATTTTCGATAAAAAATTTATTCGATGCTTTTGAATATCGCAACAGAGTAAGCGTGTATCGTGTGTACATCGATTGAGAATGAGAAATAGACTATGAGTTTCGTCTGGTTGCAGCTTATGCAATGATTTATTCTACCGATTATCATAACACGGACATTAATAGCTATTCTATTATAAATGTTTTACTCCAAGAGATTTTGCGCGGCATGTATCCCCGATTGTAATACCTCGCTATAACAGTGTGACTAAAAAGTTAATTTGATCAATGCCAACATAAATATATAACATAAAAATTTAACCGAGACATTTTTTAACAGTAATACAAACAAATTAATAACAGACTTTCTAAACTTGATAATTGATAATTGATTAAATAAATCTGATTTTTGCAAGCAGGCGAGAAGTCCGGGTTCCGAGTTATCGGATAAGAGCATCGGTAGCGGTGGCATGGATCAGGATCAAACGAGCCGGATGGACGATCAGGAGGGTCAGGACGAAGACGAGCAAAATCAGGAAGAGACGGAAAATAAAATGGATTCGGAAGAACGAAAGCACTTTGAGGGGATACCCGAGTACGCAGAATCGACGATGCAGGAGGTACTCGCGATTTTCGGACTGACGGGTAGTGAACTGGATAAAAGCGTAAACCGGCAATTGCCACCTAGTTTTCTTAACCCTGCAGTTGGACAGCACCTTCATCATCAAGGTGAGTGAAGTCATTCTTATTAGTTGAGTTAGCTTGTTCTTTTATAGAAATAATTGCCATGTTTGTATTAAGAATCGATGTAATGTTTACCGTCAATTATTTAAAAATTTTGAGTTTACGATAATGTAAATATTTTCCTGACAATTAATTATTTATTTGCGATAACGAATTGAAATCAAGTTACTTTCGCGAATCGATAAATTTTGATTAATGCATTTTTAATACTTTAAAATGAAACACGAATCATTTATATAAAAAAAGAAAGAAAAAAAAAAACGTAAATGTAAAATCGAGTTGTTACAATTTCCGATGGACCTATAAATTCACGAGGCCTATGCATATGAGAATTTCCAAGTCCATTTCTGATGTTTCAATTACAAACATCGACACAGAGCCCGATTTGCTTTTATTATTTGCGAAACTACACTCTCGATGATATCAAGCTAACAATTTATAGTCCCTCGAATATATCCACTCGAGAAAACGTAAAATAATATTGTACACATTATTTCGTGCGAGCGCATTACTAATGCACGAGATATAATGCGAAGGCGAGAGACGCAGGAAAGTGAAATTTTTGCATCAGCTCCGGATATTTACATTTAACATTAAGTAAGCAAATGAGGAGATCTTGTAAACACACAGACGAAATCATTAAACGTAATGTCGCGCGGCTCGCAACTCCACGTAATAAGCATATCTTTTTCTCTACCTCCCTCTTTCTCTCATTCTCAGTATTTCTCGTGTATCATGGCAGCAGAAACGCGGCGAGCTCGCTATTTTCATCCGACACAGAACGAGCGAACGCGAGAAAGAGTCAAGCTCGTATAGGCTTTCGTTTCCCTTTAACAGCAATTATGTTAATTGCCCAGCGCGCTGCCGCATCGGCGCAATATAGAAAACGTCGAACACGGACGCGATGTTGCCGCGGTACAAGTACGAGCGAGCCCCTCTCCTCCTCCTATCACCCCCTTTCCTCTCTGTCCCTTATACTCCACGATAATTTATTCTTCTCTGAGAATCGGGCGCTTACATTTTGATCCATCGACGCAGAGTTTCGAACGATATGCAACGTCGAACGTGTTTTCAATGCGTGCCAAGCCGAGCCTTGAGAAAGGTCTTTTCGATAAATTTTTTTGTTGCTCTCTATATTTTACTTTTTTACTCGCAATGTGAACTGGAAATTTATCTTCAATAGCCGAAACTTTGTTGATGTAATTAATAAAAGAAAACACCGATTGATGAAAGTTGCGTATATTTGAAATAGATCTTCGTAAATTTAAAAAACAAAACACGATTATACCGATCTATTTAAAAAAAAAAAAAAAAAAAAAAAATTATCTAAAAATAAAATAAACTTTTAAAAGTTTTAATGCGGTTTTATTTCAAATTAATAAAACGTAGCAGCGTAGTAACCGATAGCTTTACAAACTCAAAGTATCGAAACGTTCCTTAGATAAATCACAATGCATAGTAGCTCGACGAAGCGTGCATTGTACCGCGTTAGTATAGAAGAGCAGGGACAGCGACGTCGAATCGATAGGCGTATAGCGCGTAAGTATACCAACTCGCGTTCGTGTATGTATATGTGTGCGCGGGCGCGCGCGCGCCAGTCAAGAGATTTCCAGTGCGGACTGTACCGTACATGCACTCGCGGCGCGGCAGAACAGAATGTGGCACTTACATATTGCCGGTGTCTCGCATATGCGAGCGAACGCTGCCGCTTGCCGCACGTGAATATGCGATGGTTCGGGCAAGATGGCCGACTTATAACTCATAAAGTCGGTCGGCCCGAACTACTATACTACTACCACCAACACTACCGATCCGAGGCGTGCGGATATTACGCTTGTACGCGAAAGAGCCGAGAAAAGATGCGAGAAGCCGGCGATCGATGAGAGATGCACGCGTTAGAGATCCCCAATGACGACGACGACGACGATGCATATGTAATAAGGATAGTGCGTGCATAAGCGCGTGGGTTGATCGAATGATTCTTACCCCGTATCAAGACGAATTTTTTCGTAGTGTGCCATTATATTATTTATTTTATTCATGCTATTGTAACACGTTATTGTAATATAACCGACGCAATAATTATAATTAATTAAATGTTATTTTGACAAATTTTTATTACCATTTATTATTTCTTTTTTCAAACGTCGCGATTGCCTCGGAATAATTATTTAACCGATGAAGTCAAAAACGATTGTCGCAAGAATAACATTTTACGGCAAAGAATTGTTATTGCTTATCATTTTAAGCGTTAAGAAGTTAATTATACTATTTTTCATTATACTACTTGCTTGATTTATCGATCATTTATGTGACATTAGATCTTTTTTTTTTTTTGTTTTGTTTTTACGATGTTGCGCGATATTCTTAGAAATCAAAGTGACATTAATATTCGTCTACTCGATATTGAATCGAACATGACTTTTTAAATTGCATACGTTCAATTTTTTCGACCGAATATAATTTGTCTATTGTATCGATGTATCCATCTAACATATTGTGTGTTAGCTGTGTAAGAAAAGCTTTTGGACGTAACCAATTTTCAAAATTACGACACCAGCGAGACTTGTGTGCAACGACTGAGAATTTGCCTTTGTTTGACCTCGATTTTATAATTAGTTTTTTCTACGACGATTACCTTCGTATTTACACGTTTAAAGTCTATAGTTTATTTAGTATAACTAATTAATTTTTTATTTTACTTATTTTTTATCGAACACCGTCTGTCATTTATTAAAATTGAATTCTCTCTAAATTAAAATGACGTTTATTAATTTCCATTATTTACGTACGATTAAACAATGTACATACCTTTATCTAAGAATTATTTAAACAAATATTGTTAATGTTACCGAATATCATAATTCACAAAGGCTCAACTCGCTTCTAGATTAAATTCACGATATGCATCACCTGACTTTTAGGCGAACGAAAGCCTTCTTTACACAACGGGCGCGAAACACCTTATGAAAAAATAACCAGCACAAGGCAAACGTCAAAAAAGCTAAAAACAGCGTGCGGTCTTTTTTCGCGCCTGAATTTCTCACCTCTCCGACCATCTCCACCTACGTCCCTATAACCTGCAATCAAAACTCTCCTAACGTCTTCGCTCGGTAGCCATACCCTTCCCCCCTCCTCTCACTCTTTCTCTCTCTCTCTCTCTCTCTCTCTCTCTCTTTCTCTACTTCTCTTTCTCGCTTATTCTTTCCTTTCTGTTGTCTGCCTTAGCTTCTTGGCTCATCTCTCGCGTTATCTCTGGTTCGCTCTCTTCGAGAAAACCAGAAAACCGTCTTGCTTTGCGTGGACCCATTAATCATTCTTCTGGGATAAAGGCACAGAAGAGAAACGAAAAAGAGGGAGAAAAAGAGAGAGAGAGAGAGAGAGAGAGAGAGAGAGATGAAAAGGTAGACGGACAGTCGGATGGACAGACGCGAACGAGGAAAGCAGGCAAACGAACGCAGACGCACTGCTCGCTCTTTTGCCTTATATTCTTAGGAGGAAGAATCATTTTTTATCCTCATTTTTTTTTTTTATTTCGGGTAAGAATTTCAAAAGAAAGAGCGAGAAGGAGATTGAAAGATTCTCATTGAGAGAGAGAGCATTGTCAGGTAGGAATGGAACTATTCTCGCGGGAAGATCGAGACCGGACAGCTCCCGCGCAAGATTCATTAAATGATAAAAAACCGCCTCATGATTATTTCCACGAATTGCTTTGACTTTGTACTTCTCTTTTCGGTTTATCTACCGTTTGTCAACTTTGTGCTATACCAAATAATAAAATACGGGTCGGGGGAGGGGGGGGGGAGGCGATAGTTTGGGCGATAAAAGTAGCGCTTGGGATTAAAGTTTTGGGCCTCGGATAAAAAGTTTTTAAATTCATCGAATTTCGCATTCAACTTTTCAATTTATGAAATTATAATAAAGGTCGAGCAAAAAGTATAATGATACAGCCAAATTAAACGCAAATAGCAAATATTCTTACAAGTTCATAATAAAGTAAAACATATTATATCAAAGTAAATAGAGTACTAAAAAAAGCATTTACTCACCGCAAGTAGACTCGACGAGGGTTGACTCCGAGGGATTTCACGGGGCGTCAAACACATCTCCCCACATAAAATGCTGTACTGCCTCTTGTTCATTCCGCTTCATCTTGGCACTACTCACTTTCGTTCTCTTTCACTTTCACTCACTCACATAACACATTAAACGGAGAGGGAAGCGAGTGTCGATATTGCAGGCTCACGCGGGAAACCTGTTGAATATCTCACTCTCACAAACTCTCTCTCAGCCCTTGACTCTTGGCTCGTGCAAGCTTTTTCCCTCTGGGGGATGAGATTCGGTTACACTCTCGAGAGCTTTTTCAGAATACGAGTTTTTGCTCTTTTTAAACGATTTTAGGAGATCTTTATTAATCTGAAACAAATATTTATTTTATGTTATTTTATTATTTATGAATAAAGTAAAATTTATATTATTTTAAATAAAAAAATTAAATTTCATTTTTCAATAGATAACAATTTAGAAAAGTATAGAATAAATAAACTCATCATTTCAACCTCGATATAGAACATTTTTAATTAGGAAACATAAAAATATTTTTAAATAAAAAATTCTTTGCAACAAACAACGACTTATTCCAACATTATAACCAACATCAATATATCAATAAATTATATTTTCATAGCATTACTTTCAATCCGTAACTGAATATCGAACGAAATATTGAAAAACATCACATCAAACGTTTCTCTATCGCTTATCCAATACAAAAACACGCGCCCTCCGACATTTCAGACAACGCCTGTAAGTCTCGACAGTTCCATAGCGCGTACCATATTGCACGCGCGCGCACTGAGTCGCCACGGATATCGTGCATTTCATCTGCGTAAAAGCAAAGATGAAGAATAATAAAAGAAAAAAAAAAAAGTAAAATAAAATAAAATATTCAGGAGGAAGAAAGAAGGGAAGGAAGATCGCACGTCGAAGCGTCAGCTCGCGTCGATTTGCCTATATAAAGACAGCCGGCTGCCACTTTGCTCTCTCGGCCTTTATAAAACCTTTTACGAAACGCGCTTTACGAGCAGTTGCCGCCGTGTAGTGTATATGTATGTATATAGAAAAAGGAGAAAAAACGGACACTGACAGCCCGAGAGAATCGTTAGCGCTTGTACGCATACGCGCATACACTAGCGTGTATTCATGTACTACGTATCATAGGCTTATTCGCTTGTATACGCGTACGGAGGCTTTTAAATTTTTTTTATCTATGTGTTCGCGAACGAACTTTTATAATACTACGGATTAGAAAGGAAAATTTATTAATTTTGAAACATATAAATGTGGATTATTAAAATACTTATTATAAATCAATTAAGAGATTTTTAAATAGACGCGCTTACATGTACATACATGTACATGGGCGTATACACGAGTACGAGGATCTACATCCGTGTACTCGTACGTTTTTACGACTACGCGAGTACCTACATATATATACTCGTATATATACATCTATAATGAAAACGAAGCATCAAAGAGGAGAGAGAAAAAGAGAATACTATAGTGAGAGAAAGAGGAGAGGAACCTCGCTTCTGCTACGCACGTGCTGCTGTCGTCGTCGTCGTCTCTCTCTCTCTCTCTCTCTCTTCTCCTCTTCCTCGTCTTCTTCGCCGTTTAATTTCATTACCGAGGTCCCGAGTCGAGCTCCGCAGGGCACCCGCACGTACACGGACTCGCGCTGAATTTTCCCAGCGCCGACGTCTCTCGACTGCCGCGTCGATCAAGCGCGATGCGGCCAAAGCTTTTACGCACTACGGCTATAGCATTTAGTGAAATGCATAATGCGCGCTTTATTAGCGGACACATATATAGATACTTGTACGCAGCCGCGCAGATGCGTTATTATTTTATTCGCTAAGGAAATATAGTTATATAAGTTATTGTTGTTTTTCTTTCTTTCTTTAAGGAGCAACGTAATTATGTTTAAAATGTAATTTACAACATTGTAAGTAATTGAAAAGTTGAATGTTTATGCGGCGACGTTTTTAATAAAATTCAAAATTTTTTCTGTTGTTATCTTTAAATAACTCGTGTTTATATAATTAATATAAAAAGTTGTTTTATTTCTTAAATTCGTATAAAATTTTTTACGTTAAAAAAGACAAAAAAAAAAAAAAAAATTGTTTTCACAAATATGAAGCTTCATCCATCTATATATCCCATTATAACAAAATGTCAATATACGTTGACGATCGGGCACCCGCACATTTTCCCCACCGTACATATACGTGAAATTACGATCTTCCCTTGCTCCGCGTACACTTTCATATACTCAATGCCGTGCTCGTAAACAAACGTTACGATTTTCTCGCTTCGTTCCATTACTGAACGACGAAGAAGAAAGGTCGACTTCCGGGTCAATTGGTCGCAGTCTTATGTGTGTCTGAGCGCGTTCGCCTCGGATCCTTTTGTTCGTCAATTAGTCTGCAGCTCTGACTCACAGGGATTCTTCCTTCCTTGGCTGATGTCGACTCGATTGGCTATTGTGAAAAGACGATTTTTTTTTTTTTTTTTTATTAGGCGACTGTTTTGGCAGAGGCGGAATCTTGGTACTAAATTGTGCGAATTGGATTTAATTGACCCTAAATTTATAATAACTTTGTTCCTTTTTTTTATTAGGGCAAATTGTGAACTGTGAGATTTGTCATTTACTTTTTTCCCAAACATTAAAATCTGACATTTTTTAATTGTGTAATTTATTGCTGCAAAGTAAAATTTGAATATGATTCTTATAATTTAATGTAAAATGGATGGATTCCAAATAAGTCTAAGCTCATAATCAAAACATTGCTTCGTTAAGAATCATAATTTTAAGTGTACTCAAATTAGGCGTCGTAAAATTTTTCTCCCGGAAATCTCGTTTTCCTCTCTACCTTTTTTCTCAGTTCGCAGGATCAAGTCGAAGTACTCATTCCTTTTTCCCTCCTACCCCTCCTCTCTTTCTCTCGCGTAACGCTTTTTTAAGGAATCTCACAGCGGCATCTTGTTTATTTTGCCCGTCAGCCTGAGCTGACACTCGGACGTTCGTTTTAAATTTAGAATTCAATGGGATCCTTTTATAATGTACACTTTGGCCTTTCGAGGCCTTTAACGGATTCTCAGCGCCAGGCTGCTGCTCGCGCGATTATTTGTTTAATTTCAACTTCACGTCTTGCGCGAGCGCGCGAAACCGCGAAGCTCTTCTCTCTCTTTTTCTCTTTTTCCTCTTGTCCGAGCTTCTTCGAGATTCCTGAGAGTCTTGAAATCCTGCGTTGCCACTCAACCGCTGCTGTGTCCGAGGCGCGAAATATCTTTGATACGGAGAGCGATCAAGGAATTGGATAAAAAATGGAAATTATTTTATATAAGAGGTTCCAATACTGCGTGATCTTGATTCAATATAAATTTTTACAAAATTCTCGAATAAGATTAATTATTCGCTCGTCGTATTTTATTCGAATGAATGATTGACGTAGAAATTATTTAAATAAGCAAAACGTTGTCTACTATTTAATTTAACAACTTGAAAATTAATAGCAAATTGAAACATTTTTAAACACGGATGTATTTTATTCCAAGTTTTAATTCTTTTTTTTTTTTTTTACTGTTTATTATCGTTATATATAGATATATATAAATATTAATTGATTAGTTAAGGAAATGTTTTTTTTTTTTTTTTTTTTGACGATGAAATTTCTTATAATGTCAATAAAAATATCAGAAAAACCTTACGAAAGAAGAATGAGAAAAATAAATAGAAAATCTCTTTAATAAAAACTGGTGTTGTTTGAATAATTTTTTATTCGATAAGCAGCTTCTTTCGAGATGTTTTACGTACATTATTTTGCCGTCTAAATTTACTTTATTTTGTGCGGCGTCATTAACGTTCAATGTTACGTTCTCAATTTTCAGAAAAGATTCGTAAACTCATCAATCAAAAACTTTTTACTCTGCTTCGATTTTATACGGGATTAATCTTTAATGATGCTGAGGTTTCGACGAATAAAAAAAAAGTTATTTAGCTCATAAAAATTTATTCTATTTTAAGAGCCGAGAAAGCGAACCTATTTTAAATATTGTCGTAATATTAAAATATTAAATTTGTGAAAATCGAAAAAAAATATACGATGAAACGTACCTAGCTCAATGCATAAATTATTTTTACAATTAAAATAAAAAATTGTTGTTTTCTATACTTTATCGAAAAGCACAGAATTTGATGAATTTTTCTACTTTCAAACCGAAGTGTTAAGTATCCAGATGCTCGTAAAAACTGGAAAATCCCAAGTGACACACAGAGACGACACGTACGTTAAATCCTGGAAGGCGAAGATTTTACAATCGACTCGAGGTGGTACATCGCATTGTCAGCGAAGGTCGCGGGTCGATTAGGTCTCGAGCTGGTGCAAATTGAAAAACACCGCGGGCGCGCTCTTCCCTTTTCTCCTCTCTCTTTCTCCGTGCGACTGCGCTGCACGCGGAATTCGATAACATGCGCGTTGTAAGTGCTCTCCGCAAAATTCCGAGGTGGTACAGGCAAGCAAGGGAGGGGTCTTGATTATTCCATTACGCGGGTGCTGTTTCTTGCGGACTCTCTCGGGGACTCGACGAGTTTTTCAATGAGCGCGTGCACACGCGCGACTTGACAAATTGAAAAATTTCTAGCTGTCAAACGAGAGAAGGCCCTTTTACGACATCACTTGTCGTATAGCTTCATTAAAAGCCGCATTATATATATATATATATATATATATGGCATCTTGTACGCGTCTTGTACGACCTCGCGTACTTTTGTTTCCTGCTATTGTAAAGCCTGGCTTTGATTTTAAATTGGGCGTGTGCTTGATTTACGGACGAGAATCGATACTTTAATTGCTTGTAAATCAAATTTCGATAGATTCGGCTTTTTTTAGATCGTCAGTGCAAATTTTTCGTGTAGTGATAAAATTTAAAACGAGTATAATGCAAAAAAAAAACGTTGGAATACAAGCATAAAATCATTATAATTGAAATATTAGAAATTTATAAATAATTTTACATCAAATAATTAATGGAGAATGGGACAATGCAACGCTTTTTTTAAAAACTAAAAGCTAAAAGGAATAAAAAAATAAAATAATCTTTAAAAGGCTTCAAATCAAGTCTAAGCAACAAAGAGGAAGAAACAATTCCTTATTCAACTCCTCCGCTCGACTAAGCGTCGCATCGGCGGGCGGACTCGAGGACGAAGAGGGACGTAATGCGCGTCGATCAATCTCGCGGCGATGCACTTTTCCCTTACAGCTCGCTTTTCATGCTCGCTGTCTTTCTCTCTCTCTCTTTCTCTTTCTCTTTCTCTTTCTCTTTCTCTTTCTCTTTCTCTTTCTCTTTCTCTTTCTATTTCTCTTTCTCTTTCTCTTTCTCCTCCTCCTCCTCCTCCTCCTCCTCCTTCTCCTCCTCCTCCTCATTCTCATCATCCTCCTCCTCGCCATTAGTTCCTTCTCTCGCGTCCGATCGGCCCGATTAATTTTTCCGTGGTGCATGCGTGCTGCTCGCGACTCCGCGGGGTCTCCGCACCGCCAAAGATGGATGATGATGCCGAGTTGACCGACCGAGAGAATGGGAATCTACATGCCGCACAATCGCTTCGAGATTATTTATGCTGATTTTCTCGAGGTTCCCTTCTTGATCTTTAGGTTCTCGTGAAAATCGATCGCGTAAAACGTTGATACATTTTCGTGTTTACCTTGTTTTTTTTTCGAATTTTAAGTTGACGATATGTAAATTCGTCGTATTTACATAAGTTACGAGTGTAGTATTTGTAACTTACAAAAAGCCATTTAATATTTATTAAAACGCTGTTATACGATTCAATCTAGATAAAAATATGATATTCATAATAATAAATTAAAGTAACATGCGCTTACGAAATTTCGAATAAGAATCAAGTAAAAAAAGTCCACACGGAATTCAATTAGGTGCAAAAAGAGGAAAAGACAATAATCCCACGTTAAAATTTCAAAAAAGAGAGCGAAAGAGAGCGAAAGAGAGCGAAGAAATAGACGAGAATATTTTATATCCATTCCACGGGTAAGAGAAGACAAGAAGGAAAGAAGGGAGGGAGGGAGGGAGCGAGCGCATACAGTGACGGGGGAGCCCATTAGTTGTCATGTGGAGGGGGCCCGGGGGCCTTGTCAGTCTCGCTTGCTCTCCGCGTCTCTTTTCTCTCTCACTCACACTCTCTTTCTCTCTCACTCTCTCTCTCTCTCTCTTCTTCGAAAACCAGAAAGTCAGCTTGTCAAATTAATCACGGATGACCAATCCATCAGGAGGAATTCCTAGCTGCCCCGGTACGTATATACACAGAGACGAGAGAGACCTCCGCTCTCAAGAGATCGCGAGAGAGTAGCCTGCCCTTATAGCTCTTTTCTTCTTGTCTTCTGCTTTTTCCTCCTCTTCTTCTTCTTCTTTTGATTCTTTTTGCTTCTTCGTTTCTTCTATGCGCCTTGTGGTTTATACGTCGTATCTTTGGGAATATTTTAAAGGAACGAAGAAAAATTAATGCGATAGATGATTTTTGTGCCGGCTAGAAGAAGAGAACTAACCGGAGCATAGATAAAGATGAATTTTGATTAACTACAGTTCTTAATTGACTGTAGATGATCTCAATGATAATGTGGATCCACGCCGATAGAACTGAAATTTCTGAAAACGATACCAATGATTTGTTTTTTTCTCTCGTTCGCGAGAATACGCGATGGCAATTTAAATTACGAAATACCTTCAAATCAAATACAAGTGCGATATATGAAAGTATTTTTTAAGAAACTGGTAGCTTGCTTGGACTGGAATGTGTTCTGGAATTTTCGAGGAAAGAAAAATATGAAATTAATTATACTTCGATCGAAGGACATTGCCGCGATCGAAATATCTCGGAAGCAAACTATCTACTAGTCGAGAATTTTTTCCAATTAAAAATAAAAATAATGCCGATAAAGTTTAAAGCAAACGCAATTCAAAATCAATTAATAAAGTTAATCGGTAAAATAAAACCGAAACGTACGCAAGCGATAACGCAGTGATTCACTGCAGCGAGGGAAAAAAACGAAACGATCTAAAAAAAATTCCCTTGTGCAAACAGATGTACGCTTAATCGCCGTTCGGAGTTTAATAATACAGACGGCATAGCCGAGAAAAAGTTGGGCAGTCGCACACATGCGTCTCGAGAGATAATCGCATGCAATGAAGCGCGCTTGCGGATTATGAAACTCGCATAATACGGGCCGTTCGTCCTCGCTGTGTGTTCGCCTCGATGCTACACGTACATTTTAAAATTCAGGCTATTTCGTCACGGAGAAACGGATGCAGCCGGTAATCGTTCGAGATTCTCTCGTTCAACGAGAGTATATATAACGCGCATGAATTGCACTTGTATGCGGCATTTTCTATCTTAATGAACAGTTTAAAGAGAACCGAGCAAATTTATTGCGCTTTAATTATTTAGGAAAACTCGGAAAAAAACTTTTAAATTATTAAGTTTTTTATACGTTTTTATATATAATAGATGAAAATTTATCATAAAAAGTAATGATTATTTAAATTTTTTTTTTTCTTTTTTTTTGATTTGTTAATAAATCCAAGATGAAAAGAAAAGGTAAGAATACGTCGAACAAAAAATAATTCGATAATTTACAAACAGAAGCGTGTTTACAACCGCCTAAGTAAAGCAATTTTTAAAGAAGAATCCACACCAAGCGAGAAACAAAAGCTCGAACGCAACGAATATCGCTCATTCAGCGAATAAAAGAGAGAGAGAGAGAGAGAGAGAGAGAGAGAGAGAGAGAGAGAGTGAGGAGATGAGTCACATCGACGATAAGTAAGAGAAAGAGAGAAAGAATGAGCTCAAGGACCGTGCCGAATCCCTGGGCTCTCTTTTTCATCCTTTAAAAAGTGAGTACAAACTCGTGCGATGCGGGCGAGGGTATATACTCGTATACAACGCGTAAAGCCCGAGCGAGAAGAGAAGAACCGAGGTAAAGAGCTAAAGACGAGGGGTGGAGGAAGGGAGGGGGGCAAAAGACGAGAGAAAAGACACCCGCTAAAACCAGTTTGTCCAAGAGAGTCGCGTGTCTTAATGAACCCCTTCGTCTTTTATTTCGGCGACGACAACTGACTGAGCGCGCGCGCGCACGCGCGGGGGAGGACTTTAAGAATCGCGCGGTTTCTTTCTCTCTTTCTCTCTTTCTCTCTCTCTCTCTCTCTCTCTCTCTCTCTCTCTCACTTTTTCCCCTTCGGCTTTTCAAATGGATTCATTTTTTTTTTGAGCTTTTTTGTTACGCTTCTTCATTCAAAAAGTAGGGTCGCATCTCTTTGAAATTTCGCTAAACGCCGGGTTGTCATTGCGTCGAGGGGTGAAAGAAATTTTTCTTGGTCCTGGTGAATTTGTGCGTGGTTAGCATCTTTTTCTTTTCCTTTTGTCTATTGATAGAGTGAAACAGTTCTATTGTAGTTTTATCTTTTTTTTTTTTTTTTTTTTTTTCAATAATGTTTGAAGAATAAAGTGTTGCATTAACAAGTGGAATTAAAAGTAAATATCGCAAGCATTGCAAAGCGAAAGTGGCGTATTTTTATATACTTTTAAAGACCGAGTATTTCTTATAATTTTTTTAAGACTAAAAAAGGCTACATTATTTTTTTTACTTAGAAAAACGTTTACTTAATTATACCATTAGTAAAAATTTTTCATAAAATCAAAAACTCAATCAATCATTGAACCTTTTTTTAATCTACTTTTATTATGTGGAATTTTTCTTAAATTTCAAGAGTGTTTTAGATTAGGAATGATTTTTCTTTGCGGCAAAAAAGTATTTTTATTCCTCCAGTGTTATTTTCTGACTCATTAAATGCCAGTTCCGTGGAAAATACGAACAAATTAGTATAAATATCCTTATCTAATTTCATTATAAATGCTGTTCGCCGGTAAGAAAAAACTCGTGTTCTGTCGACAGTTTATTTTCATGTATTTCTCGACTTCGGAGAAAATATATGATGTACATTTATCAAGTTGTACAAAAGAAAGAGAAAAAAGATACACATTAAGCTTGGAGTTTTATTTTCTATTATTGCATTAATTTATTAAATTGTAGTATTCGATAGATTGTTTACTAATTAATTTTTAAAATTATCTAAAAAAAAAAATTGTTAATATTAAATAATAAATAAAATTTCAACGCAAGTCTGTAAAAGGGAATAGATTGTTTAATAATCTCGATAACAAAAGAAGTAAATTAACGCTATCGCTGCATTAAAACAACTAATCTTTATATTTAAATTCTCGATTGAATCTGTGTACCGCATGCAAAAGAACGAGAACAAAAAAGAAAGAGAAAGAATCCGGTTAAGGACACGGCCAGACAAGGACGAAACGAAGATGAACACACACGTGGGAAGGGATAAGTAATCTCGATCTTTTTCTTTTATATTTATAAAAATTAAAGCCTGCAACATAATTTACTGGTATAACGACATTTTTTTGCAAGCTTATAAAAATTTTAAGATAAAAAAGACTTAAAAATAAACAACCAATTATTCGAAATAAAAAAAAAAATTGATTATTTAATAAAGAATGAAAATTGATAAATAATTATTGAATTACGTAATAAACTGAATTACATCAAAACGAATTTTTTTTTTTCTCAAATCTTAAAAAAACGAAGAACAACCATAAATGGAAATTTGTAATATATATGACTTTATAAAAATTGTAGTAACATATCTATCTTATCCCAAAGAAACTACAAGTTAAGATAGTCCAATCGATCATGTTTCAAGGAGTGGGAACTTTCGAAACGCTCAAGCAATCCATATGCAAATAACCAAAAAAATCTACATTATACGTAGCTATTCTACATAAGTGCAAAAGACCACAAACATAGCTCTATGATTGATGAAAAACACTAATGAAATAGCGCGGATAATTACGGGCGTCGTCTATATGTGTGTGCGCGAGTATGTGAGAATGTGTATATATGTATATGTGTATCCGACTTGAACTCGGACACGTGATTAAAGATTCCCTTGTGTGCTTTTCGACGATAATTAAGACACTGCCGAGCGAGCGATCGCCCCACGATATTAGGGAATCCGCAAGGTCGAGGAACGTAAGAAAGAGAAAGAGTAAGACAAAAAAAAAAAAAAAAAAAAAATGTGAAACGCGCACGTATAGGGTCTCTTTCTTTCTTTCTCTCGTTAAAGCGCAAATTCCGGGGGGTCCATTTGAATATCGCATAATGCCGAATTAATGCCGGAAATTCGACTCACGGCGAGCAGTACGCGACGCCAACCACGACGACGACGACGACGAGAAGGGCCTTAATGGCCCGAAATTTCGAGCTAGACCCCATAAAATCTCGTTTTCTTCTTTATTTCTCCCTTTTATTTCTTTTCTCTCTTTCTCTCAAAAAGCTGCGACCTTCTTCTTCATAATTCCCATCAGACCCCCTTTTGCTTCTTTCGTCCTCTCTCTCACTCTTTAGCCCCAACTCTCTCTTTTCTTTTTCACCCCTTTCGCGACTGCCGCGGCGGCGCTGACTTTTTTCCAACTGCGTACGCGGCTGCGGCGGATCTCTCACGACGTCCCGAACTTTTTTCCTACGCGACGATGTAATTTGGAATTTAGGAGTTTTTTTTTTCGAAGAGAAGGGGAAGAACGAACGGATCCGTCTTTGATGTGGTGGCAAAGGGATCACGAGATTCTCGTTCTGCGCTAAATGCTTTACTAATTTCCTCAGAGGCTTGTTAGCGATTAGACACGGGTATTTCAAGGCTTTAAGCTTTTTTAGTTGTTTTTTTTTTTTTTAATTTTGAATTATTCTATTTTCAATTACTACAAATTTACGATCAAAATTAATTATTTAACATCAAAAATTGAAATTAAAATAAATATCGAAAAAAACGGCTTATATTTTCACTTACTCACACTCAATAATCAATATTCAACGTCTTTCTTACGCGTGACAAAACGATTAAAAACGATAAATAAAAATTTATTCGACGAGCAAAAAGCTGAACTCTGCCCTTAGCATTTACACACGAGTATACACAAGCTGCGTATGTAAGAAGTAAGTGCAACAGCGGCAAAGATCGCGATCGCGCGGCGTATCTACACGTATACACGTTGTGAGCGCTCGATGTGTACAACGGAAACGCAAAGGAAAAAGCGCAAGAAGAGTCGGAGGTGGAGGAGGAGGAGGAGGAGAAGAAGGAGGAGGAGGAGGAAGAAGAATCAGCGGCAATGAAAGCGCGCTGCTCTGGAGAGCAGCCCTTGAAGCAATTCCTTTGTTCGTCTCCTTTCATTTTTCGAATATGGAAGATAATTAATCTTGCGCATAGCTTAGAGGGCAAGGGGAGGGCATAAAAGGGTTTTTGGGTTTCGGGCGAGAGAAAAAATGAGCTCGCACGCGCTCCTCTCGACCGCCGAGCTCACCGCTTTGCTCTCGCGCGCACTCGCGCCTCCTTTTCTCCTTTTCATCTTTCCAATTTCTTTCTCTCTTTCTCTCCCTCTCTCTCTCTCTCCACCTTTAACACGGGCACGCGTGTCTTATATTTGTGGAATTCTTCGACGACCACGGCGGCGACGCAGTCGATAAAATCAGCGAACACTGCGACATGATTATTTATCGAAAATTTTGTGAATGCTTGTACTTGAAATCGGAGAATACTATTAGTATTCTTTTGAACGATCAAATTTCTTTTTAAATATTGAAAATTCAAGTTAATACTGTTTTTTCTTAAATAATTATGACTTGGTTTAAATATTAAAATTAAGTTTAAATATATTGGTAATAAATTTTCAAAAAAGACAAACTGCTTACAAATATGCAACCACGTAAAAAACTAATACACAACGAATATAATAGAGAATGATTGATTTTATATCGTTGAAACGAGAATTCAAGTACCTACTACACAATGGTCTACAAAAGTGCACTATCCCAAAAAATGCATAGCACGATCATCTGAAAACATCTTTTGATTTCGCCAATTAATCAGCACGAAATTCTCCTTCGCGTTACAAAGCATTGTGCCTTATTTCTCCCTCAAAATTTTAGTAAAAAAAAAAAAAAAAAAAAAAAAAAAAAAAAAAAAAAAAAAAAAAAGAATTAAAAAACAAAAAATAAATAAATAAGAGAGGGATAGGACTTGCAACAAAAAGCCACGGAACAGCCTCCAATTTCTCATAGGATAAATGCCCCCGGCATAGACTCTTCGCGTTGTCCTTTCTCCTTCCCTCCTTGAGAGCGTAATCGGGTTTGAGCATCTCTCGCTCCGGACTTCTGTTGAGGTGTTAAGAATGCATCCGAGAGCGCCTTAGCCTCGCGGCTCATCTCTCTCTCTCTCTCTCTCTCTCTCTCTCTTTCTCTCTCTCTCTCTTTCTTTCTCTTTTCTTACTCACTCGCTCTCGACGCTGGCTTTTTAAATATTAAAATCATGGAAACCCAACACCGGTAAATCGTCGTCTGTTAATCCGTCTTTCCCGAACGCCCGCGCTCTAGCTTGCTCTCTCTCTCTCTCTCTCTCTCTTTCTCTCTCTCTCTCTCTGCTCTTTTCTACCTCTTCTTATTATTCTCTTTTTTTGGACCTTCACAATACTATGTTACTCTTTTCTCTGTATTCATTTGTCTAATTTTCTTTTGTTTGGTTAGTTAATTTTTCAACAGATTTTTTTTCTTCGAAACTTCATATATTCTATCAAGATTTTTTCACTTATTTATCGCGCATTTTTTAAAAATTTGAATCGCATATAAATTGCAATAATTGTTTATTGTATACAATGGAAAATTATTGAGTATTTTTTTTTAATAGGAGCCGTTAAAAAGCCAAAAGAATTTTATACAAAAACATTCCTTGACTAGTCAATATCTACACATTGACGATGAATTAATACATATATAATGTTGACTATTAAAAAAAAAAAAAAAAAAAAGAATATTAAATATGTAAAATCTACTTAACCTCAATCTAAAAACTCTCCTTTATATACATTTCTCAGTCTCGTTACTATGCAACTGAAATAAAACAAATACGAGCAACAGGAGTATATGTCAAGCAAGATCGACACAAGATGCACATGTGGAGCTTGTGCAATATAAAACGTTTGCGAAGACATCTAAATTCGTTCGCGTTCGCAACTCTTCCCTAGATCGCAATAAATTCAATGAATAATAAATCGACAAGAATCAATACGCTTGGCACTCGCCCGCTCGCGACAGCTGCGACAACTCTGTGAATTAATGGTTACATTCGAGGCACTCTCTTTCTCTCTTTTTCGCTTACGCTTCTTTCTTCTTTCGTTTTGCAAAAAGAAGGAAAAAAAAAAAAAAAGAAAGAAAGAAAGAAAGAAAGAAAAGAGTTGCGACGAATAGAGACCGAGATATCGCACTTGCCGCGGCGGTGTGCGTATAGCGCGAAGAAAAATAATTACATCGCAGCTCGGCTACTCGCCCGAGGAGAGAGCTTTTTTTCTTTCGTCTTTTTTAAACGCCTGCAGCTCAATCTTCTCGACAACGCTTTATTTTTACGAGCAGATGTATAAGGAGAAACGTTAGGAGACGCTGGCTGACGATGTACTATCGATGCCGCTTTTTCGCGTTACGTAAACGTGCGTTGCACGACTTGACGAAAAAGTGTTGTATTACGGACTGCGTGATGACTTTATTTTTTAATCTTTCGTTTGAGAATTGATTTTTATTTTCTCACTATATAATCGGGGTTATATTTTTAACCGAAATTAATACGTTTATGCAATGTCTACTCAAAAGGATAAGTACAAAATGCATAGCCGTCAATCATTAAGTAATTTAAATATTTAATATAAATTAAAACGATTAAGACTACTAACGATTAAACATTGATAATAAAATTAAAACAATTAAGACTTCGATGTATTATAAGAATCTTATAAAATTATTTAAAAGCTGATTTCATCAAATAACGCGAAACTCCGAAAATGATTTCTAATAAAAGCGAAGCGAGGTTATTATTCGCTAAGTATGGCATGTATATATATATCGGCTATTATACGATACTGGGGAACGCGTGTAATCTATTATCTGATACTGGCAGGATCGTGTTAATCTAACAAAAGTAATCGTTAAATATCGCAAGAGCACGAGCCAAAAGTCCACGTGGCTACACTGAAAAGTTATTGCCGTTTTATTGAGCGTCTATGGTATGTTAATCCGCTAAATAATGTTTGCACCTGCATTTTTATGCTCGCATACAAAGTTATTAATCGTCGTTGACGATTTTTTTTTTCAGATTAATAATACAGGAGCGAGAAAATGTATGTTTTTTTATTTTTTTGTAAACTTGGTTGGGATTAATCATTCATCGTAAAATATAAAGTATCATACTATTTTTTTTTTTAATAGATGCATATAAAAGTATCAACAGGTTTATCAATTTCATCGAACGTTATTAAACAATACCAATGAGGTATCAGTCAAAAACTTTTTTATACGAGCAAAGATAAGATCAAACATCGTTCGTTACTAAAAACTGTTGATTATTCGAGATACAAAACAATGGCTAAACTCAGAAAACACTAAACACTCCGCTTAACATTTACCAAACTCTCTTTTCACCATCGAGGCGCATCTTTCTTCCAACAGTAAACATAAGCGACGAGCGCGCAACGAAATCAACAAAGCTTTTTCGCAAGCTGGAACGAGAGACGGTCATGCGAATTCCCGGCGGCGTGCGTAACAATAATAATAACTCGGTCGGAGAGCGCGCGTATCGATGAACCAGGTCGATCGGAATCCGATCGTATCGCGAGCGGCGGCGGCAAGCCGATTCCGCGCCGCCGCTCGCAAAGAATGCCTCGTTAGAGAGTGTCGCTGTTGTTGCCGTTGCTGCTGTGTTGTTGCTGTTACTACTGCTGCTGCTGCTGCTGCTGCTGCTGCTGCCACTGTCGTCGCGTTCGCGTCAAACCTGTTTTCGAATAAATTACGACAAAATGCTCGCACGATGGCTTTCGTTCATCGGCGAAAGCTCCGACGAAAGTTTATGCGCGCGCGACGTTCGCTGCATTTTTTTCTTCTTTTCTTTGAATTTCATTTTCGTCGTTTTCAGAAAGACAATTACTTTATATTTCAAATTTTGACGAATGGGATATCAGCTTTTTTTTCAAGTAGAAATGATTTATCGCGCTTGTTTATGACAAGCGTATTGATAGCCGTACGATATACTGTGAACTGCGTGATTTTTGATGAATATTGTTAATTTAAATTTATTCAGGGACTCGTTTTGAGATCGATTTTATAAAGATTTGGAGATTCGAAAATTAGTGAGATACGCTAAGTATGTTAGCCCATTAACATAGTATTAGTGTAGTATTTTATTTTTATATTATTGAAAATGGTCAACATTTCACGGAAAAAAAAAATTCAAGAGATTTATCCCTTGTCAGCCAACATTATTATGTACATATATTTTATCGAATATGTCATATAAATATTTCAATACTTCATATAACTTATTTTCATTCTTGCACGTGTAAGTATTACGAAACTTACAAAAAATTCTAATTTATTGAAATATCTATTTTTTAATAAATATGAGTTATATATTTATATATAGAATTCAAAAAAAAACTTTACTAACTGGTAACTCGCAGTTCTCTTACTTCTTAAATGACAGATCAAATTCTTTGATTACATAATACAAAAAATAACCCAAACTCAAAGAAGGCAGAATCGTACAACGCTAACAAAAATTTTTCATCTCCCGTAAAAAGACGGGGAGCCCAGGCATCAAAATCTCCAAGTTTGACGCAAGTTTCCAAATCCCTCGAGGCGAGTGCGATTACTCAAATTACTAAAATTTCTCTTCGAAAGGAGTAAAACGAAGCGATGAAAAAAAAAAAAAAAAAAAAAAAAAAATCGGAGTCGGACGTAAAGAGGAGGATATGTCACAAAAAATAGAAAGAAAAAGAGAGGGGGAGAAGAAAAGACTTCCCTATTTTTTCCCAGTCTTTTCAGCGACCCTTTCGATATTGGTTTTCTTTCGCTTACTGTTGTTTCAGTATGTGGTTTAGATAAGCAGTGGCATAGCATGAGATAATGTTTGTTTTTGGATTATTTGTTTTAAATAATTTTTTAAAAATTTGTGAAACAAAATACATTACGTAACGGTAAAATAAATCCTATATACACATTTCAATAAACGTATCAAATAGATTAAATTTTAAATTGTGCAGCCGATATTGTTAAGCATTTAAATTATACCGATATAAATATCTTACGTTTATTCAGTATAAATGTTAATAAAGTGTTAATATATAGATAAATCGTGTAGTAATTCAATTATTTAATTATTAAAAATCAATTATAAAATATATTTTCTATATCTACAAAAAAAAAAAAAAAAAAAAAATTAATAATAAATAATAGAATATCACATTAACAAAACTGTAAGAATTAATTCGCCTCTCAAGAGAAGAAAGAAAGTACAGAGAGAAAAGGAGTCGAAAGGAGAAAGAAAAAGAATGATGTAGAGCGAGAGAGAGAGAGAGAGAGAGAGAGAACGAAAGATGGAAGAACGCCCTCGGGGTCACGGGGTGAATACCGTTTTACCGACTATTAACTCACTTTTACCCTCTATATTCCCCACCGACCGTTTACGCGAGTGCGCGCGTGTGAGCCTCTCCCCTCGCGGCTGGCGAAAAAAAAAAGGAGAAAAAAAATTTGGCGCGTTATTATTTTTTTTTTTTTCTCTTTAACCCTCTTTCCGTATCCTCCAGCTCGCACTTTTCTCGTATATCTGTTTTCTGCGAGTAATCTCCCATGAGCCTTTTTTCATCGCGCACGCACTCTTTTTTCGCGCTCGTGCACAGGTAACTATATAAAGAGAGGATGCAAGGGAGAGAAAGAGAGAGAGAGAGAGAGAGAGGGAGATTTAAAAAAAAAAAAATGAAAGACTGCTACCTGCGCGATTTCGTAAAAAAGGGAGAAAAACGGCGTTTGGATTTTTTTTCTCTCTACTCTCTTCACCCTTGTGCGCGCGTATACACACGCGGCCACCTTTCGATGATGACGACGGCGATGATGACGGGGGGTTGGGCCGTGCGCTCGATTTAACCCCTGAGAAAAAACGTCCGAGGCGGGTTAACCGATTTCACTGCAAATTTTGAAATCCAACACTCGCTCGAGACGCTTTTTTTCTTCTTCTTATTTTTCTCGATAGGTTTCGACCCTCGTATACGCGCATCTCTATGTGTGTGATTCGTTTAAAGGCTTAAATACCTCATAAAGTCGAGCCTGATGAGTCGCGACCTGAAAAATTGATGGCCCTAAGTAAGCTATAGTTTATCGCCGTCCATAAATTTACTCCGATAAATTTTTGATAATTTTGACAGCTAGATGGAGTTTCGTTTTTTGGAGGGTGACACTTAACTAGATTAAGGGTGAAAATTGGACTTTTATTGAAGAAATTCACTTTATTTCTCGGTTATTTCAAATTGTAGCGACAAAAAATAATATTCTTAAAAGTTTTGAACAACGTTTAAAGTTAAAGTGTTTTTTAAAATTTTCTTCGGAAGATTATTATCTTTGTTATTCCATAATAATAATATAATATTTAAACGATAAAAATGAAGATTAAAATCTGTCATACATTTTAACTTGTACATTGTAATATACCGAGATAAAGCTTCGAATCTCTCCTACACCACGAAATGTTTGAGTCTCTCGCCTCTTCGTGCCTACGAATAAAATCGTTCACATTACACGGGCGTAATTAGTAATTTATCATTTTTTTAACTTCTTTTTCCACGATCTCGTGAGAGAAGAAGCAGGCTTACTCCCTCCCTCCCTTTCTCTCTTGCTCACTCTCTTTCTAAACCTCTAGCGTGACGTTTTTTCGGTTTCATCGCAAATGATTAATCGAGCGCGAGGGCAGCATCAGCAGCAGCGAGTCGTTGAACTAACTCTCCCGTGTTTTATACGTGACTCACCGCGTGCGGCTCTTCTCTTTCTCTTTCTCTTTCTCATTCTCTCTCTCTCTCTCTTTCTCTCTCTTTCGTTCGATTGCCGGCTGCCGTAGTCTTCGTCGTCGCGTCTTTTATACGTATACGTTACGGAGGCCCTGGCGCAATTCAAAATTGCCTTCGACCGAATTCTTCATCTTCGAGAGCCGTTCCCTCACTCTAAACTCTTTTTCCTCGCGGCGCGAGATCATCAATCCTCGTTAGACTGATTTTTTCCGAGGATCAACGCCGGCATCGATTCCCATATTCCCTCCAAAGTTATCGTTTATTTTTTTTTTTTTTTTTTTTTTTTTTTTTATTTTTTTTTTTTTATTGTGCGCGAAACGAAAAATTTTTCGCGGTACCGGACTAGACCGCTTTTTCGTTACAATTTTTATAATATACGCTGGAATTTATAAAGGGGATACAATTTCAACTTTGTTGCGGAGAATTTTCGGGGCGATTATATTTTTATATCGTTTTGTTGGCAAGATTGACGAGTTCCTTACAACTTTTTTGGTAGATGATGATATTTCTTTATTATGTTAACGAATTTTTTACCGATATTATTCAATTTCTTGTTGATTGTATAACAGTCGAGTATTTAATAATTATTAACTAAGAAATTCAAAAAATAATTTTGAAATATCTTGTAATGACTGATGAAAATAATCTATTTTCGAGTTGTTAAATGTCAATGTTTACAGAGATAATTAAAGATATTGAGTTCAAATTTTTTATTCGTTGGTACGTCATGTTCATTTTTAAAATTATTACTAAACATCTATTAAAAGCAAACAAAATATTGAATATAATAAAAGTAAAAAAAAAAAAAAAAAAGAAAATTAAATAACATTGAATAATTTGAAAAGTATGCAGTCATGCGATAACGAAACAACAAACGAAAAGGAACGAGAAACCAAAATTAATAACGAACATTTAACTGCAATTCTTAAAAAGAGAGAAAAAAAAGAAAGGAAGAAATAAAGAAAGAACAGGAGCAAAACTCGTGCACTGGGTGTTGTAAGAAAAGAAGGCGGTTCGTCGTGGATAAAATGCGCGATATAATGCGGCCGCGAATAATATCGTGAGTCGCGAGCCTCGAAAAAAATCCTTCAAAACGAGAGAAACACGGACCACCCGCTGCCCCGCCGACTTTACAAACTTTGCTTTTTCTTCCCCTCCCTTCCTCCCTCCCTCTCTCTCTCCCTCTTTTTCTCCTTATATTCCTCTCCGTCTCTCTTCCTCCCTCTTACTCCATACTCCCTCTCTCTCAGATTTTTGTCGAAAAAAATCGCTTCTATTTAAGAAGAGAGCACTAACGCAATTTATATAACGAAATTTTCGGTTAGTCTCTCTTCCCATCGAAGTACGATGACGCAATGCAAATCCCCGCAGAGGAACTCGTGCGCGATGTGTAGAAATTAAATTTTTAAATTAATTTCGGCGTCATATGCCGTGTTTTTGCGTTGTTTGTTTGTTTCTGTTATTCGATTCGAATCGATTAAATTTCATTTGACGGGTTGTGCGTTGTTACGGTATGCTCGCTCATTAATTTCGACTTTTTGCCCCGACCCGTTCTGTTACATTATAAGTACAAGGATTTGAAATTGGAATTGCTTGTATTTCGTGAATTTGCATACGCGTATGAGTTATGTTCGAATTAGCGCGGATATAAAATTGCCGTGGATCCTGAACACAAGTGTAATAACTAACGCTTGATTGAGAATGTGCACAAATTTATTTTCAAGTCGAATATTTAAAATTAAATTTTTATAATAGCATAATAAAAACGTTATTTATGCAGAGTTACGATGCACATAAATGCAAACGTAAAATTGATTAACAATCTCCCTTTTTTACATATTTTATAAAAATTCTCATCAAACCTTTTCTATTAAAACTGCACCCGAGAAAGGAAAATAAATGGTCGCACTCAGATCGCATACTTTATTCTCAATTTTGTCGTTGGCATCCCAAAAAAAAAAAAAAAAAAAAAAAAACTCGAGCATAACCGTTCATAATCTGCATACACACAGAGGCTGGAATGATTGCGAATCTACAATCGAAATCTAACCCTGCGCACGTACCGCAGTCATTGTGTACACGGTTCGTGCAAATTTGCATTTTATTACAAGATAGTCGTTAAACTTGGTACTGAACTTTCCTGCTGTCTCTCCCTTCTTCTCTTTTTCTCTCTCTTTCTCTCTCAGCGACCTATCTCCTCTCTCCTTTCAAACGTAAATCTCGGCCGATGTGAAAGAACGGCTGATCGTAAAAAATGACGAGGATCGCAGCAACGAGAAAGATGAAGTAAGCCAAAGATTCACCCGAAAAAAGGGGTTGTTGCGCGCATCCGCGCGTCCAAAACTTAGAAAACGTCATCGATCTGTTGCCGCCGTGGGGGTCGGGTATATACACACGCTTAAATTTATCCTCTCTCTCTCTCTCTCTTTCTCTTTCTCTCTTTATCCCTCTTTCTCTTCTCCTTTTTTACGTATAATATCGTACGTCCTCACCCGCAGGCGTCCCGTGAACGGAAAAAAAAAAAGGAAGGAGAGGAGGATCTCGAGGCAGGTAACGATATTTTTCTGGCTTATATGCGTTCTCATGCTCTTTCCCTGTCTTGCTCTTGCACAGACTTGCGAGCTATTATTTACCTGGGATGAGATCCTCGGATGCGGAAAAGGAGAAGATCCTCTTCGCTCGCGCCGAGCAACGTACATAAACCTATACACTCAACCCCTTTTTTCCCCGTTATTATTATTGCTCGCTCAATCTATGGGTGAGCCACCGACAGTTGGTTTATCGCAGGAATCGAAAAAAAAAAAAAAAAAAATGGACGAGCCGGTAGCATCAATGTAGATGCACAGGCACGTTTTAACATGTGTGTGTATGTGTGTGTGAGCGGTTTTTCCGTATTGTGCCGAGCTTTGGCAACTTTTAACTGACGGATGAAAAATATTGCGAGGAACTGTAATATGACGGCCTTTTATTCGGAGATTTTAGATTTTTTTTCATTTGGAAAAATGATCGTCATATTACTTAATGGGAGATTCTGCATTTAATTCTTTTATACGATATTTTAATCGATAAATGTCGTTACGGTTTTTATAATTTACTCGATGTTTTCTTCTATCTTTATACGCGTGTTATATTTTTTTATTACTTTATTGATGATTTAAATTTATTTTATTATTATTTGTGACTTATGGCAATAAAATTCTTTCAAAGTTATAAAATGAAGTGAAAATGTTGACAAAATGTTTTTAAATAATTCTATACAATGTTTCGTAATCATAAAATAGTTTTCTGAATAAATTTTACGGTTCACTTGGAATAGTCAAAGTAAATTCATTGACTGTAACAGATTATCAATACACTTTCAATAAAGCAGTTATAGTGAAATTATCCTAACTTTTTTCTAAGATATTTTAAAAACTAAATATAATAATATAGAAATCGCATTACAAACTAACAATTCAGTAATGTTTATATCCATAAATAAAAATGTACACGTCTAAATCATGTTCATACTTGCGTAAAAAAAAATACAAATTAAATTATGTAACTCCATTGTTGTACGATATTTTACTTTATTCAGCAATAATTATTTTTAATTTTCATATGTAAGTTCAATCATGGAAACTTATTAAAAATTACATTTTCATTTTAACAAACTTAAAATTAGAAAGTCAATCTTTTTCATTTATTAAACGATAATTTTATTTATTTAAACGATAAAAGTGCTTTTGATAAAAAAAAATCGGTTACTCGAAAACACGGTCTATTAATTTTCAGCGATTGAAACTAATCATCATATCTCACGAACCACTTAATCATTCGCGCAATTCATCAACGAAATAAAAAAAGGTGTGGAAATCCCGTACGAATCGGCATTTAATGAGCCTGGGAAAAAGACAAAGCGCGCCCTGTTTTTACCAAATATTTGGATTATTAGCTCGCTCTTTGAGTCTTCCTCTCATCACAATAGGACGAAGCGCATCCAAGGGAGAACAAAAAAAAAAGTCGATCTACGAAAAATGGAGAAGAAAAAACGCGGCTCCCAGTCGAAACATAATAAATTTACGTATTGTCGAGGCCCAAGTGGTACATGTACGCGAGCGCAAGAGAGAGAGAGAGAGAGAGAGAGAGACGGAGATAAAAATAGAATCCATTCGCGTCGGGACCCAGGCGAAGGGTGTGTGCGCGAGCGGTTCCGCATTTTTTTGGAAAGCAAGCGGCAACGCCTGGGGATGAAGGAAAAAAGTCGAGAGCAAGAGCAATTGATCGATTAAGCGGAGCAGATGTACCTGCTCCGAGCGATTACGGGACTTTATAATGTCGAGACGTCTCAATTTCACGAGTTTGTCTCCCCTCCTCCTTTACCTCTCGATGTGTGCTTAAAAAAAAAAAAAGCAAAGACCCCTCGCGAGAGATCGATTTACCTTACTTCTTCTTCTTTTTCCACTTTTTTTTATAAACGTCGACTCATTTTTTTCTTTTAGGTACTTGGCGCCCCACATATTCTTTCTCTCTCCCTTTTTTCCTTATTCTTGGCAGCTATCCTCTTATGAGCTTCTTCTCGACCAATAGGAGAACGAGAGAACACGGAATCTCAAAGTCAGTAGAGAGGAGTATTTTCTATGTTCTTCCCCCTCCCTCAACTTATACAACACTGGTGAAGATGAGTTTTTCCCGAGTTGGGGAAAAAGTGAGCGCGGCGATGAACTCCTTTTCAGTTCGGCCGCAATCGTGGCCCGAGGCGAACGCGGCCCAAGTACGTAGAAGCTTACATGTGTGTGTATCTGTGCTATCTTGGCTACTGCTTTTCTGATGGGTAAAGATTGCGCGCGTATTATTTTTAAAGCAAACACGAATGTTTTCCTTATTGCTTTATATTCGTGTATTGTGAAAACAAAAATTTGTTCACAATTTGGTCGTGGCCACATGTTAAATAATAATAATTTTTATCAAATTTTATGCTTAAAAATTTTACATTTTGTCTTCTTTTTTTATAAACAAAAAAATAAAATTTTGTTTTTAAACGATTAAGTCGAAATTTATTCTTTAGAAGAATAAATCATAAACATTTTAATAAGCCGAAATTTACCGAGTGATCTTTAATAAAACAAGCTCCGTTTATTAGACATTATAGAAAACGTTCGTTCAAGCGGTCGAAATTTTTGAACAATTAACTAACGTTTTTTTCGCATCATAGATTATATAAAATTAAACAAAAACTAGTAGAAACATCGCGTATCGCGAACAACCGTCGAGTTATTATACGAGCTCTCGAGCGTTTCACGACTCGTTGAAATCGGCGCGCTCGTCTATCTACACACGGCCGCTGCCGCAATATTTCGCTGGAAAGTCAATTAGAAGCCGTACCGGCTGATTGGCACTCGTTCGTTTTTCCTCGTCGTTTGCGCGCCGTGCAAAAATCACTTCTCAACCAATCGCGAAACGCCCGGATATACGAGCCATTTCTCCCCTTTAACCGCCACCTCCTCCTCCTCTCTCACCTCTACCACTTCTTCTCGCGCTTCAAAGTTCCGACAACTTTATAATGCCGCGCGGAGCAAAAAAAAAAAAAAATAAATAAATAAATAAATAAAAAAAATAAAAAGTGTGATGATTTAGGAGCGTTTATTTATCGCGAGCTCCGCGCGTTGAATTGAGCAAATTTCGCGCTCAAGAGAAGAACGAAGAATGTGTGCTCGCTCGTCCATGTGTGTATATATACACATACGCGCGCATTCGCGTTTTATGTACTTTGGCAAACTCGACGGTACGTCGGCCCAGTGAGAAAGAGAGAAAGAACGGAAAATAAGAAGGATGTATTAGCAGCTGTTTTTATCATTACCCTGCTGGAATAATGTAAAGAATAACTTTCGCGCGCGCGCGCGTGTGTGTGTGCGTGTGTGTTTTATGGTACCTGCGAAATGTTTTTTAAAAAAAGAAACATTAAATTTTTGGTATTGATAGTAACGGTGAATCAAAGTGTGCATTACAATATGAAGGTCAGATATATGATTTTAAAGAAACAGAATAAAATCAAACAATTGTTGGGATTTTTAACGTTATAAAAGTGTTGTGAGAAGGTATCAAACTTTCAAAAGTTTATACCACATTGTATTACATAAAATACAATATTTTTAAAGCATTATGGCTCGCTTTAAAAATAGATAGGAATATTCACAAAGAAGTATATATGTGCGTTGCTTTGAAATCGGGGCATGAACTAATCGTCCGGGAGTGATTGAAAGTTTTATGATTATCTTTGTAAACGTATATTTTAGTTTCTGCGCAGCTTGAAGACTACTCGGCGAAGGTTATTATTATTTAAAAGAGAAAGATTTTAAACGAGCTCGTTCAGTACGCATTGAAAGTATTCATAAATTCGCAAAAACTCATTCGTGAGAAAGTGGCTCGGAACACGATTTGTTATGTATCATTTTAAAACGCCATTATGCTATTTTCTGCGATTTAAAACGTTGTATTATACAATAGATTAATTTAGCATTCAAATTATCTTTGACACGGATTACGCAAGGGAATTATGGAGTTCGAAAAAAAAAAAAAAAAAAAGAAAAGAAATTAGAGAAAAAAATAATGCGCAAGAACACGTTACAAATATATGAGCACAAAAAAGATGTTTTCTTTGAATTCAATTTAACCGCAATGTGTATCCTTTCCATTTACAATGAAACTACACGACTCTGTTAATATATCGCGACAAGCGTCGCGGCTCTTTTATTTCTCCGATTCGCGAAACGCTCGCCTCGGAGATTAGGTAACAATATCAAAGTCTGCTCGCGCGTGCACACAAACGTATGCGTGTGTGTATGCTTCTACCACATATCCTAGAAAACTCGTTAAAAATAATAATTTATAACAGCGATACCGGCTGAATTGCTTTTAGATGAAATTTTTATTGAAATGCACTTATCTGAAATTCGCGCACGACAATATTATTGTTCATTCTAACGTTTGCCTTTTGCTGCGCCGTTCATTGTGTCGCGAAGATTTACTTGTACGTTTACCACGTGAAATGTATTCAACGTTATTTACGAACTTTACGAATAATACCGTTTTAATGTACGTTGAATACTCACCGTTGATAAAGTTCTTACTAGGCGCGAAAAAACTACAATAATTAAGATAAACACTTGAGAGCTTTATTAAAAATTATCGAATAGTTGAGTTAGAACCTTTGAAGCTAGCAGACGTGTTTTGTTTTGATTAGCCTTGTTAGGTTATTAAACCTGTACGTGTGTGCTGGGCATACGCAGTGTAATAATATGTATGTGAGTGCCAAATATACGCGATGTAATAAATGTTACCGGTAGCGAAGATCTTGAAAACCATACTCAAAATTCCACACAATTCACTACACCAAAACCTACGCTAACGTCATGTCTCTATAAAAAAAAAAGAACCCATAGTAATGGATTCCATCGAATTATTATCGAAAGATGACTACTTAGGCTGTTTGAAAAAATTAACGTCCATAGAAAATATGATTTATGTCGAGAATATCAAGAAAAAGAATGTGCATATTTTTAACTTTCAAAGATCTAGTCGAAAAACTTGGTGATTCAATAATCAATGCTTAAAAGCACCTACTTAAAATCAGACGTCTATTTAAACGAAATAAAAAAATCATAATCCCCAACGTTTGTTTTACAATCCCACGCGAGTTGATCATTTATCTATTGACAAAAAAAAGGAATAATAGCGTTATCTCAGGTAAACTAAAATCAAAAATAGTGAAAAAAAACTCTTGATATTGGAGCACCTAGTAGACCAACAATAAAACAAACACGAGATAATTAATCTTTAAACGAAAACCTTTTATTTGTACGCCTAACACATCGTTCAATAAGTCCCGAGACTAACCCAGAGATGGTGCTAGTAGTACCAAACTGGCTACGTTTCCATAGAGTGCGAACCTTTACATGAAACGTGTAAAAATTTCACGTCGATCGGATCACAGACAGCAGAGTTATCGAGGTTAGAGTAAAGTCACTTTGTAATTTGTTTGAAAAATGGAAAAAAGCGAGTTTCGCGTATTGATAAAACATTGTTTTTTAATGGGTAAAAACACCGTAGAAGCCCAGCAATGGCTTGAAAAACATTACCCGGACTCCTCTCCATCCAAACCAACGATTTGTCGTTGGTATGCTGAGTTTAAACGTGGTCGTACGGACACAAACGATGCGGAACGTTCGGGTAGGCCATTGGAAGCCGTTACACAGGAAAATGTGAGTAAAGTGTTAAAAATTGTAATGAAAAATCGCAAATTAAAGGTCCGTGAGATTGCAGAAATGACACAGATATAATCTGGAAGCGTATTTACAATCCTTCATGAAAAATTGAGCATGAAAAAGGTTTTTTCCAAGTGGGTGCCGCGATTGCTTTCAGTGGAACAAAAACAGCAACGAGTCGACGATTCAGACAGCTGTTTATCGCTATTTACTCGCAATAAAAAGGATTTCCTGCGTCGATACGTGACCATGGATGAAACATGGATACATCATTTCACTCCGGAGTCGAATCGGCAATCATCTGAGTGGCGCATGGCTGGCGAAAGCCGCCCAAAGCGTCCAAAAACGCAGCAGTCTGCTGGCAAAGTCATGGCAAAGTCTGTTTTTTGGGATACACATGGCGTGATTTTTATTGACTACCTGGAAAAAGGTAAATCGATCAACAGTGATTATTATATTGACTTGTTGGTATGTTTGAAGGAGGAGATCGCAGCAAAACGACCGCACATGAAGAAGAAAAAAATCCTTTTTCACCAAGACAATGCACCATGCCACAAGTCCATGAAAACAATGGCAAAATTGAACGAATTGGGCTTTGATTTGCTTCCCCACCCCCCGTATTCGCCAGATTTAGCCCCCAGCGACTACTGGCTCTTTGCTGATCTCAAAAAAATGCTCCAGGGAAAAAAATTTGGCTCGAATGAGGAGGTCATTGCCGAAACTGAAGCCTATTTTGAAGCAAAGGATAAATCCTTCTATAAACATGGTATAGAAATGTTGGAAAGGCATTGGAAAGATTGTATCACTCTAAAAGGAGATTATATTGATGAATAAAAATGATTTTTGAAAAAAAATGTTGTTTTCTTTGTTAGTCTCAGGACTTATTGAACGATGTGTTATTACATAAGGTGGCTCTTATAGCCTTAATTACTATTAACTCAAGGACTTCTTAGAGAAAAGTTACGGTCAATCTAATATATCGAGAATTGCTCAGAAATGCATTAATAACAAAAAATTATTGAACAATATTATCAATTAACGAATTCAAATATTTCCCGAGCAACAGTAAAATTTACTATTTTATATGTTAGTTTAAGATAATACTTTCTAATTGAATTCAAATATGGCGATATGGATAATCAAGTCGATAATAAAATGAAACAAAAAAATTTATAAATTCAAGAGCGAAATAATACAAGTGCACGTGTTTTTCTTGTGTTCACAGGAAGCAGAGTTAAGGTAAAGGAAGAAAAGGAGGCGTCGTCGATGGCGCCGGGAAGTCCGCCGACGCCGCCGCACACGCCGCAGAGTCCGTCGCGGCAGAACAACAGCGGCGCGGCGAACCTCTCGTCCTCTCAGTCCTCGCAGACCTCGAACGCAGATTCTCCGAGCGTCCAGCATCAGCAGCAGCAACAACAGCAGCAGCAGGCTGCCGCGGCCGCTGTTGCCGCCGCTGGGCTGCATCCGGGGCTCGCGGGTTCGCCGCTCAGCCAGATCCTGGTGCAAACTCCGGCTCTGGCTCAGTTGCTCCAGCAGAATCCTGCGATCCTCGCGCAAAATCCCCAGCTGGCCCAGCTGCTCCAACAAAATCTGCAGGTGCACATGGGCAATGTGCTCCTCCAGGGCGCGAGACGACCCGACGACGCCGAGGACGCCAGGGTGAGTTTTTTTTTTTTTTATAAAATTTTATTAAGAGGAAATAAGTAAGAACTTTTGAATGATCGCAGAAATATTTCTGGTATCTGTATAGATATATACTATTGAAGACTATTATAAATAATTTGACCGATTGTTGAATGCTGATTAAATTCGAGTTATTTTAACGACATTATTAAATTTCGTTATTAACTCGATGCTATTATTGAGTTCGATTCTAAAGATATTATTTAACGACCACTACCGTTCATAATAATGAATTTTTAAAAAACACGCGCGTTTTTTAAGTGGAGAAATAAGATTTACTATTATGTGTGTATACCGTAATTAATTAATTAACCGGCATAACTTGTTTCTCATGAATATGGTTAATTTTCTCATGATTAATTGGTTAATTTTTCATAAATGCAATTGATCATTTTTTGCTTTTGCATTATTGTTACTTCTGATTTATAACAATTTTATATGATGGTGAGAATTTAGCTATAATATGCGCTACTATTTTTCAACATTTATAAACATTTGAAAATATAATCAGTTAGTCATTCATATGTAAATTAATATCTAGCATGTGATTGCTTTTGTAAATAGAATAAAACGTTTTAATTAATTTGATATACTTATCTTAATTTATAAGTACAAAAAATTTTTCTTGATTAAATAAAAGAACATATTACGCCAGTTTTTATGTTATTTTGACAATGAGCTTCAAAATAACAATTAATCTAAATTTAAGCCTTGATTTCGAAATGTAGGTACGTTAAAATAGATTGATATATAAGCCTTAGAAGGGACGTATATGTAACAGTTGACACACTGCGAAATTCAAACTTTCCATGTGAATTCTAATGATCAAGACATGAAAACCTATAAATCAAATACTCATTATCCTAGACCAACTAAAATTTCAATTAGAAGATCTCAATTATAGTGCGAAATTTATTCCTTCGCAATTCTTAGCACGAGCCGTCTTAATTGACATTTTTTAATTATTTATAAATCATTGTTAATTTAAACACTATATAAAGTTTACCTCATTAATACAAAAGAAAATTACAATGTTAAAAATGCATTACTTTACGTATGCCTCTCTCTTTTTTATTATCTTATGCACGCTCGCGCATATATAACTTATTGATTTTGAAATCAAGCGCACAAGAGCCAAACATGAACCCTTAATTAAAAGTCAACTTTATAAAACGAAAGAGTAAGGTGTTCTATCATATAATAAATTATTAATCCTTCGGCTGTAACTAGATCATTACACCGAACCGCGAATAAAATTTATTATAAACTATTGTATGTAGTATTTATGCTCGATGCAAAAGGAGAGTAGACGCGTTGCGGCCACGTCGGCGGTAGCCGTTAAAGCAATTCTTAACAGCTTTCCTTTATAATACCTTAATCTAAGATTGACCGAGCCAAATGAAAAATTATTTACGATAAATTGAAAACGATAAAACACGAAACCTTGAGCACCGCGCGCTTTGCCACTACGACTCGATATAATGGCTCCCCCTACCCCCCCTCTCTCTCTCTCGCACTCTTTTTTCTTCTCTTCGTTCGAATGAGAATTTTCCAAACGGCCCATTGTCGAGTACCGAAGAAAATTTTCTGTCGTCGCAGCCACGCAAAAAAGAAAGAAAAAAAAACAACGCGGCCAGTAAAAAGTCGTTAATTGTTATGGTAATACACCGTAGAGGCTTGCGGCGAGTCTCGAGAATCGATTAAGAGCGACGATTGTCTGCGAGCCTCGCAGCAACGTATAAACGGTTACGGAGGTTATAGTTCACTTTTCAGTTAATGGTTAGATTGTCCATCCATGAGTGGCAACGATGCGCGCGCGCGTCTCTTGTGGTGAATTACAGCGTCGAGTCCTCGCTCGCGCGCGCGCGCGCGCCTGTTCCTATTCGATTCTTTAATAAGTGTGGGCGGGGGGAACTTTTAAGTTTTCGCAACTGTCCAGGAAAACAAGTTTATTTGTCAACGTATTAAAACACTTTTTGTACCGCGTTTGAAATTTATCGCATTAATTTTTCATAAGCGTGCAGGATATTAAGGGCTTGAGGATACCTTACAATTAAGAGTTAAAATTAAATTTATAGCTCATAATGAGGTACTTATTTAAATTACCCGACTTAACTAAAAACATAATGTATGTATCTTTTAATATTAAAATTAGACAGAGATATCTTCGTTTCGATTACAGTAGAGATCAACCTATTATTATGAAAATTTCTAAAAACTCAAACTGCCAATAACGGATTTTTTAACGAGCGTTAAACGTGGAAAAAAAATTAATTATCCGAAAAAATATCTATTATCACAGATGCATCTTTTCTCAGCGTTAGCGAGCTCTGCAAAGTTAGATGGAAAAAAAAGCATACACATATAGAGCGAAGGAAGCGCGGGGAATTGAGATTACAAGGAGCGAAAAAACCGTAACGAAAAAAGGTGCGCGCGTAAAGAGCTAAAAAAGGGAGACTAAAAGAAAAAAAAAGGAGTGACGACTGCAAAGGAGGTAAAGAAATGAGAAGTTATATATACAGAGTGCGGCGCATCCTCTCTTTCTCTCTCTCTCTCTCTTTCCCTCTCTTACTGGAATGACCGGTCTTTTCATACAAGAATACCGGCTATCGCTATCTCTCTCTTTCTCTCTCTCTCTCTCTTTCTCTTTTTTTCTTAGTTACACTCTTCTATACGGGGCATCCCTTACGCGGAGAATTGAAATTATTCCCCCGATTTTTGTCGTGTCGTTTACATTATTTTCGCCTTTGAATATTAATGGGCATATGCTCTTCGACGTTATGGAACATATATAGACACATACACACACATACACACAAATATAACCAAACACAGGTATATACGAGCGTACACATTGCACACTTACAAAAAGTAACAACGCCGCGCGTGTATAATACTTGACTCTTAACGTTATTCTATTGTTTGCAAATCAGCTCTATTGTTTTCTCATATACCTCTATACTTCGCAACGCGTTTTGCCTCCTTGCGCTCTTTGCCTCCCTCTCCACCGCGACTCGTCCACCCATAGGACTGACTTCTTCCTCCCCACCCATTTTTCTTATTCTTCGCGCACAAACACAAGCGAGCGCTCAAACATATTCGCCAAATCATAACGCGTGTATATATCCACGCGCTGTATATGTAAATTACTCGCTCACACGTATACGTACTAATGAACACATATATGTGAAATGTAACCGCTGGGCGGACAAAAAACTTTTCTCTCTGCATATGCATCGATGGTCATATATCACGTACGCGCGTGTACTATCACTCTGCGTGTACTTGCACGTGCATAAAGATGAACAAAATGATACAGAAATTTCTGCACAACACGCGTCGATTCGTAAATTCGTATACATGCAAACAAATCAACGCGTACACACACGTGTATATTTCCACAAACATTTTTCCCATCTCCTTGTCCTTCCTTCGTTATTCCACAGCTCGCGGTAGCACTTAAGTACACGTTCCATCGCAATAACGACTTTCCACCCACCCTCCTCTCTCTCTCTCTTTCTTCTTCTCCCTCTCTCCTTCATTCCTCGACAGCACTACTCAATAAGCCGGCATTAAACACTCGGACGCCTTTACGGTCTCGGCTAATCGTTAAAGTCGATCGATTCCTCAAAACGGCGAACTGTGAAATACGCGCACCGCGTAAATCAATCAGACTGCCTCGGCGTTTTCCGCTGAATATTCGCAATAAAGCGAGCGAGGCATCTTTTGTACGGACGCGTAATGAGATAATTTATCTGCTAGTTGAGTACAGAGCGGCTCCACACAAGCCACGGCTTTCAATTATCTCGAGCGTACACCGCGCGCGTCCCTTCGTATACAGAAACAATTCGCTTCTCGCGCGCCTATCTATCTCTCTTTTTCTCGGATATGAACTTTACGTTTCATCCCATCTCGCTTTTTATATCTCCGATCGTAAGCGTTTTCTATAACTAAACTTGTAAGGTAAGATTGACTTAGCTGCTGGCGCACTATACATGCACTCGGCTGCCGGTTTGAATAAGCGAGCATTGAAAAGGTAAGGCATTTATTGGGCCTATCGACGTATAACGAAGACGTCGATGGGCACGCGAGCCGATCGGTTTCAGGAAAAAGGACAGAATGCATTGTACGTGCGGTGCATTGATCATTTTATCTCGACGTTTTTACGGTGTGCGCTGAACGCGCGCGCGCGCTAAATATTCACGAGGAATCCGTCTCGTTCGAGCGAGTAATACGTGAGATTGTTTATTAGATTACGCGTTTCCTGACTTGTCGGATACGTGTTAAATGCGATAAAAAAAAAAAACTTATTGAGTCTTTCTATGACTGTCTAAACTGTCTAAAATTTCCCTATGAGAATTGTTTATGACTTTTAACGAAGTAATAATCAGTTTTTTAATCTCGTCTTTTAATTCGCCAATATAAATATATGTCGATTGTAAAACGAGCGTTTAAATAGATTTCTTTAAATACGCTTTGTTGCGCCGTAATTTTTGTATCCGTATAATTAATTCGTATTCTTTTTAAGTCGCGTTCAAAGCTCATTGTTTTCCAATCTATCAATGATTCACTCTAAACAAAAGTATCTACAAGGTCGGTTTATTTCTATAGAGAAAGCTTATTTTTTTTATTGTTTGAATCATATTCTGAAAACATGACTTTTAAAAATTACGAAATTTTAGTGGATTTCATAAAGCATCGATCCTAAGTATATTGCAAATTTAAAAGTCTGGTCACAATCCCAATTGAATTCTTTGGATAAAAAGTATAGTTATTCATATTCGTCTCGTTATATTCCGTCGTTTTGGGTCCGTCGCTTCCCTTTTTCGGCTAGCCCACGAATGGCAAATAATAATTCGGATCTGCGCGTCCGATCGGCGTCTCCTCCCTCTTATTTAAAAAAAAAAAAAAAAAAAAAAAAAAAAAAACAAGACGGAGATCAGGAATTTCCTGGGACCAAAACTCGGCTTCTCCTTATATATAAAATGGCAAGAAATGACATGTCGCGTACACGCGCCGACGAGTGGCCGGGAAACAGAGACGTCACGTTTTTTTCCTTCGATCGACATACATACGCGGCGCTCAACGCCATTTCTCCAACTCTATCTCTTCCATCTCCTTTGTTGTAATATACGTATACGCGCAAACATCGTCCTTTTACCCGCGAGTTTTTACTGAATCGCGTTAGGATACTCTCTCTTTTCTTTCTCTCGCGTTTGCTCGCGACGATGGCAAAAATAGCGAGCAAAGCCACGGCACCAGGAATACGAATATAAGCGCGGGCAAAAGCGAGCGAGCGAGTGAGAGAGAGAGAGAGAGAGACGCCGCGGAACTTCCAGGAAATCCTTGTTAACGGCCATTGTAAAGAGAATGAACACGTAAGCGGAAAGTGAATCGGCCAATCGAACCCAGGCCAACGAGTATAAAAGAGTGTGTGTATGTGTGCGAGTGTATGTGTGTGAGAGAGAGCATCGCGGCACAATTCGCTATTCATCATACATTTTTGTTCGTTATTAGTTAAAGTAGGAGAAGGGAAAAAAAGGGGGAGAGGAAGGGGGGGGGGGGGAGGGAGGTATACCCTCAATTAAACCGTGAATTTATATTATATGAAGTCGGCGCGGGGTCCATAGAAAAAAAAAGGCAACGGGGACAATGCTCATATACCGCGAAAACGTTAATTGATGATCTGGAATAGGGACTTCGAGCACTAATTACATTTGCAGACCGTGCTTACCGACTTTCGTCATCCCACTTTGCTTTCTCTGCGTGTATGGTGTGCGCTTTGCATATGCATAATGATGCTGCCGGCTCTCAATTTATACGCTCTGAAAATATCCGAGATATTTTTTATTTTTCATCAATTCTATCCGTTCGATTAAACGATTTTTTTTTTTTTTTTTATAATGTTAAGTGTCGTTTCACGTTATAAAAAAGATACAATTTAAAATAGTTTTATATTGTAAATAATTTTTAAACGATGTGCTACATTTTAGCCGTTGTATTGATACAAGTACGTCCATTACTAATTAAATGTTCAGTGAAAAAATAAAAAAGCATGAAAAGAATAAAATATGGCAGCGCAAGTTCATCTAAAAAGAGAACAATGCAAGAAAAAGCGTACAAGATAAAAGTTAAAAAAAGGGGGTAGAAATAAAAAGCAAGAGGATAAAAGTCGATGTTGTAACGACTTTATAAATTCAGCGTCTACGTCTTCGTCGCAGTCGTCGTCTCGCGGATCGGATCTCTTAGCTAAGGCTTCGGAAATCGTACAGGATTCGAATAATTTGAACGAGGACTAGATGGGGCTTCATCGCCGCTTGCTTTTTTGCTTTCTTTTTCTCTATATCTCTTATTCGTTCTCTTACAAGCTCAGTGGTGTCTTTAACCTCGCGATGCGCCGCTTTTTACGCCCCCCAAAGGAATTACACGTTTTAGCTAGACGGCGTGAATCACGATGTCACGCGTGTGTCCGCGATGCCAAAGGCAGATTTTTTTTTTTTTTTAAATATGCATTAATGTTTAACACGCCGAAGAATGAGAATGAAAAGTGTTGGCAAAAATTGAAATTTCACATGAATAATCACGAGCGTTCGCGAGCATTGAAATATTTCAATTTTGAAAAATTCATTTCAAAGTGTAAATTTTAATTTCTCTAGTTGCTATTTGCTAATGATTTGTCACAAAGCTTAAGATCGTTTCGCAACGTAAAAATTGAATATTGTAATTGTTATATCACATTTCATCGACTGCGCCGGAAACCGTTTGCATATTCAAAGTGTCATTGTTAGCTCGTTGCAAGACTCCCAAGACAAGGTCACTGATCCGAGAGGCGATTCACGAATTTTTCGCGAAAAACCGGAAATCGGTCATTGGCTTATTCGTTTCACTTTCGAAATGCGAGTTTTATTATCAGACGCGATTGCCTACAACGTACTTTTAGATATAAGAAGAAATTTTTGTTTTCTATTTTTCAAGTTTTAAGTTTTGTTGCTTTTACTATATGAAAATACTATTTTTTACTTTACTTTCATTGAATTTTTTATATTAAATTAGAAATTTATTTAAAGTTAATATATACATTATGGAAAAAAAGTTCTTAAATTATAATAATTATTACTTTATTAAATTTCATTTTAAATTCTCGTTAAAGTAAAACGAACTAACACAAAATATATATAATTATTTCCATGTTTTTAATTTATAATGCAGCTGAGCCATTTTAATAATAATTTAAGGTGAAAGATGATATAATGCATTAAACGGAAACTTTTTATCATTTTATAATTTAAAAAGCACCGTCGATTTAAATAATAACTCGCGCTCATTGTCCATCAAAATTTCTCGAGCTCGCTTACTCGCTCTCATAATAATCATTAGCGCTGAATTACCGCTTCTTACCGTGGCGCGCTGTCGTCGTTTTGACAACCCCGCGTAGTCGGACTTTTAAATAACCGACGAATTCCGCAACTACCTCGCGTGCAATTATAATTTTAAGCGAAAAAATAAAAACGAGAAAGAAGAAAATCTTGTAAACGCTTATATCTCTCCCGGTTTCTGCACTTGGGGCTTGCACAAATCAAGTTCGAAGCACGAATTTCCGAAGGATCCTCCTCCTTCTCCTCCTCTTTGCTCTCTCACTCCCACCCTTTCCTCGCTTTCGAAATTAATATCCCACATAAATACTCATTTCGTCTGCATTAAGCGAACGTTATGCCCATAAACATACTTAGCTGTATATATAAAGTCGTACTCGAGAACAAGAATAAAAAAAGAAGAGCGAAACACTCGCGCGCGCTCACGTAGAAATAACAAAGTCGAGAGAGAGAGAGAGAGAGACCGGATCGCGCGACGTCTCCAGAGATGATTATTTTTTGGTCATACCGGTCACGTCCACGCCATCGAGAGAGTCGGAGCCTCCAATCGTGGCAGGTTTCAATTAAACAACACTGGGTCACTTTGCACGATTGCGAGAGAGAGAGAGAGAGAGAGAGAGAGAGAGAGAGAGAGAGAGAGAAACAGAGGGAAGGAGAGAGCATTCAGGCGGCCACCACAAAATCGCCTCTTCCCTCCTTTCCTACCTTCTTCGATCATTTCTTTTGCTTTTTTTATCAAACCCGGATTGACAGATTTCGGGCGTGACGTATTTCTTGCCTTCGTATCTCTTCCTCTTTCACTCTTTCTCTCCCTACTATCGATATTTAATACGATATGCGCGTATCTTGGCCAATCTTGTATGCAGAGATATCACAGCTAATTTTCTTTGTAGTTTATCGATCTTTTGGGAATCATCATCGTGATTAATATTTCCAATTAAATTTCGTAAATTTAAACAAATTTGGGTTTTTTCATTATTCGTCGTTTACTCTTTCGAATTTAATACTCCTACGTGGTTGACAAATTTATTAGGTTTTATTATATATCGCTATATTTTAAATTGTATTTATAAGTTCAATTGGCATTGAACAGAAAGTTTAATTGATCGAATAAAAATGACAAATGCAACGATCCAGTGATTCTAAAAAACTATTACGTGCCAAAATGAGTATTTTTATCGTATTTGTGCGAGTTGAGTTATAGATTGATGTCGAAAATAAAGCAGACGATGTAATTCATTTTTTGAGGACTATGATTCATACACTTTAAAAACAGATGATCAGAACTATTGCTATCTGAAATAAGCAATCGTTAAAACAAAACCCAATATTGGAGAATAATCATTTAGACTTTAAAATTATTTTAGTTATTTAAAAATAATAGCAACTTCTTATTTTAACTAATTCTTGTTTATAAACGCAATAATTTCCACTTAATAATTCAAAATGTAAAATAAAGAAAAATACTCAACAAAAACGGCATCGTAAATGCGGGAGTATTTTAAAGTAACGAAAGCCTTTCTGCTTTACCAGCGCGGCGCGCGCGCGCGCGTGTGTGTGTGTGTGTGTGTGTGTATGCATGCATGTATGTATGTATAATAAACGCACGTAGTTGCATTCTGCCAATCGTTAATGTATTTCTTTTATAGGTACCGCCGACAATAGCGAGCCTGGCGGCGATGAAGGCGGAGGCAGCTGACCCCAAGGTTTCCGGTGAGTTACTATTTCCTTCTTTTAATCGAATGTAAAAAACAAAAGTTGATATAAGGAACTTATTCAATTTTAAATTTTATCGAGCAACTTTTTTTCTTTTTTTTTTTTCAAATTGGATTACAATTGGAATGCCGTTTTTTTATTACGTTAATTAAGAAAATGCGATAAAATATGAAAATCAGCTAATCAAATTTGCCTTACTTATTTGTAATTTATACGACTTTAATCAAGACGTAGAAAATAATAGCGGTTATATAATTTTTTTTTACATTATAAAATGTACATATTTTTACTTTTACGTTTCACACTTAACATGTACATTCAAACAACTATTTTTTACCTAATGTCTATTTTCCATAGAGATAGAAAACTTTGATTATCAAGCCTTCTTTTTTCACCACAAAGTCTTTACAATCTTCCCAAGTTTTTATGCATATCTTACATAACATTTGAATGAAAAAAGGGAAAAATAAAATTCTGTCGGTTTCCTAACAAAAAAAAAAACCAGAAAAAAATGTTTACGTACGCCTTAGCTTCCAAAATTCAAGCGCGTTAAATGTGTCGTGCTTACTCCTCTCTCTTTCTTTTTTTCGCTTTCCTAAAAGACTTTAGCGTATTACGTGCCATTTGAATTTCAAATTTCCGGCCGAGCTTCGAGGGGGAGCTCCGCCGCTACTGCCGCTGTGGCTGCTACAGCGACGAAGCATCGCGACAGTCGTAAAACCGATGGGAAACCGAAATCACGTTCAATTCCACGCGTGTAACAGTTACAAGATGTATAACGTACATGGATAAAAAAAAAAAACTGTGTCAAAAACTACATCGACGAAATTTCAATTGCTTTAAAAAGCGGAGCTTTAACGCAGATCGCATGCTTTCACACGGATCGTTAATTAAAAAAACACCCATGATTATTATTCGATCCTTTTTGTATTTTTGGATAAATACTTCAAGTAAATTTTCGAGCGAAAAAAAGTAATTTTATTATAATTTTCTTCATTATTTTAATTCATATTAATAAGACAAACGTTAATATAAATATTAATATAAAAAAACGAAGCTATTTTCAACGTCTTATATTTGTAACGCCGTGGGAAGTCGTCACGGTAAACGCACTTTTTTTCCAAGCGCAACGCCAGTAGCTCGATTAGTTTCCCGGATATAATAGACACGCGCGAGTTCACTCTAACTCTCAATCTTCGGCGATTCAATAATAAAGCATGCGAGCGAGGGCTATCACAAGCGCGTAGAATGAACTCCGCCGCCGTCGTCGTCGTCGTCGTCGTCTTCGTCGTCGACAGCGTCGTCGAATACATCGTGTACGTCGTCGTCGTCGTCGTTGGCGTAAACCGTAATCCACGTTGAATCAAGTCATCTCCCGGCTTTCAGCGTTTCGTGATACACGACTAGTAGAGGGTCTCTCTCTATACACTCTTCCCCCCGTACTTTATTGGAATATCCGCCCACAGCATTATGGGAATTATCAAGGAAATGGGATGAGTGCCCGTAGGTTCCCTTTTTATTCGCTCGGTGAAGCGGCTGCGAAAACGTCGTTGAAAGGGAAAAAAATTGTGCGCTTATGCGTACGTGGACGAGAATCTGGAACGTTATATACACACGATGATGACGATGTTTCCGGCAATAGTACCACTAACACTGGTAATAACAGTCGCGAGCCTGCGCGCGCGCTCTGCGCGTCGATTGAGTGATTTTGGAGCGATACTAAAGCGCTCGACGACAACGACGGGACCGAGAAGAGTACATGACGTCGCTCTGATGGTGGTCGATTGTTCGCTCGATTATGTATTCAATTTTACGAGATTCAGAGGATGCTCTTCTTTCTTTATTCAATTTCGTCTTTGTTAATAGAATATAACGCGGATGCATTAATTGTTTTATGAAAACCGGAATAACTGTCGTTTCTATGTTGGATTCGATGTCACGTGCACAAAATGATATGATAATTTGATTTAATTTGATTCGAGCGTTCAACATCAAAACCAGATTTATTCCTTCTGTTTAATCATGAATCAACAATCAACGATATATCCTTATTAATGACATTGATTGTCGAAGCAATTTAAAAAAATAACTGTTTGAAGAATAAATATTATATGCGGAATTCGAGATTCTTTTTGACGACGTACAAAAATATCATAGACATGTCTATTTTTTGCCAAATCCAAAATGAAAAATCACAGATTTAATCACGGAAGACGAAGACAAACCCGTCGAGGACCGATCATTGAAATAGATTGTCAGCAACAAACCCAGAAAGAGACTCCATCGCTCTCTCGCTTTCTCTTTGCCTATCTTCATTCGTCGCGAAAGAGAAGAGAGCAAGTCCCGGCTCGACGACTAAAAAAGTCTGACGGGCTGCGAGCCGAGCAGTAGGCACTAACCAAATTGATGGACGCGTGCGAAACGAGGTAAAAAAGAGCGCGCCAAGATGCGCTCTATCGATTTAGGAACTGCGTATCGCGAACGAGCGAGCGATTCTTTTTAATTACATCCGAAACTTGGCGATTCATCATTTTTACAAAAGCAAGTTTTTTGTTTACTCTCGCCTGCGCGCACGAAAATTAATTCCTCTTTCTTCGATGATGTAAGGTAACAAAATGCGTAAGTAATCGCGAGCTACGATAATAAAGGTATGGTGTAAAAAAAAATAAATAAAAATAATAAAAACTTAAAGGTTTTTATAAAGTTCCGATCGGTTCGTTTAAATTTGGTTATTATCTCGTTTTTTGGTTCAATTATGCTTAAGAATCTTATTTGAATTTCCTTATGGAAGAGATTGATTTTGCAAAAAAGTAATTAATCATCGTATCGTAAAATTAAAAAAAAAAAATAAAAATTAAAAATAAAATATGAAAGATGCATTTTTTGCAGTTACAACATAATAAAATCTTTGGTAATTATTGAGAAACCTCATGAGTGTATAATTTTTTAATAAAACAAAACATGCCTACAGTATAACATCAAGAAGAAGAAGTCGGGGCTTTCGATGATTACATTTTCACAATACTTGAACAAGTGACTTATAAGAAGCGACAAAGGGCGACAAGGAGACCTTGCGTAAAAACTTTTATGAAATAATAAAAAGACGCGCGTTGTTTGTCCGGACCACTAAAAAAAAAAGGCAAGAAAGAGAAGGCGCGATGAAAAGAGTGCGCGCGAGAAGTAGAGAGAAAGAGAGAAGAAGCAAGAGAAAGAGTAAACGCGAGTGGTAGAAGTAGTAGCCGCGAGACGAGAAAAGAGGGAGGGAGGGAGGGAGGGAGGGAGAGAGAGAGAGAGACGGAGGAGCAATCAAAGCTGATTAAGCCCACAACTGGGGAATCTGTGGGGCCAGTGTCTCACGCCAATCTCGCCCAATCAGCTGCGACTGCTGCCGCCGCCGCCGTAGCAGCAACAGCGGCCGCCGTAGCCGCTGCCACAGCTCCGCTACTCGGGGAGATTTAAAAAATAGAATGCCTACTGTCAATTGTCCCATAATTTAAATAAATCGAATAAATGGACAAAGTGGCCAATTAGAGTAGTTGCTGGTTGCTGCTTTAACGTATTATTCTCTTTCTTGGTTCACTCTCTCTCTCTCTCTCTCTCTCTCTCTCTCTCACTCTCCCCTTCGCACACGTATGTGTCAGCACACATGTGTGTGTATGCGCATGTGTATACCTTTGTGTATACGTACACACATGTGCCTCTTTCTCTCTTTACTCGTCGTTTTCTTCTTTTCTCCACAAGCACAAGTCCGCGCGGCACGGCCCATCGGCCGTCCTCTTGATTTAAGGAGTTTCGTTACGCGCCACTAGAAGGGCTAATAACCATTTACATCGCGCCCCTGCGCATGCGCTCTTTCTCTCTTTCTCTCTTTTTCACTTTCTTTTTCTCTCCTTTTCTCTCGCTCTCTTTCGCTCGGATGTATATGGGCCTGAGAAATCACGCTCGAGTCCGAGGCCTGTCCGAGGCTCTTCATACGCGCGGCCAATTACGCCTCGTGTACCGTACCAGCGCGCCCGTGATCTTCAACTATCGCGTGTACTATAGTCGCTACCAACGCCGAACCATCCGGAGACGACGGACAACGTCGCCGTCGACGACGGTTTGTCTTTTGTCAATTGCCCGAGGATTAATGTTGTACTCGACTTCCTTCGTGTCTGCTTTTCGAAGCTAATCGACCGATTTCGTTCGGTACATGAAACAACTGCATCGAGATATGACGATTTGTAAGCAAATGATCGAAATTAGAAAACTACATCATTTTTCAAGACTCCATATGTATATGTATATATATATATAAAAGAAGAGTATTGAATAAAGTGGCTACCTATTATTACAATGAACTCTTAATTTGTTATAATGGGATCGACGTTAAAAAATTGAAAGTATTTTTCAATTAAAATATTGTAAAAATTTAATCATATTTCAAAACAAATATTCTAGTAAAATGTTTTAATATAATTGGTATCTCAAGGTACTTTGCTGTTTCTATTATAATTAAAAAGATTTTCTATTTTATTTTTCGAATAAAATATTATTTGTATTAAGGAGTAAGTAAACGGGATTCTCTCGCAGTTACATTCGAAATAGCTATATGAAACAGGTTTGCCGATCTATTTACAAAGCAAAAAAAATTCGAAAGGGTAATTCCGACTTTGCAACATAGTTTGCTTATGTGCTTGCGCTCTCTCCAGAAAATCGAGTAAAAATAGTAATTTCATCCGCATGCTAACTGCAATATAATCGAGTATCATAAGAAAAACCCATCGCGAACTAACCGATAAAAATAACAAATCGAGAAGGAAACTTCGAAAAGAGCCGCTCTCGTTACACAAGTACGAGTACGCACAACAAATAAAACATAAACGGAAGCTACAATAAATAACCAGTACACGTATATACTCTAGTATACACACCGGTCGAAGAAACGAAGAAAGGAGAAGCGCCCTCGAGCTCGCTCTCTCTCTCTCTCTTTTTCTCTCTTTTTCGTTCGCCCCTCCTCCCTTTTGCATTTTATCTCTGCACGCGGCGAGTCGTTCTTTTCTCCCTCCCATCTCCTTCCTTCGCATTTGTTCGTGTGCACCCACCCCCGCCAGGAAAATACCTCACAGGTAGTGGATTATTCGCGATTCCTTGGCTAGATCCAGAGAAGGATGTATATTAGTCATTTTGATTTGCCTTTGTTTAAAACGCTACGATTGCGAGTCCGTATTGCTGAAAAATAGATTTGTGGAGTATGCTATTAAATCTCGGGAGAGAGGAATTTTTTTTTATTCTATTTCTTTTACTTTTGCGTTTCGTCTAACCGATATTTACAATTGAAAGATTAAGGAAAATTGATCTCGTAAAAACGAGCCATTTAAAACATCGTATCTACTCGAAAAATTGCAAACCGTTGCGCGCATCCTCGTGAAATTTATAACGTCGATAAAACGACGATTAACTTCCTACAAAACTTATCACCGTCGGGGACGATAATTACGGGAAACCTCCTCCAACCATCGATACCACGCGTCATTTTTCTCAACTCGCGATCATCCGTACAGGACAACAATATTGCTACCGCTTTGTATATACAAGCACGTCGCAAAATTAATTGTAGCGTTATTATCGTGAACCTCCTCTCTCTCTCTCTCTCTCTCTTTCTTTTCGTTTCGCCTGCGGTAACAGCCACACCCTCCGCGTACCTCTCGCACGAGCGAAGAAGAATGCACGGCGCAGGTGCGCACGCGTAGGCGTGAGACGGACGTCGTCACTCGGGAGATGGGCATCTTTGGGTCCACAATAAGCTCGTACGCGCCACGCGCGCGATGTGTCAGACTGCTACTACCAACCAATGTTGCTGCTGCTATTGCTCTGCTTGAAAGGTGCAATATAGAGAGCGGAGTATATATCCTTCGCGTGCGTGCGTCCGTGCGTGCATGTATATATGTTGTCGTGCCGTGATTTATATTTTGCGAAAGGCGAGTGGTTAATAATGGAAATTGTATGGTTCGAGTGAGTTTGAAGTCTGATTTTATTTGTCGGTGCTTTCTTTCTCTCTAATTTAATGTAAAGATTGCTCGGTTGTAAAAATTCAACTCGTCGTAAATGTTCGTTAAAGTGAGTTTACTTTTATCACGTTTTAGATTATTAAGATTCTCGAAATTTTTTTTTCGTGCCATCGCTCAACTTAAACTCATACAACAACGTTTATCGCTAATGTTAAAACGCGATATTTCCTACGACTAAGTGAAAGAATTGAAACATTCTACTGTATGAATGCAATTTCGCATCGTTGTACAATGCTTCGGAGAGATAAAATATGCGAAAAAAAGACTTTCTAGAAATAATTTCGAATTCCAGAAAAGCTCCGTAAAATAATCAAGCATCGGTAAATTAATAGCGCGTCGAGAAGTAAGAAAGGAGCACGGCGAAGTCGAAGATTGAAACGCGGTAGGAAGGCGTTTCACAGGTGCAAGTTCTCGTGTGGGCGAGTATGTTTCGCGACAGACTCGTCACTGGCAGGCGGAAAGGTAATAGCAAGAGAATCTCTCTCTTAAGAAAGAGTATAAGAGAGCGAGAGATGAAAGCATTGTATGTGTCAAAAAGAAAAAAAAAATATATATATATATATGTATATGCATACACTGACACGACACGGCTACCTACGAACGTAAAATATTGTTTGCTGCGCGCAGGGAAATCGTTCAGGAATTTCAAGCAGTGATTTATGCCGAAAACATAATAAACGGCGCGAGGATGGAGAGTTTTAATGTTTTTTGTCCAGAGATGCATAATTCTGCAAGGTTGGTTTTCTTGCTGTTTGTTTTGTTCGCTGAGCGAAATTTAATGTTTTTATTTTCGTGTAGCTCAAGGTTTCTATGAGCGGGAAGATATAGTTATAAATTTTCCTCGTACGTTTTGCATTAGAAGTTGCTTTAAATTCATTAAACTTGAATAATAATGAGGTGATCGATGTAAACCATTCATAATGAAATCATAAATTTAAAACTAAATCTCTTAGGAAAATGTAAAAATAGTTTTATAAATTTATATATCGATAGAATAATTTCATTAATCATCTAAAATAATAATCATAATTATGGTTGTTATTTTAATCACAATAGAAAAAAAATAAAAAATAAAAAATAAAAAAAAAAAAAAAAAAAACTAATAATTTACTTGCAGCCTCTAAAAAAATCTTCAAATTCAATTAATACGCATAACAGATTTTCCGGTAATGCAAACTGACGATATCTCGCGTTTTGCGGACCAAGAATAATAAGCCGGCGTTCGCAGAGCGCGGATATAAAACGATCTCTAGCTCGTTAGTACGTCACGAGCGCGAGTCGATTTATAGCGCGTGCACTTATCGCACTCATTCGCATACGAGTCGCAAATAGAAAATATAATGCGCGTATTGATTTTTCAGAATCGAAGAGCATAAAAGAAGCTCTCTCGTAATCTGGTCATTGTAAAAAAAAAAAAAAAAAAAATAAAGTAAAATTTTTTCCGGGCTCGAGAGGAAGAAGAAGAGTGGAGAGCAAGAAAAAGAGACGGAAAGCAGAGGGGAGAGAACAAATTTCACGCTTCATTTGAAACTTTCAAACGTATCACGCGCAAAAGGCGAGTGCGCGCGCGTGTGTATGCTTTCGTAAACAATGCCCTCGAAACTTTTCGATTTAACGAGGATTAACGTTCGGATCAATGTGTGTAAGCGGGGAAAAGTTTTTTTTTTTTTTTTTTTTTTGTTCATATACTTTACGGCTGTTGAGTACACGAAGCACAATAATGCGAAATATTAGGTTTTATCCGTCGATTATTATTTTAAATATTACTTAGATAAATTTACTTTTGATAGTCTAGTTGTTCACGGATAACTGTTTCTTTTTACAAGATATTTTGATTTAAGTTAACTAATAAAAAATGAGTGGAAATTAAAAAAAATGTAATACATCAAAAACATTCACTGTTTGTCTGATCAATATGCCCGCAAATACTTAAATAATTCATAAACATACAAGACTCAAAATTCATTAAAATTCCTAATCATTATTTTTTGTCAGAGAAATTCATCGCCTAAGCAATTCCTACGCCCGTTTAAAAAGTGACAAAATAAAATTATCATAAATTAGTTACCGATAGAAAAACAAAGAACAGCAATAAACCATAAGTGACAGGAGTAAATTAATGATCTCGCAATAATTAAGAGCATCGAGAAAGTTACAAACGAGGGACCGAGATGAAAAGTGCAACGCGCTCGCAAAAAGACAAATTCGAGGCACAAGACAAAAGCACAAAGCGAAAGAACGAGAGAGCGAGAGAGAGAGAGAGAAGGAGCACATAAAGATAAAAGAAAAAAAGAGAAGACGAAGGAAGATCGCAAGGTGGGCATTGGCCCCGAGCAAACGAACGAGCGAACGCGCGAGCCTCTCGATTCCCGAATGGCCGAAATTAATAAAAAGTTGAGGAACGATAAATTAGACCGAGCTGCGGCTGCGGCTGCGGCGGCGGCGGCGAATCGAAGGCCCTCGCCATGAGAAAGTAGGGGAGGTCAGAAGAGGCGCTAATAAATTTCAAATATAAAATTTCGAATCCCGCGCGTTTCTCTCTCTCTCTCTCTTTCATTCTCTCTCCCCCTCTTACGACTTCACAATCTTTTTGCAAGCCGTTGTCATCGTCATACAAGCGCCGCACTTTGACTATCCGTGAGAGAGAGAGAGAGAGAGTCAGGACGCGCGCACCCGGCAAAATCGAGTTTGGTATTTAAGACGAATGGATTCTGCAAATTATACTCGGGAATTTTAGCTCGCTCGTCCTTCCCCCCCCCCCCCCCCCCTCTTCAGTCTGCTCCACTCGGGGCTTCTTTACCTCGGCTTTTCGTATATGTGGGTAATTAGTGAATAGTTTGGTACGTTTAATTAACAAGAACGAGAGATAAAAGTTACGTTTTTTGTATGCAAATACATTTACTTTTGTATTAACGATCGCCAAAAATCAATTAATTCATGTACAAGATAAATGTATGTGTATAAATATATATAAATGAATATTTTTCATATCAATTTTTCTAATTACTACGTAAAAAAACTTGCCGTAAAAAGAATAATCGATCTGAAAAATGAAATTGGAAAATTTTTTAATTGCATACTTGTAAATACGCGATTTTAAAATTGAATAAACTTCGTACGTAAACCATAAATTCGCAATAACGAAAAAAATCAATTAACAAGTACACTAATTGCCTCGATCAACCTCATTCGTTCAATTACTTCCAACTCTTCGTACTCACCGAACACAACTAACATTCAAACGACTACGTTCCGATCTTACGTGTATGCTTGCACACACACGCCTGCCCGCACATGTATATTATTATTATGATTATTCGAGCTAATTTTCGTGAATTATTACCGTCACAACATCCGAAAAATATACTCGATGAAATTCTGACTCTCCTCCCCTTATCTGCCGCATACCCTTGTTTCTTTCTCGCGTACTTGTGTACCTTCCATTCGCGAGACAAAGAGAAAGAGAGAGAGAGAGAGAGAATGAAGGAGATGGAGGAGAAAGATGAAGAATGCATAAGCGCCACATCGAGGCCAATAAGGAATGTTGAGACCGGGCTGGCCGTTCCGATTTTTCGTTCTAAATCCTCGTCGACGTTGTCGTCGTCGTAGTTGTTGTACCCGTGCGACCTCCCGCTGCAATATCTCTTTGAAGCGAAATGCCAGAGAGCTTTTTCGAATGATCCGGTTGTGACGTTTCAACGTTTCTCGTCTCCTGCCTCCCTCTTTCATTCTATCTTCCCTTCCTTTTCTTCCGTATATTTACTTATCGCTCTTTTGGCTACTGTCTGCCACCGTCATATCTCTTCAACTCTTTAATATGTTAATTTACGTTGAGAACAGGCGCGGATTAGTCGATTTCAATCAAATTTCTCGACAAAAGATCTTTTTTTTTTTATCAGTCTATTGATTAAAATTTGAGAGCTATTTTATTTCAGTGCTACAAAATCATGTCAAATGAGCATTGTTAAACTTTAATAATAACAAAAGATTGTACAAAGTTTGTAACTTTAAAAAATTTTCATTTTTGTTATATAATAACATTGCTTAATTATGAAACAAAAAAAACGTAACAATTCGTAAATTTAGTTTCAAAGTTTTACACCCTATTAAGTGCGGTAACATAAGCAAATTGCATATTGTACGAATAACAATGATTGATAATTACTCCATCATAGGGCCAAACTCTTAAAAATGAAAAAAAAAAAAAAAAAAATAATACCAATGGCGAAACTGCAACAGACGCCTCGAAAGAACTCAGAGAAAAGAAAGCTATTTAAAAGCGATTTCAACGAGATTAATTTTGTAGATTGTAGCGGCAACGCTGAGCGCGTACGTACATTAAATCCTCGGGCCCGGGATTTACACGATCGAGCAGAGTTCGACCTAATAATTCAATTACCGAAGCCCCCAGCGGAGCTTTTCTCTCCGGCGCGGCATTTAAAAAATAGCGAACGCGCGTTGTGTGTGTTGCGAGAGTATATAGCGAATGCCGGCGGTTAAGCGGCAGAGGCGACGGCGGCGCGCAGCTGTTGCGAGTTGCGCCGTTTGACAAATCGTTCTTTCAAACATTTTCGCGTTCGCCCTATTTAAAGCCTTCTCTCTCTCTCTCTTTCTCTCTCTCTCTCTCTCTCTCTCTCTCTCTCTCTCTTCCCCCCGAGCCTTCCAAGAGAGTTGCTTTCTTTTCTTTACCTTTTTTCCTCCGCGCTCTCTCTCTCTCTCTCTCTTTCTATTCTTTTTCTCTTTTAAAGATATTCATGCGAGAGTACCAAATTTTTATATAAAGTCTCAAGTGCATCGCTCGCCTCTTTATCAATCCACTCGTTTGTGAAAAAGTAAGTTTTTTTTCGTTCTTTGTACCCTTTTTTGCTTTCTCATGTAATGACGCACACGCACTTGATACACATTGTTAAGGAGTTTTTTGAAAAGTTGGGAATAATTGTGTTACTATTGACACGATATTTTTAAAGTACTTCGAGTGAAACGATGTGTATGTAACCTATACATCAAAATTTACCATTGATACTTTTCATTTAAAAAAAAAAAAAAAAAAAAAAAAAAAAAAAAAAAAAAAAAAAACAAGTGCGTATAGTTTAAAAATTGTATAAAATTCTTGCAAATAAATAGATTTCGAACTATATTGAATTTACCAAAAAGGTATATAATCCATTAACAACATCATTTTTAAAATTATAGTTTCGTCAATTCGTTCTCTCAAGAAATCAGATGGAGCCAATCGATTTCCTATTTCGTGTGAATCTCGCCAAGTTCTCGTTTCACTAACACAGCGGGCTTCTTTGCTTAATTAATGGAAACGAAAAGAAAAGAAAGCATTGCGCGCACACGAGAGAAAACAGGGTCGAATCGCCTCCTTTTTTCCACTCGTCCGAACGAAAATATCTCTTCTCGAGAGTAAATTAACCAAAGAAAGAGAAAGAGAGTGAAAAAGAAGTAAGAGGGAGAAAGAGAGGGAGAGAGACACGCTGTAGCTAATTAATAGACGGGGGGTGGGGCCACGGGGCGCCAGAGAAGGATTCGAGCTCCTCGAATCTTGTTTCTTTTTTTTTCACCCTTTTGCCGCGAGGCTTGCTTTCTCTCCCTCCCTCTTGTTTACGGGAAGATCCGCGTATCTTTCGTCCCCTTCGCTTTCTCCTGCGTTCGTCGCGTCTACTCCTACCCACGTTTGCTTCTCGCTTATTTCTGTATGCCATATCGCACATTTTCGATACTCATTTTGACTACCGCCAAACGCCGCTGCGCTTTTATGCTTTTAAATCGTACCATTCCCTTAATAATAATTGAAGTTATTTTTTTTAGTTTTGTTGTTTGGAAAATACTTTGGATTACTGTCGTTTATACATCATTGTCTCTTAATAAAATTTTATTTAATGAAAAAATTTAAAGGTAAATATTTTCAATTACGAGTACTAAAAAAAAAAATAACACGTTCACAAAGTTGAAGAAAAAATCGAGGGCGCAACGTCGCGCCGTTTTTCACGTCGTTCGCGTCGAGCGTTCCTTATTCCGAAGGCAGCGAGGGACGATCGATCGATTTTCACGTCGTTTCGAGGACAAGCAGTGTCCGATTGCCAAATAGCCGCTTATTTTTTTTCCTCGATCACGACCCGATCGGGGCCAATCGCCACCAAGCTGCGGACGGGCCAAAAAACTAGAGCTTCTTCTCTCTGTATGTTTCGCTCGCTCCCTCTGCGTGCTTCTGTTTCGCAATTTTTATTTTGCGTTTTGAGCACGACATCTTTTTTATTTGCCAAATAACTAAGCTCGCCGGTTAGCTCCGCCGCTCTCTCCCCCGGTGTTGGTTATTCCGATTTAGATTTAGATTGGTATTACGCAGACTGGCATTGGCCACTCGCATGACATTTTTTTTTACGATTCACATTTTCATCGCTCATACTCTCGGCTTCCAATGGAATGTTTTCTAAATCCGTTTAATCAAACGAGATAACTTCGTTCTCGAGCTGTCCAATCGATAAACGTTAATTGCATAAAAAAATACTATCTTTAGCGAACTCTTCGCGTTTCACGTAAACAAACGTTAACGAATTCAAAGCTAAGCAGCGCAAAGCAACGAAATAAACTAAATAAAAATAACTACTCTTATTTTTATCTGTATAAGCTATTTCAAGTCGGCATGAAATGCGCGATAAAAGTTCCCGAGATTTCGCGGAGAAAAACACGTTTGCATAACAGAACGTTTGCGAAGAAGAAGTGGAAGAAGAGGAAGAAGAAGCGGGTAGAAAAGTGGCCAGTATATAAGCTTGCACTTGTCGTTGCGGCGCGCGGCATTCGTTAATTTTAGCAATAGCAAAAAGGCGCGCGACAATCGACGCGTGTAAACGCAGGCTCCATCGCGGCAGCGACTAGGCGGATGTGCAATAATAGATGAAGAAGAGAGCGCGCCCGTCTTTCATCTACATTGTTGATGCGAACCATCTTTCTCGCAAACTCTTTCACGCGTACATTTACTTTATACCGTTCAAAGAACTATGAGTATCGTTGAATTTTTAAGAATGGAAGGAAAACGCAACAACTGGTACAACTATGCGAAGGAAATGCAATAAAAATACCTCTTTTAATGCAAATATCGAGAAACACTCTATTTTAATAACCGTATACAACAATCAGATTACTTTTTTAAAATAAAATTTCATACTAATAGGAAAATTTCGAACGAGATATTTTTCAAACGTAGCTAAAGACAATATTAATGGTACAAAATAGAAAAATGTGTGAATAAATAAGTAAATTTTACTATAAATTTAGAAACGGAATTATTCAAATCTTAAATCGTCCGTAACTAGCGACTTTCATGAAACGCGCTACTCTCGCTCTCGCATTGTTTGACGATTTTATTTTTCTTACATCTAGCGTGATAAAATTTATGCGAGGAGCGCGCGGTAATTGCTGTTATTTTAAGTTTAAAAGACCGAGCGTCACGTAACGCCGCTCCGGTATAACGGCAATTTTCGCATTCGAGCGGATCGAAGGAGTTTAGCCGGTGTCGTTTCGGCCGCCGCTACTTCTCTCCTATCTCCCGATGGCTCGCACGCCAAGAGCACGAGATCTCGACCGGAAACGATTGGCAATCTCGTTGCGCGCTCGCTCGCCTCCTCGAAACTGGCATCCGTCCGTCAACGAGCCGAGGCTTCTCGCGCCGTTTTTTGACCGACACCTCCCCTATATCTATCTCTTTTCCTCTTTCTCTCTTTCTCTCTTTCTCATTCTCGCTTTCTATTTCTATCCGCGGAATCAGCAAATGACGGCTACGGTCACGCATCTAGACATACCGCAAAATTGTGTTTTTTGTGTGTTTTAGACGCAGTCTTTGTAATATTAGTCATTAATCTTTTTCAGGCTCAATAAGATCATTACTTTTTTAATTTTTATTCAAATTTATTTAAAATTTGGCAACGAGACGTTTTCAATTCGTCTACGCGACTTATGATAAACGTAATATACTCTTAAATTATTAAAAATGTTTAAATATTCAATTACGTGTTTTCAGCATTTGTGCCTCAAAAATATACCGTTTCGTTTTGTTAGAACTTCAAAGGGACTTCCGCAAAGCATTTAATCATTCCCCGAAACAACGAAAAGCTCGAGTCTTAAAAATTGAAAGCTCGAGAGTAACAGCCAAGCGCCTAACCGAAAAGAATTATCGAACACGCGGTTATACAATGTCGCAAGCGTGAACGAACAAAATTATCTATCCATCTCTGGGGACGAGCGGGAGAGCGCACGCATACTTTTCAGTTCAATCAAGGTTCGCGGTGCGCTCTACATTCGTGCGAGCGCAGATGAGAAAAAAAAAAGAGAGAGAGAGAGAGAGTGTGTAAGAGTGTAAGAGAGTCGATCGTGTCAATGGTACTAGAGCACAGGCGGATACAATAATAACGAAATGCGGGTCACGCGCGCACGCACGCACGCACGCACGCAGAAGAGACGTATTTATAAATACCGAAGACATCGTCGCTGCCGTTTACTATGTATCCCGCACGCCCTCAAACTTCTACGCAAACTTTCCTCCCGCAAAGAGGGAAATGCAAAAAACCGGCTTATCGCAATTTTCCAGAGACTTTTAAAAGCGAACTTGACACAAGAGCATTCTTTTAGGCTTGAAATTACGCGTCGAATTAGCTCTGCTTATATTTCAAGATCGAAATTATTCAAAGCTTATTTGTAAAAGATATAATTTGTTTAAAGTGATGTACAACAATGACAATTAAAAATAACGTGCAAATTCGTAATGTTAAATTTTTAAATAAAATTTTTCCAAAAAAATCCACGAAAAATAAAAGTAATAAAATATTGTGCAATGATCGATAAAAAAATTTAAAAAAATTAATGTTCTTGTAACATCGCGTCGAGCGTGAGGACAAAATGTGTCAAAACAAGGCAAAACATTCAAAATGAACATGTGTACCAACACTCAAAAAGACTTTAAAATACACACGTCCCCGCAAAATAAAGAGAAGAATAACGGAGAGAAGTAAAGAACAGGCGCTGCGCCCCTATTCGGGAATATCCCCGCCACTCTCTCCTCGTCTCGTTGCGCTTTCTTTCTCGTCTTAGCGAGGGAGGAAAAAACGAGAATCTCTTTACCGAAGGCCAGAAATACTACGGGTGCGCGCGCGAATATCCGCGGATACGTTTTCTCTTAGGCCGCGGTGGCTCCGTCTTCTTCATGGGGGGTTAGGCATCCGGTTGACTATTTCCAGAATATAATCACGAAAACGCGCAACCGCGAAAGGGAGAAAAAATAAGAACACGCTGATATGCAGGCACGCGGCGCGAAATGGAAGACTCGTCTTTCTCTCTCCCTCTCTTTCTCACTCTCTCTCTCTCTCTCCTGCTAGCGTTTCCATCATTCTGCTGCATTCTCGCACGTTATTGCCTTTCTTCCTTACCGCCTTTCTCTCTGTTTCTCTGCGGTGCTGGTCGTTCTCCTCTTTGATTTAACACACCGTGGAACGTTTAACGCGTTGCTCTCTTCGGGGCTTTGGTAATTCGAGTTAGAGCTCTTTAAGATCCTCTTTCGTCCTCCCTCTCCCTCTTCCTTTCTCTCTCTGTCTCTCTCTCTCCCTCTCGGCTCTTCTTCTCATTTCGTTTTACGGCTCGCGTCCACAGACTTCGTTTTGCGGCCTCGCTTGCTGTTATTTCGCGCTTGACAAAAAGCGAAGGAGAGAGAGAGAGAGAGAGAGAGAGAGAAAAAGAGGGAGAGAAAAAAGAAGCGGAGAAAGAGGAAACGCGAGGAGCGCGCGCCGAGAACGACGACGGGGCATTCGTAAGAAAGAAAAACCCGATGGGCTTGCGTGTATGTTCGCGTGTAGCTGGTGGTGCCAAATCATTCGAGCGGAATCGGAGAAATTTAAAAAATATTCTAAATTTAATTGTCGGACGCCGCGACGGGGCGCGAGATACTCTTTCGAAATCAACGGAGCTGCCAATGCATGCGGAGTGAAAAATAGCATCGATCCTGAGATGCCTGCATCTTTTTTCTCCCTCCTTTCCCTCCCCCCCCCCCCATCCTCTCTTCTTCCCTTCTAGCCCTGTAGACAACTGCTAGGAGAGGGGGAGAATGAGAGAATGACTGATTTACTTTTTGCCTTTGTTTTCTAGCGGTTGTTATGCGTTGACTTCGAGCGTAACCTATCCGAGTTTAAGTTTCGATCATTTTCAAGCGGAAAAATGTGTTCAATTTGCTTCATATGAATATAAAAATAATGATAAATTTTTACTACCATTTATCAGACATAATGAAAAAAGAAACGATAAAAATCAACGAATAAATAATTTGTCATTATTCACGCAGAAATTACAGAAAAAAAAAGTATTACAATACCTAAAAAAAAAAAAAAAAAAAAAAAAATCTGCGCACAAAAGGATACAAATCTCGGATAAAATTATTGTACGGTTCGGCATCTTCATATTCTCAAGGAGTATTTCCCGCCGAGTCACTTCATTCGTATATACGTATACACAATATCGATGTACACTTATAATACAGAGAAACGATCATAATCGAGTCCCGGCGCGCGAACAACAATCGCGCACGCAGGCCTCTAGCTCTTTGACGCGGGTTCGTCCCGCTGTTGGTTGCATTGTGCCACGAGCGCGCACGGGGAATCATCGGATTCACGGCTCCTCTTATTTTTTTTTTTTTTCGGCATAAAGGAGATTAATGCATACGAGCGACGTCGTCAATACAAGGGACGATTATGCACTCGGGCCCTCGCATTGATCTCGCCTAACGTCGCAACAAATTAAAGCGATCGCCGGGATCGGATGTATATACGCGCGACGATTGTATGCGTTCGCGTTGCTCTTTGTGCAAATTGTTGCGACGGCCCGATTTAAAATTGCGGAGGTTTTCATTTTTCTTTTTTTTCTTTTTTCTTTTTTCTTTTTTTTTTTTTTTGTGAAATTCATAGACGATTGACTCGAGAAATGACGTTTCTATTGCGATTGTCATCCTTTGTTGTGCAGCAGTTATTCTTGACACTAATAATAAGTAACATGTCATCCTCAAAAGTTTTACTTTTCTTTTTCTGTAAAATTCGAGTAATAGAGAAACGTTAAAAACTTGCGTTCAATTATACAAACGTCGTAAAGAAGCATAATGATAAAGTTTTAACGGCGTATATTTCAAGCGAATTTTATTTTTAAGAGATTGCGATGCATTGTTATCTTTAAAATAGATCAAAGTGCCTGGGTCTATTGCACTATTTGTCGATGTCTTTGACCCCGGCGGCGGGGGCAAGAATACGCACTCGTGTCGAGTCACGCGGCTATACACGGGTAAAAAAGCAGAAGATTCCGGAGCTCTAGGTGTTTGGTACGCGAGCGGAGCGTTTCTTCGATTTCCGCGTTTTTCCTCTCTCTCTCTCTTTTTCTCTCTCTCTCTCTCGTCCCTGGTGCCCCGTACACATCAACGAAGCAATGACCCTTCGGAAATGTCCACGTAGGTTTTGCGATTCCTTTAGCATTGCTTGATTCAGCTGCCGATGTAAATATATGCACAAAAATAGTAACGTTCGATTTTCGTTGGCTAATTCAACACCGAGCACGAGTTATTTATCCGTATAATTAATGTGTTTTGTAAACAATTTTAAAAAGTTCATAAAAATAATGTTTAATACAATGACTAGTGTTCAATTAAAAGTTGTAAGAAATAAAAAAAGAGTTATTTCTCAATAATAGAGTTAAAAAAATTTCAAAAGTAATTACTTCATATCCTAGTTGAATAGAGACTTCAATATTTCCCAAATACAGCCCAATCGATCGTCAAACATAGTCATCCAATAAAAAGTAATTCTCAACCCAGAAAGCGAGAGAGAGAGAGAGAGAAAGAGAGTTAGAAACTCTATTAAAAGGGTTCGAAAATTTATATTTCTCCAGCCGACCTTTCTATATACTCATATATAACACACAGAATAGAATAGCCCGCGTGCCGCGTTATATTTCCGAGTATATAATTGAGCGATCGGCAGCGATCTCCGTTGAGCTCGAAAATAAATCAGGCAGCTCGTATGCAGTTCTCTCTAGCGGGCTTAGCTTCCTCCAGCCCTTTCTTTCTGGCCAACCAAATTGGACATGTTATTTCGCACAAAACTCGGTGGAGAACGGCATCCATCTGTCGCTCGGGCATCACGCGCTCACGCGCCTGGAAAATCAGGCGCACGCGAGATCAATTCGCGCGCAAAATTTTTGCTCCCGTACATACATGTATATAATACACGTAATGTATAAAACAGGCGTTGAATTTCTGTTTTGACAGCAGTTTGTCGATCCGTGGCGTGGCCTGTAACACACGAGTATGTGCCCGTATACACGCGCGTTAAACAAAAATTCCGCCCGCGGAGTGTATACGTTGTAAATGCAACGAGCCGGCGGGCCCGAACAAAGCCTAACCCCCCCCCCATCTTTTTTTTAAAAACTCGCCTTCTCTTTCTTACTCTCGCTTTTTTCGCTCGCTCTATCTCGTCCAATTTTCTCTTTCTCTCGCACGTGGATTTTTGCTTTCTCTCGCTCTTTCTCGCGTTCTTTATTTCCTTTAAAAATCGCACCCCTCGCGCGCTTTCTCTCTCCTATTTGAATTTGCAGAAAGGGTTCGATTCTGTTTATTTTCAAGGATGTGACCCGCGGAGTGGGGAGAGTGAGCTGCCGATTGGGGTTAATGTTACGCGGCGAGCGAAAGAGAAGGATAAAATCCCCCTTTCGTGAAAAACCGAAAGAGAATAGAGAGAAAGAGAGGGAGGGCGGAGAAAAACGGAAGGCTCGAGGGGGCGCGTACACGCGTGCACGTCGGAAAAAAGGGGTTGACGATGTTGAAAGGGGCGGGTGGGGTAAGGGGCTCGCGATGAGACATCATCAATCGCTTCGATGAAAAAAGCCAGCGCGCATTTGCTATCAAGGTCGCGCGTCACTCGAGCATTCTTTTCACTTCGCTTATTTTCTTTTTGTCTCCGCACTGTCTAATCAAAATTTTCTAATCTAAAACTTCATCTATACAATATTGATGATGTTTTTTTTTTTATTTTTTCTTTTGCAAAGTCCCCGTTAACTATTCATAGAAATATGCCCGTATTAATTAGTTTTGAAAAACATTTAAATTTATTAATTTATTTAAATTAGAAACAAAATTAAACGTTTATTTAAGTGTGTAATTAGTTTTGAACATGAAACTGTAGAGAAAATAAATATCAAGTAAAATATGTACCCGTTGCAGTGTACATGCTCAAAGAAACATTAATCAAGAAACACCGCGCGCGCGGCGGTACTTTTTATATCGAACTAAAAAAACAACTCATATCCTCAAAACAGAATTATCAACAGCGAGTCAAAAACGAAGAGCTCGCGCGTATGCACGCGCAAACATCCAAGTTGACGCATTATTCGCCAAGCTCAACAGCTCGTTGCGCAGCAGAAAATCAAAAGAGCGAAACAAGAAGGAAGAGAGAGAAGGAAACGTAGACAGAGATCGAGTTTTTCTAGCGAGCTTCTCGCGCGCACGGCACGGCACGTGGCTATCGCTACCAAAGAACGAGGGAGAAAGAGACAGAGAGAGAGTGAGAGAGAGAGAGAAAGAAAAGCAGCCCCGTGGCAATTAATGTCGCAACGAGGCGAGCGCGGTATCGTTTTACGCGGCTCCCTCTTTTTTCGTTTTTTCGCCTCTCCACCTCCTCGCTTCTTCTTTTCCTTTTTTTTTTTTTTTTTTTATTCTCTCGATCATTTGCCGTCCAACTCGTATCTGGCCGCTTGTGGCACACATCGTGCACGCGGCCTGTGAAAAAGGATGAACCGTGAGTCGTGTACGAGAAGCATTAATCGGTGGACGAATAATTGACATGCGATTGTCGTTCTGTTTAAATGTGTGCAAATGAAAGAAGCGGTTTGAAAGTATTTCGAGTGGAGGCTTAGTTCTTCTTGCACGACGCTGGATTTACCATTCGAAGTTACGGGGAAGTTGGGATTGTAAAGAGCTGCCTCTGATAAAATTGAAAGCCCGAGATTTATTTGTACAAGACAATTAAGGCTCGTAGTTAATAGATAAATGAATTCTTTGTCGAGAACCGATTGCTTAATTAAACGCGCATACCAAACGAATCCAGTCCGAATTGTCTAATTTAAATTTAATCTTGATATTCGAGATTTAACCATTTTAGAATTATATTTAAACCGCTATCCGCAAGCTTTGAAAGAATAGGTGTCGAGCAAAGCCCAATGCGCATACCGCACATCTCAAGCTCTCCGGCAATAAAACACACGCGGACCGGCGTCAATTTGTCGTCGTCTGTTGTATAACAACGCAACTCCCTACATGCCCTTTTCTCATCTCGTCGCTTCTCTCTTTCTCTCTCGCGTGAGCGCGAGCGCGCGCACACACATTGAATTCGAATCTGACGGCCGCGGGACAATAAATGAGATTTATTTAAATTGCGCGGCGACGGCGGCGGATGCGACCACGTCGACGCGTTGCGTTTCTTCTTTCTCCGTCCGTCTCTACTCTCGGATGGCTTTACGATAGCGGGAGCGTAGCAAGAGAAGGAAGACGAGTATAGAGACGCGCGCATAGTCAAGGGTCTGATATCTCTCGCGGAGGTAGCGCAGCCCATGAAATATCCGCGCAGTCATTAAATCAAACGAGCCGGCAGTACGACCACGGCAGCCGCTGCGGCCGCCGCCGTCGCGCGGACGACAGACGCCGAGAAAGAAAGCCGAATACGAGTACAGGGTAGACGAGGCGAGGGAGAAAATCTCATTCGCGAAACGTGAAAATAAAAGAGCTCGAGAGAGGGAATAATGCGCGCTGTTAAGAGGGCCAGAGGCTCGCTATAAATTTCGACGGTACCTGCATGTATATGTATATATGCATTCGCGCGTACAAGCGTACGTATAAAGGAGAGCGAAGAGGAGAAAAAAAAAAAATAATAATAAAAGACGGAGATTCCGCGTTCATAGATCCTCGAGAGATCGCGGATATATAGAATCGGGACGACCAATCGTATCGCACGCCGGCCGGCGCACTAATTATAATGAGCCGCTTCGCCGCGAATGGCGAGCGCTGGCGTGGCCTGCGATATTACTGCGTTTTAGTTCCCTCTCTCTCTCTCTCTCTCTCTCGCTCTCTCGTTCTTTCATCTTTTGCGCGCAAGACTCTGCGTGTTGCGCTAGCGCGTATATAAGCTCGCTTTCTTCTCTTATTCTCTCTGTTTCTCTCTCCCGTGTTTCGCGGCGAATCATCAATTATCGACGCCGCGAGCAAGATTTACGACGAGGGAATTTTAACAATTCCTTAGCTTTTCGTTTTCTTCTTATTGCGCTAGCGCGTTTTTATGAGTGTGCCTCGATTAATGACGCGCGAGAGAACAATGTGGGAGGAGTATGCGTGCGTGCGTGCGTGCGTGTGTGTGTGTGTGTTGTGTGCGTACAAACTTACGCACGAGTTAGACGATTTGTTGTTTCTACTTCGATCGTTTTCGTGCGTTTTTAGTATGATTGTTTCCATTGTCGTTTTAATGGAAGTTACTTATTGTTTAGCTATCTTTCGTAACGAGAAATTATAAAGCGTAATAATTTTTAAATCTTATTACATAATTAAAGATAAAAATAAATATCTTAGTTAATAATTTACAACGAAATTTCAGACACTTTTGAAAAGTGATTAAATTAATAAATTTCCAGTAATTCTTTTAGCTATGAAATCTAAAAGAAAATGGTAAAAAAAAGAGACAATTAGCGAGGCAGAAAGTCATAAAGACCAAAGAAGAGAAGAGAGGGTACAGTAAATTTCCTTACTAGACTGTCTCGTTTACAAACGTCCGACAAGTGAGCGGCAGAGCCAGCGTGGCAGAAGATGTTAAATGGAGGGCTCGAAGCAGGCATGGAAATGGCGTCCATAATGCAATTTTGACAGAAATAACGCGGCCGCGACATCTCGCTGAAAGAAGACAATAAGTCGTCGACGCTATACACACTTGCCTCTCACTCTGAGAATAGTTCTCTGGTGTAATTTCGTTTAGCGACTCGCCTACTACTACTGCTATTACTTCTCTTCGCCACCGTTATTCGTTTTCCCAAGATCCTCGTTATAACAGCGCTCTTGCACCGTCGGTTGTTAAGAAAGGGAAAGACCAAAATAATTTTTTGCCCATGCCTGTGCAAAAACCACGATGGCGCAAATTCACGCTTTGTAGTAAAATAACACAACGCTTCGAATTAAAAAAAAAAATTTCAAAAACCTTCTTTTGCGTACATGTGTGTGCTCCGAGTGGACTTTGTTATTACGTATACGAATATCGCGCTCTCTTTCTCTCTCGTTCTAACCCCGCCACTCTACCAGCTATAATAAGAAGAGAGTACGGCCCGTTCGTTTTTTTTATTACACGTGCACGCGCGCACACTGCAAAAACGTAATTTCGGCCAGAAAGAGAAAGAGAGACAGAGGAAGGGAGTTACACACAGTAGGTACAACTGCGGCACTCGAGACGGAGCGAAGAGATGGCTTAGTGAGTCAGCGATAGCGTGTGTAAGCGATGCACGAGTACGCGCTTACTTTCGTACCTACGTACATATATACGAAAGCGGAACGGTTATTAAGCGAAATTTTGCGCACACCTGCACCCCCTTCTCTCCCTCCTTTTTTCTTCGGTCTTACGCCCGACTTTTTTTTTCGTGGCGAGCAGCGCGCGCGGATTATTTCGCGTGGACGAAAATGGTGCACCGATATCGCGCACACGCGCATCGTAGGCATTTTTCCGGAAACAATGTTGTGACAAGGACCATCGAGATCGAACAATCAGCGGTAAAAGCAACGGTAGCGGTCCGTTAAGAACGTTTTTTTTTTTCGATTTTCGGTATTTAGGTCCTCTTGTCGAAAGAACGAGAGAAAAAAGTTCAATGGACCCTCAGGGCCTACCGACACATTTCAGAGAGACAGAGAGAGAGAGAGAGAGAGAGAAAACGCAGCGGCCACTCTATTGCATTATATCCCTGTACGCGCTCACGTGTGTTCGTACGCGTATATATACACGCGCGATTTCACGAGAGCAAACGAGCGAGAGAGAGAGAGAAAGAGAGAGAGAGAGAAAGAGAAAAAGATGGCAAGCAAGTAGGGCAGCACAGCCTGGTGTATATAAAGGGTTATTCAGCCGAGCCTACGGATTAAATGATAAAAAAAATTCTACCATCTCGCTTTCTCTCTTTTTCTCTCTCTTACTCTCTGCGCCCGCTCTTTTCAGACATCGGCTTTTTGAAAAATTTTAAACCCCCCTCCTTCCCTTCCTTCCCTTCTTCCCTCCTTTTTCTCTTTATTTTTTACGTGCCCCGAGATAGAAAAGGAGCGAGTTTTAAGAACGGTCCCGAGTATAAAGGGGTTTCCGAAGGGAGAAGAGAAAGGCCACCGGTCGACGTGTGCGTATACGTACGCGCCATGAAAAAGCCTTTCGTAGTATTACACACGCATGCGCGTGATTTCTCATATTTTTCGAGATTTACCTCGTTTAAGCCCCGTCACGTCTTCTCTCTCTCTTTCTCTCTCTCTTGCTCTTTTACTCACTCTCCTTCTCTCTCCCTATCACTCTCTTCTCTTTTTTCATTTTCGCCCTGTATATATATCGAAAAGAAAAAAGGGAAGGGGAGAATAAAAGAATTTGCAGGAGGAGTCGTCCCTCGTCATGTGTAATGCGTGCGCCTGCGCGTGGGTGGCATTCGTGCTCGCAATCTACGGATTTCTTTGCCCTCCTCTTTATCTCCCTGTCTCTCTCTCTCTCTCTTTTTACCTTCTCCTTCGTCTTATTCTTCGTCGGGATCTCGAGGCTATAGGTAAATGAGAGAAGAGCGTTTATGTAAAGCAGCGAACGCAAGTGCTTTTGTTTTTCTTACTTGTAAGAGCGAGTAAGCAAGAGCGAGCGGGGAAACGTTTGTTTGCGGAATAAATTTGTTTCGTGTAAAAATAAGTCATTTTTCGATTGGATTTTTTTTTTCCGAACCGAGCCCTTGCACTCGATCCTGAAAGCGTTCCGAGATGCTCGAGCTTGTATATGCTAATGTCGATTCCAAGAATGAAAATTGATTATAGACCTCGAAGAAATGGTCTTGATATCGTTTTTAAAGTTTTTTTGTCGATATTTATGAATTACATTAATTATTAATAAACATTAAACTAATTGCATGTTACATTCGCTTTTTTTGCAGACATTTAAACTTTTTTACGTATATAATCATTTTTATAGTAACGTCATTATTGTTAAAGCAACAATAATGTGCCAATGAAATTTTTTTTATTCGAAAAATTTCCTCGAAAACCCGTGTAACCATTCGTTTTCGCTTTTTTCCCTAATCTGGCCCCAAAAAAATAATAAGCTATCGATAACGACCCGACAGAATCTCGCCACTAAATCAAATCCAAATACTACAAAGTCGTAGAATCTTCCTTTTTTTCCCGAATAAACCAGCAAAGAATCCCTCAACCACTAACAAAAAAAAAAAAAAAAAAAAAAAAAAAAAAAAAAAAAAAAAAAGAAATAAAAAAAAAAAATAAATAAATAAATAAAACGAGAAAAGGAATCGGCAGAAAAATTCCCGCGCTCGAAGGCATTAATCTCGTTTTTTCTGCTAAAAAACATTCAGAATTATGCTCGCGCCGTCGACCCCCGCACTTCCAGGGAAAAGTATTTCGCGAGAGCGATTCTCCTTCGGAGGAGAAAGGGAAGGAGAGGACAAGAGGCGAGCGCGTTGTATGCATGTCCCTTTCGCATATTCACTCGGAGACCAATCTGGGCCGCGCGCGCGCTTGCGTATAATACTCGTACATAATGCCCTTCGTCATCGGCGTCGTCGTCGTCGTCGTTGCGCGGATCCTCGCTTTCGGGTCTTCGCGACGTCCGTCTCTTTGCCGAACCTCCCACTCTTCTTCGCTCTTTTTATTCCGTTGTCTCGTGCTTCGTATGCCGCGCTCCTTCTCTCTTTCACAGTGTCTCCGCTCTTTTTTTTTCTCTGCGTATTTTTCGGATCTATAGGAGATGGCTGGGTCAATGCAAAGTATGTTTTTAAATCCGCGTTCGCGGTAAAACGTTTCTTTCGGTTAGCTGGAAGAAAGCGGTGAGCCTTTTCAATGAGAATCTTTTCAAATTTTTTCAACGATAATTTCGTAAAAAGTACTGCTCCATAAGAAAAGAGAAAAAAGTATGGCTTAGATAAGATGTCGCGCGATCGTGATTTACATCACCGTTGAAAAAATTTATTGGAAAACGATTATTCAATTATAAGTCGTCAAAATATATTTTACAATCGAGATCATCCACTTTCTCGAAGAATCACCGGTACTCGCATCTCTGTAAACTCGAATCAAACCAAGCACGTGGCACCGTTTGCGCCTCCCTTTCTCTCTTTCTCGCTCTTTCTCTTTTTTTCTTTTGGCTCGCGGATATTCGACAATTTTCGTGCATAAAACTCGTTCCCAAGCCGAAACCCATAATGCATACGTACCGTATATGTATATATATATATATATATACACATACACACACACACACACACGTATGTCGTATCCTCTCTCGCGTTTCTCGGAATCCTTTGGCACGACACCGTCGGGGAGCGAGAGTCCACCGATGTATTATATACGCGAGTGCGGCGCTGTTAGGTATAAACACCGGTATACATTCGCAAAATATCCGTTGCCGGCGTGTACAAGCGAATCCTCGAAATCGGCAAACAAAAGCGAACGACGCTTGTAAACTCGCCAGCACGTGTGTGTCCCTATTTTATGTACGAGCTGCTGGTCTAGAATCGATGGCGAAACGAGGATTTGTTAAGAGTCCCGCTTTATCGAAAGTTTTATTGTTTTAGTAGGCAGGTTCTAGCGTAATTTTATACTCTTCTTTTGTTTGTTATTAATAATCAATGATCAAATGAATAAAATTTCTGAGAAAAATTTTTTACGAACGGTAATAAAATGAAAATCGAGAATCAATGTAAATTTATTCTAAATCCCACATAATATCTAAAGCGTAATAATTTTATTTATTTTTTTTTTATTTTTTTCATAAAATTGACGACCGCAATAAAATTTTTTCACATTAGTCACACTCTTAAGCAATTATATGGATTCCTCCAACTCGTAAACGCAAAAATTTTCATTTTCTTTGAAATCCACTAAAAAAATTTAAAAGGTACCGCGTTGAAATAACGTCACAACACGTTCACTACATGTTTCGATTCATCATATATGTACACAACTTCTCTCAAGTTTCTTGCGGTTTTCTTTTCTCGTCGAGCAGCTCATCAACGTTTTAGTCCCGAGAATGTCGCGAGTAATTTTCGGCGCAAACACACGAGTTCGCGATTCCTTTTTCTTTTAACTCATCGCGATGTTATTTCGTCTCATTTTTTTTCTTATTTTATGACATTTTCTGATATAAAATTGATAATCGAACGGGATAACTTTCGAAAACTCAAACTTTTTATATTATTTTAAGAATATTTACATTAAAAAATTTTATCAATGTAAAATATCATTAATGTGTTATTATAACGTATTATATTAACGAAATAAAAATAACGAAACAGCTATATATTTTACACGACCTAATACGAATGTGTTTTGTCCAATAGTTACGAACTAAAGCATAAATAATTCATTTTTAAATATATTTTCAAAACGACTTCAGTGCGACTCGGAAAACCAATACCGCAATAAACAATAAATTCATCTATAAGTCTCTGGGGCGAATTTTAATCGACGCTCGGTCTTAATCACGCTCCCGATCTTCGGAGTCTAATATAAGAATCCTAGAGTTAGATATCGAACCATTACGAACCGGCGTAATAACGGGCGAAATACATATAAAGCCTCAATGTATATGTTTATATATCTTGAAAACGCGCGCGAAAAGAGGATAGAAAGAAAGAGAGGGGGGAGAGAGAGAGAGAGAGAGAAACATTCCAAGTTCTCTCGGGTCGGCCGATAAAATCGAGGAGCTAGAGAACGCCAATTACGAGAAAAGGCAAAACGCGTGCGTCATGAAAAGTTCGTTTGTACGTGTGTATAAGTGCTGATATATATTTTCTTAACGTATAGCGCACCGGCGCGCAAACGAAGCAAACGATATGGAGAATTGTGTAGTTAATAATAAACGAGTTGAAAAAAAAAAATTATGTACATATATATTATATGCATACGTGGAATACAGAATGTAGGACAGTCTTTATAAATAAAGCATATAGGCTGCATTGTTGAAATTATATTCACCGGCATTCAATGATATTAACGCCTTTTTTGATGTTTTGCCTTTAAATTTACATAGGCGTTTCATTAAAATTATGCTCAAGATCATTCGATAATTCTATTTACGTTTTACTGGCTCGTATTAGTATTCAATTTTTGTATTAGCATAGAAATTTATTAACATTTATTACGTTGAATCTTTCTTAGAACATAGTAAGAGAATAGTTAAAAACTGCATAAATATTTATTAGACGTATGTGTGTGTTCATAAATTTTGCAGCAGTGAGTATCTTATTTTCTATTGCATATTTTCAATAAAACATAATTACTATTACAGTAGAGTTAATGAGAGGATCGCTCATAAAGAGCATTACGAAAACGAGCATTGGAAAATCGTTTGATCGAGTATCGTGTGGGGCGTAATTACTAATGAAATCATTTAAGTAAATATTTTCTCAAATCTTTATGTAGCAGCGCTGCTGCATCAAATCCATCGCGAACTCGGCGCATTTTCAAAATTGCTACTAAAACCATTCAATATCTTAACGACATTTATAAATAAATCAAGCATTAAATCCACGTGGCTCGGAACAATCAATTTCGCGGTAAAGGAACGAGCCCCGATACCAATATAGATACATTATATTAATACGCGAGCCTTCGTCTTGAATTAACGCACGCTGTCCGTTTCTCTCTTCCCCTTTCCCTACTCAACCCCCTTCCCACTCTCTCTCTCTCTCTCTCTCTCTCTCAACGCACGCACACATCGTATGCGCGTCCGAGCTCATCCATTTTCCCAAGCGTGTAATTACCCTCGAAGAAAATTTCGCGATTTACGACGAAAGTCGCGATCGATACTCTCTCCTGTCTCTCCAAAGGTGGGCCGCCGGCTCACGAGAACAGAAGAAGAAGAAAGAGAAGAAGAAGAAGAAGAAGAAGAAGAAGAACAAGAAAGAGGAGGAGGTGGAAGAAGGAAAAAAAGTGTTTCAGCGCCAAGTCGCGAAACAATGCTCTCCGACATTGTACGTACGCGCGCGCGTGTATGTACGTACGTACCCTACCGAACGTATCGCTTTTATCAATAGCGCCGATCTCTACTAGCGTACGTTTCTCTTCTCTCTTCTCTCTCTCTCTCTCTCTCTCTCTCTCTTCCCCTCCTTTCCTCCCCCCTACTCTGTCTTTCTCTTTCTTTCTCTATAATCTCGCTCGATACTGTTTATTAGGCAAGTGCGTATTATAATCGCGTGTATTGATCGCGCATAGGCGGCCGGTTTGTCTACGCGCGCGCGCGCTTGTGTGTATATGTGTTTGCGAAGCACGAGAGCAACCGGCGGTTTTTTTGCGCACAGTTCTCTCGCAAAGATGATGCGTTAGCTCGCTCGAGCAATTTTTTAAACTATCGCGAAACCGGCCGGTTATACCATTTTGCTTTAACTTTTTTGCTTTCCTTTTATTTATGATCTAAGGATACGCAGTCTTGTATTGAATTCAATGAACTTTAATGATTTAAATGAACTTTATTTCTATTTTTGACAATCTCGTAATAGTATCTTTTACGTAGAAAAGATAAAACAAAATGAAAAAGGGACGTTAAATTTTAAGAATAAAAATTGGATTCGAACTAAAATGAAATATGGAAGATTAAATTTAAAAAATTCGTATAAATATATAACTATTTATGATGAATCTTGCATTCCATTTCGATTTTAAATGGTTCGTTCCTACTGAATTTTTGTGAAAACCTTAGAAGCTGACTCTCTCGAAGAAATTTTTATAGCTGAACCCATAATGAATTCCTGAAGGTCTGCCGTATTGTACCCGCGTCCATAGGATTCCCATTCTTTTCTCTCTTTCTACCTTTCGAATTTATGGCCTGAAATATTTCCGAGACAGATTAAATCGCTAAATTTTTTTGCACTGGCTGCCTTGTAATTAGCAGTTTGAGGGCGCGCGAGCTTAGTTTGAGTGACATTTCGCTTCTTATGCTATACGCTGGTAGTCTTTAATTTTTGTCTGCTACCCCTTTAAGATATATTATATCCTATTAGTTTTTTCCCTTGTCTTTTTTTTTTTCAGCGTTGTATGAGAAATTTTGCTATTTTGATGTTACCGTTTACTTTTTTTTCATGCACTAGCGAATGCTTATATGCATTTTATATAATTATACGTTTAAAACAACGTAAATAATTCGGGCAATTGATTTTAAAAATCTATTCTATTCACTAAGAATAAAAAAAAAGTTGTGCGAACAATATATATTTTGTTACAAAAAAAAAGAAGCCTATCATTATATGCAAAATTGCAGTGACAAACCAATTCTCTCGAAGCAAAGCAATTTCCGCGTCAACGTACTGAAAATAAATTCTGCACTAAGGAATTCTTCGTTTCCGCCACGCCGCAAACTTATGCAAGACGTTCCATGTGTGCATTGTAATATAAAAGAAAGAGAAAAAAGATGAAAGAAAAAAGGAAAAAGGAATGAGAAAAAAAAGCCGACTAATCAGCTTGCGTCGAGAAATATAGAGAGAGAAAGAGCTGGCTTTGTCGTGTGGGTCGATGAACGGTGGCGTCTCTCGCTCAATTTGCATGACAAAATTTCGCGTGCAGCCGCGTTTCTGCAGCAACGCGCGCGTCTACGGAAAGAGGCGACGCCAGGCGGACGATCGATCAAATTTGTTGAACTGCGAACTACGAAAAGTAAGACGGAGAAAAAGGAAGAGAGAAAGAGAAAGAGAAAGAGAAAGAGAGAGAGAGAAACAGAGCGTCTAGAGCGTGCAAGTATAAGTTGATGACCGGGGGGAACTTATCGAGGGAGAATGCAGCTCGATACCGAAGCTGACTTCTTTATCGACTCAGATAGTAAAGTAGTAAGGAATCTTTCAAACTATTATAGTTAAGTTTTACATTTGATGACTGACTTTATTTGATAAAATGTGAAAATTTGTTTATAGAATAAATATTGATCTTAAAATTTCATTATAATTCTGTAAAATTTATTATAAGATTCATCTGTAGTGTAATTTTATCAAATTATACCCTTCATATCAACTTTTTAAAAAATCGATAAAAATAAAAATAAGGAACTAAAGATTAATTTGTTTTTATTTCAGCTCTCCTTCGTCAAAGTATGTCACCAGTATCAGCGGAGGTTCTAATGAGTTCCGGAGGCAGTTCGACGCCGAGTAGTGCGAAAACGGGCTCGTCGTCTTTACCTCAACCGATGATAGACTACTCGCGCTACGTGCGTCGTTACAGCAGTGGTCAAGAGTGCGGTAGCTCCTACTGCAAGGACTTGGGCTGCCGAGAACACTTTCACTGTCTCGAGTGCAGCGGCCGCGTTTTTGTGAAAAAGGAGGAAATGATCCGGCATTTCAAGTGGCACAAAAAGCGCGACGAGTCCCTTCAGCACGGATTCATGAGGTACTCGCCCACCGACGATTGCGCCGAGCGGCATCCCGGTCGTCAATGTCCCCACAATCGCAAACAAACGCATTATCACTGCATCCACGAAAATTGCGACAAGGTTTACATATCCACCTCGGACGTACAGATGCACGCGAATTATCACAGAAAGGACTCGGCTATCATACAGGAGGGCTTTCAGAGGTTTAGAGCTACCGAGAGCTGCGCTACCGATCACTGTCCCTTTGCGGGACAGAGAACTACTCATTTTCATTGCAGGAGAACAGGATGTCGACATACGTTTAAGAACAAGGCTGATATGGGTAATAATGCAACTCTATTCGTCACAGTTAATGTTTATGAAATTAAATTAGTTTTTGATACTCTATTTAGCATAAATGAATGCTAAATATACCATCTTGCAACATTTTCTAACTATCTGCATTTTAATTAAAAGTTGAATTAAAATTTTGATAAAAAAAATGTAGTCATCGATAATCGATTCATTTGTAATATATTTTCTTCTTTTTGACAGATAAACACAAGTCCTACCATATAAAGGATGAGCAGCTATCGCGGGATGGCTTCAAAAAGTTCATGAAATCGGAGGGCTGTCCATTCGAGCAGTGTCGCTTCTCCCGCGTTTGTAACCACATTCACTGTATCCGTCCCCAGTGTAGTTACGTCTTGCACTCAGCTGGTCAGCTGTTCTCACACAAGCGCAAGCACGAACGCAACGACTCGGAACTAGCCTATCGCAAATACAAACAAGTGAGCGGTGGCTCGGTTACCGGTATTCGTGGGCCCGGTTCATGGGCGCCCGACGACATGCCGCCCCAGAGTCTCTCGTTGAGCCTCAATGGTGAAAGCTCGAACGAGGGTCGCGCTTCGCCCTCGTACTACTCGTTGGACGATTCCTTCCAAAGCGCCAGCGATTTGGCAATGGATCTTACGGCCGCTACGATGAGCGTCGCGAGTACTGGTGGAAATTCGGGATCGGTTCCCGAACACCAGCAGCAGCTCACTCCGACAGAATTGGGTGAATAAATGGTTTTTCGAATAAGAAACAATTTTGATCCTTTGTCTCTAACTTTGTTTGTGTAAATTATAAAGACGACAAAAAGAATCGAAATATTTCAAGTTACGTAAAAATTACCAAAATAATTGACAGTTGAAGGATCAATCATTTTTGAAACTCTATTACATTAGCAATTAGAGTGTTTTAATATAAGTTAAAATGTCTCAATTAAAAAAAAACGATTATAATAATCATGAAAATTCAATCGATTAAACGATCAAGAGCACAACTTAATTTTTATATAAATCTTTTCTCTTTTTCTCTAGCTTATTTGATGCCTGCTCCAGCGGATTGTAACTGCGGTCTCGGTAAAGATCACTATCACTGCGCGCTTGACCGATGTGGAGCAACGTTACGCGATCCACGCGAGGTCCGCGAACACTTGCGCGAACACGAGACTCAAGAGCGCATAACCGACGCCTTCTTCGAAGAAGGTGGCTGCGACGAAACAAGCTGCCCTTACGCGGATAAGGAAAAGCACTATCACTGCAATTGGGAGAATTGTCGCGAAGTAATTCTCGCTACAGACAAGCCCTTCAGAAGACTGCAACATTACAAGATTCACGAATACAGCCGTCAGTTGAACTTGTCGTGCGCTTCGCATCCTTTGTCTTCGGATGTCACGCTTACCCACCTGACCAACATCGACGCGATGTTCAGGCGAAAGCGCGGCCGACCGCCCAAGAACCGTGTCATTGAAATTTGGAGCAGCGGCGACCCGACGACGCATACCCAAGACTCCCCTCAAGCCATATTTACCAGTTTCAAGCTACCAAAGCCTACGCCAAGCACCGCGACGACCACCGCTACCACCACGATGACCGTTACGTCCAGTATCATGGATGACAGAGAAGGCAGTTTGTCACCGACTAATACCGATCCCGTTGGATTCTCAACTTATAATCAAGGTATTTGAAATACATCTTGAATACTACTTCTTTGCTGGTGCATACGCCCCACGCGGCAGGGAACGCGTTAATCAACGAAATTTATTTTTAAAATTTTAATATTCCTTTTAACAGACGTCTGTCCGGATCTCACGTGCGCTCTACGACCGACGAGGCACCACCATTGTTCGCAGCCACGCTGCCACTTTTCGACGGATCGTCCGGACCAGTTGCTTATGCATAGCAAAGACTTCCACGACAACGTAGAGATCCCACCGGGTTTTGCGTTCTTCGACCGCATGGTGGACTGCCGTTTACTTGGCTGCCACAGTAATCGCGTTAACCGGCACTTCCATTGCACGCGCCCGAGCTGTGGCTACTCATTTGTGCGCTACTCCACAATGGCCTTGCATGAGAAGCAACACAACGAGGGCACCTCTGCCTCCTCATCGTCATCTTCTGTGCCGATGGAGGAGATTCCGATACCCGAAACTAAACCTCGAATACAGGTCAAAAACCCCGCGGAACTCATCGATAAGCTCAGTGACAGTATGGACGAAGTCAAGCCTGAATCGAAGGAACTTGACTTATCGGGTCCTGGAGACGCGAGTAATAAGACTACAGGTGAGGATATGTGCATTTTTTTTTCAAATATTGCACGTTTTAATATTAGAATCTGTTTGTGTGTGTGAGTTTGAATGTGATAAATAGTATTCGAGTCTTTTGTATGAATAAAGGAACTTTATAGGATATACGTATAATTTTTTAGTTGTTATTTATTTCAACTATTTTTGTATTGTCATTCGTTTATGTGAAATGTGGATATATAGTGCATTCAGATCGATAATATTATTTTTAACATTAATATTATTCAGGTAGATTGAAGCCTATAAAAAAGACAGTACAGAAGTAGTTGGAAAAAAATTTGCATGTAATCTGCACGTAGTCACATACACTCTTCAAAAAAATCGAAATTATATTTTGAAAAACTGATGTTTTTGTCTTGCATGTTAATATACTTTTAAAATAATGTTTAAATATTTCATCAGATTTATTTTGTATTTAGTGTGCAAATGTGTGTATTATAAGTAATTATATTTTCTAATTTTTAAATATACCTTTTTTGCGAGGTTAAGATAAAAAACTTTCGAGTAAACAAGTGCATTCAATTGAAAAAGATTAAAATTCAAATGATTTGCAATAAATGATAAATGAAATACTTTCAAGCTTTTCCTATTTCTACATGAATTATACACTATTTGATTTTTGCAAATAAGTATCGAATTTTATAATCTACAATTTAATAGTAGAGGATGCGTATGCCCGTCTATTTAAAAAATTAGAATCGGGACGTAAATTTGAAGTGTTGGTTGTTTTTGGTTACTAGTGGTGAGGGCGGCAGGCACATATTATCCGGTCAGCGGACCGCCGAGCGAACCCGCACTACCGGGCGCCATACTATCCATGCGAGCTTCCGTGCACCAAGGTTCGTTTTTATATTCTCTCTTTCTTTCGCCTTTTCCCAGATTCTTTTCTTTTTTACTTATTGTTTATTGTACATTTTTAAGAGTGATCATAGACATTAGACATGCATTTTTATCTTTAATTGTGTTATCTAGTAGATATTTCATATTTGTATATGAAACTCAATTATTGCTAATTATTATAACTTTGTAATTTTTGAAGGTAGTTAAGTATAATACATCATTTACATTTTTAATGTTCACATAAATTGATGTGAAATTATTTGCATGATATAAAATATTTAATAGAAAATGTTTATCGACAAAAAGCAAAATGTATCACGTATTAAATAAGTTTCTAATTTACACTAAATAAATTTTATACATAAATTAATCAAGTCGATATCAATAAAATCTAGCTTAACATAATTTTTAATCATATAAAAATCATCAACGACTAATTTTGTAAGAATCCATCTTAACTTTATTCGCTTATGAAACATAAACATTAATTTAAAATCTTTTCTTATTCCAGAGTCTACTCCACTGGCACCACTAACGAGTTCAACCGCTACACGAAGCCCGTCATCGTCATCTCACACACTTTACGGTCCAGAACAAAGCTGTAGTCGTCCTTTCTGCAAGCTGAAGCGCAAGAACCACTACCACTGCAACGCCTGTAATCAGGCATTCTCCGAGCTCGATCGTCTCGTTGCGCACATAGCTAAACATTCTACAGGCGCTATACTCAGCCAACAGCAATCGCAATCGCCTCATGAACAGTCTCAACAACCATCCTCCAATCATCAACAATTGGTGCAACACGAGTATCTGGCGCAACTATCTCAGCAAGCACAAAAGTATGATTTTATGGCTCAAAATGTTCAAATGGCCCAGAACATTCAGAACTTCCAAAATCAAATGCAACGGCAAATGCAACAGAGCATGCAGCAACAGCAACCTTTACCGCCCAAAGAAGTCAAATTAGAGTCTAATAATCAGAATCAGCAAAATCAACCGTCGCTCAAAATAAAAAGGGAACCACCTGATCCACAAGAATTGAAATATTCTGTAAAAATGGAAAGCTCCGTAAAAACGGAAAGTTCTGTAAAAACAGAAAGTTCTGTAAAAACGGAAAGCTCTGTAAAAATGGAAAGCTACGAAAATGGCCAACAACAACAGCAACAGCAACAGCAACAACAGCAACAGCAACAGCAACAGCAACAGCAGCAGCAACAGCAACAACAGCAACAGCAACAGCAACAACAACTACGTCAAACCATAGCTACTCCTAACGTTCAACAAGCACCTCCTGGTTTCGAATTGGATTTGAGCCATGGTTTTCATTTCCCCAGTCCAGCAGTCATGGCTGCAATGAATCAGCAGATAGCTTTCATGAATCAAGCACTTCCACCCTTTTTTCAGCATGGCAGTATGTACGCTGGTGCTCCAGGCTTAATGTTCGCTCCTGGTTTACCTTCCGGTAACTTCTTACCACCTAGCAGAGACGAAAATCCTCTGGCTTCGCTGGCAGCGAACTTGAATCTGAGAAAACAATCAGACTCCCCGACGGATCCTGATTCACCTGACGTCAAAAAACAACGATTACATCACTCAATGAGAATGCTGAAGGATGAGCCAGTTCCCGAGGGTTATATTCGGTTCAGATTCAATGAAGATTGTAGATATCCACATTGCGGTTACAGAGAACACCAGACGCATTTCCATTGCATGCGTCAAGATTGTGGCTACTCGTTCTGTGACAAGACGCGATTTGTCCAGCACACGGCTAGACACGAAAGACTCGATACTTTAATGGGAGGTGATTTCCAACAATATCGATCCAATGTTCCTTGCGGAAGAAGTCAATGCGCGTATACGTCTTCTTTGGGCTCGATGCAAAACAAAGCTTCGCATTTTCATTGTCTGAAATGTGACTTTGTCTGTACCGATACGAATAAGGTTGTAGCTCACAGGAGACAACACGCCAAGTTAGAAAGTATAGCTGCTGCTGGTTTCCAAAAATTCACACCGAGTCAACCCTGCGGAGCGGTACAGTGTCAGCATTCGGGTAAACAGACGCATTACCACTGCCTGCAGTGCCAATACGCGGTGCTGGGATTGGCCCAGATGTCGGCTCACAAATATCGTCATGTGGACGCCTAGCATGAGCAAGACCAGCTCTATCAACGAATGCAAAAGAATTGATAGATGCTGGTCAATGGTAGTGTTTTTTTTTTATGGAAATCTACTTCCCAAGAACTGAGTGCGACGAAAGAAAAGAGTTTTCAAGGTGAAAATACTGATAGTCAAGAGAGGTTATTATTAATTGAAAAAAGACAATGAATTTTAATATACAATCTGTACAGATTTTATCTATAAATATTTTAGCATATAAGCGTTGTAGTTTGTAGTTATTTTTTGTGGAAAAGGAGAGATAATAAACTATGTACATTTTTACTCGACTGTGCATATCTTTTTAAAAGGCGTTCTTTTTTAAGAATGTTTAAGTCTTTAAGATAAATAATAGTGTAATAAAATGAAAGAGCGTATAAATATAGAGTTTTTAGTAGTCAAATAAGTAGCTAATTGTTACGATGTAAGAAACGAAGATTAATGATTAAAAAAGAACAGACTGGACGAAATATTCTCATTTTCGTCATCTGTTTTTTCTTTTTCTTTTTTTTTTTTTTTTTTTTTCAATGAGGTATACGATATTTGAATAACACTGAGTCACTTGAATGATTATTCATGATAATTATTAAATAGAGAAGTCACTATATACGATTGAGATCGAAAGATATTCGAATATATCGTGTGTACTATCGAGCGAAAAATAATAAAAAAAACAAAAAAAAGAGATGGATATTTGCTTTTCTCGACGTTCGTGGCGACTGATTATATTACGAGTTTAAGAGCAAAATAAAAAATGCGAGGAAAGTGATGCAACGATTCAAATTTCGCGCGTTCTTTCTCACACCTCGCCTATGTAATTATGTGTGTAAGTAATGCAATAACTATCATTACTCTGAGCCGAATAGAGTTTAATCGTTGTATAATTTTATTAAAAAAAGGAAAGAATAATAAACAAAAAGATAAATAAATAAAAATTTATACTATTTGAGCGAATAAAAAATGCGCTTGAAAGATGCGTAGAGTATCGTATTACAAACAGTATTGTGAAGATTAATTTATAAAAAAAAGACTGCCAGCCGAGGCGATTCATCAAAATAAAGAAAACAGTACGAGAACTGGGTATGGGCAACGAGTTAAAAATGAAAATTAATAAATGACACGTTAAAATTAAACGATAAATGCAAAAACAACATAAGTGATAGTAAGAAAAAAGAAAAGTACTTGTAAGCGAGATTTTAAGCGATAAATGTGTGGTACTAAATGAAAAAATTTTATGTAATAAAAAAAAGTATATTCGGCGTATACTATAAACAAAAAGGACGCTGCACTGGATTAGAAGTTATTTAAATTTTTTTTCCTATTTATAAATATGTGTAGAATGTTTTATGAGGATTAATGTGTATAATCGATTCGTATAGAATACGTAGATTATCTCATGTTTACATTATTTCTGAGATAAAAATACAAAAAAAAAAAAAAAGTAAAAAAATATATATATATATATATAGTACGGTTCTAAAAATGAATAAACTAGAAAAAAAAAAAAAAGCTAATTTCGAGATATCTGACGAACTGACACGCGACAAGATGTGCGTTTGTATACGAAGTTAATGAAATGATGCAAAGTGAAGTTTTTGAATAAAACAAATGAAACAATTTTTTAAATAATCCTTTTACTTTGTAGGCGCTCGTAGATTCTATAATACGCGTGTATTACTCGGTTGAAGCTTGTAAAATAATAATAAAAAAAAAAAAAAAAAAACAAAAAAGCAACAAGCTAGGGTGCCTTTAGGGTTTTTTCTCTGAAATTTTTCTCGCAGTACCGCGTGCCTTAGCAAGATAAATAAATATTGTATTTATTAATGGACGCGCGGAACGGAATGCACACAACACTAGCGGCTCGCGAATTATTATATCCTATATCGTTACAAAAGGCAAACGATGAAACTACTCTCTGCGGTTACTACTGTTACGCACAGATGGCAGCATCTTTTACTTTGAAATAAATTTCTTTTATCTTGCTTTTAAAATTGTGTTTTTTTTTATTATTATTTATTTTGTTTTTTATTTCATTTAAAATACCATAATTGGTGACGGCTCAAAAATAAATATCAAGGACTATAAATAAAACTTTAACCGTTTAATTTTTAAAAGTTTATCTTATTTATTTCTTTCATATTCATCTATATTATTCATCTTTAGTAAAGTTGCTTTTAATATTCTAAATCATTTGTAAAAATATTGACATTTTTTTAAAAAAAATTAAATAAATTTTGAAAATAACATAAAATATATAATATTTTATTTAATATGCTAAATATAATAAATTATTTTTTTTTTTTTCAATTTTTAATCTAAAAGAAATTTATATTTCAAAATAAAAGAAATATTCTATCTAATAATATGCAAGAAACCATTATAATAGAAATCATAATAGTCAGCATGAGAATGTGAACAAAATATACTGTACAGTTAGTGCCTTAAATAATAGAAAGAAATTTATTAACAGTTTGACAAGTAAACGAAATTAATGTGTGGGAGAAATGTAACTCTTGTGAGAGCGACGGCATTGCGAAAGCGTCAAACTGCTTGTATTTTTCCGATACGCGTCTAGTTTTCATCCTTTCACCCATTATAAAAAAAAAAAAAAAAAAAAAAAAAGGAACCCAAGCTTAGTTTTATAAGAAATCCTCCGATGATTCTCTTTTTTTATGTTATATAGTCAGGGTTATGACACACTCATGATGACTAAACAAATAAGCGAGAACCGTTTATACGAAGCTTATAGATACTAAATTAGCACGATTCAATTTACATATTTCAATGCTTTTCAATGAATATGTTTTTCGCAATGTCATAGTTATTTGAAATAAATGAATTAATAAATCACTCTGTACGAGGCAAAGTTTTATCGTAACGATATCATGCTCAATCTTTTATAATGGACAGAAGAAATGGAAAAATTGTCGAGGGCTCTTGTTTTAATCCATTAATTAATCGAATCATTCTCATCTTAACGTAAACAGTAGGGTTCTATAAAGAAAACACATGCTCATATGCTTAATACCCATAACTGCGTAAAATACATTTGCACTCGCAAACACGCGGATCTTAAAGAGTCGACATAGTCATTCGTAATATTTTTCCATAGACCGTCGTCGGTCCACCTCTCATTTTTTATTCATCACACGCATGGTAATCTTGCGATACGCTGCGTCGTGCATCGAATGTAAATAAAAGAGAAAGAAAAAAAAAAGGAAACTTATCGAAAAGAATATATCAACGCAATACAAAATGACAACGACAAAGGGATTAAAGAGAGAAAAAAATAAATTAACCACATAGTATACTAAAGTGCATACGAAAATAAAGAGGGAAAAGGCAAAAGAAAATTTGCGCGCGATCGCGAGTCTCCGGTGTCGGAAACTCGATAATATAGAACTCGGCTTCGATTTCGCTGGATATTCATACACACGCGTACATACATACAACCACACCGACTTTATATATCTTTACATAGGAAAAGTGCGTATTCCTGCGTGGCTAGGCCTCAGCTAGCCAGCCATATGAGTGCCATATATATACCGCAAAATTTAACGGGCTCGAACAGTAAAACTGTCTATGTAATAATTCTTAAATAAGATAAAGCGCTACTACACACGAGATGATTAATACAGCGAAGGAATTATTATTTTACGCAAGGATTCGAACATTTAAAGCCTAAGTTTCGTTTATTATTATTATTATTATTATTATTATTATTATTATTATTATTATTATTGTTTATATAAATAAAAGATTTTCTGTTTTTTTTTTTTTATGAATAAAATTTAGGATTCGCTCTGCATTAAGAATATTAAATTTGCTATATAAATATTAACATAATATTGCTTGGCTGTAAGTTGACTTTGGCATAAACGATTGCAGCATTGTAACTTTTGATATTCTTCGCGCGGAATGAAAATTTTATCCTTATCCTAAATAGCAAAGACAAGCCGTACTTTTGTTTGTAATTTTATGTAATCTTAACTATTTCTTAATGTAAGCTTAAGAATTAAGCAAAAAAAATGTTTTCATCAATAAATGACGCATTTTTATAAGTAAAAAAAGAAAAAAAAATTTCAAAAATTTGTTTTTATTTAAGTTAAAATTAATTTGTATAAATTTTTTAATATAACACCGAATGAATTTGGTATTTAAATGCACTGATTTCCTTCGCAAAGTTTGACTAGAGTTTTATTATATAGGCAGCGTATTGAGTGAATATTTTAATCCCAAAAGTCGAATAATCTTGTACAATATTTATTTAGTTTGTAATTTATTATGCGAGAATACAAATGATCGCGCGAATAAGAAATTACAAGATAATAAGAGCGACGCTTTTTAACAAGAGGATAATGAACAAATGATAACCACAAGCAAAAAAAAAAAAAAAAGAAAAAAAAAGAAACAGAAAATAAAAAAAAATAAACTCATTACTTCTCAACGTTTTTGAAAACATAAAAATGTAAGCGAATGCGAGTGAGTACGCGTGCGATTGTCGCACTAATGGGGAATTTTTTTTAAAATAAAAAATAAAATAAATACAAAATAATTAAAGTAGCGCATACTTTATAGGAGTAAAGGAATTAATAAAATGCTTTCGTTCGTGTGTATGTATACATAAACACAAATGGGAGTGAATAGAAAACTGTACACGCCGTCGATTAAAAAGATTATTCATCCGAATCTAGTTTTGTCGCTCGGGTACAACACGATCGATCGTTTTATAAAAAAAAACTTGTATATGTAGTAAGCGCGCGAGTATCGAATAAATAAAAGAAGAAAAGAAGCAAATGAAAAAAAAAATATGGCGACACTATATTGTTATAAGCGGCGGACAAAAAGAATTGTAACGAAGCAGCGAGATTGATAAAGTTTAGCGAGAAAAATAAACGCGATATTATAAACAAAAAAAAAACAAAAAAAACAAAAAAAAAAAACAAAAAAAAAAAAAAAAAAAAAAAAACCGTAGGTACTATTTGGATTTAGAATTACGGAATATCGTACGGTCATTAGTATTATATATATCTATGTGTGTGTATATATATATATATAAGTACATATATACATATACATATATATGTATATTTATATTTGCTGCATGGATGTAAGAAAAAAAGAAAAAACTATTATATAATTTTATCTATTATTATCATTAATTCATATCTTCTATTATTATTATATTATTATATTATTCTTAAGCCACATCTTATGTAGCTGTGATTTTGCTTTCAAAAAGTAAAAATTAAAAATATTTATAGCAACAGAATAAAATTAATTTGTTTTCATTTATTTCACACCTATATATATGTATTAAAAAAACAAAAAAAAAAAAAAACAGCAAAATTATAAAATGTATCGTAACTTATACTTAATAATTAACATGAATTTGTAAATTATATAAAATTAAGAAAAATTTTATATCTCTGACTTAATAAAAATGATTGGCGTGATCTCAGTTAAATTTATATTATATATCCTTTAGCTTCCTATACACAAGATATTAAAATAACTCTAAATTTATTTTCGTATACCAATGAGTGTGATTCTCTTAATTATTTATTTGCATTTTATTAAAAACACATATTTTTTAGTGTCCAAGGATACACATCCTTGAACGATTGAAATTGAATATTTGATGTCTCTATAAGATAAATTGTCTTTATAAGATAATTTGATGTCTATGGTAACATAATCGAAAAAAGCATTTTTACAATATGAATTAAAAATTTAAAAAGCGAATTCAATTTAATATTTAGTTTTAAAAATGAAGTTAAAGTTTATTAAAATATACATTTTTTTATTCGAACAAAAAGAAATATTTATTATTTTGTTCAAATATTTATGTAATTTATTGCACTCCAATCGATTTATTCGCGACAATATTTTTACAAACCGTGTAAAAATTTCTTCGAAAAATCTACAGCCGGTTCAGAAAATCTAAGCCCTTCATTACATGCATCTCTTTGTGGTTTCAAGACGCTCAGTCAGCACGCATCTCATTACCATAAGAAGATGACCCTGACCGAGACCTTGAAGTGTAATTCGTGATCGGGAGAAGCCGAGTGTTTGCCGCTGTTACGAAAGCGCGTCATTCAAACTCGCAGTATATACTCTCTGTCTTTCTCTCTCCCTCTTTCTCTTTCACTCCCCTTCGATATTCCTTTTCTCTCTTATGTACCTCGATACGATATATTATGCGTTCAATTGGCCACGTGGCCCTAAATAGACGCACCGATTCGCTCGGCTAAATCTGCAAATTGTGAGGACTTTCAGCATCGATACGCTTCACCTTGCGGAAATAGCGCTCGTGCGTAAATTTTTTACTCTTTCTACAAGTTTCTTGATTCGAAAAGTTTGCTTTCGTTTAATGAGTGAGTGTATATACACGTACCCATGTTCGATATACTATACGATCTTTATATCGAAAGAGTCAATAAATTTTCCAAGATGCAATTTTTACGCAAAGCTGAGAGATTACGATCGATTTTTTTTGCTAAATTTGAACTTGAAATGTGACCCTGAAGATAAATTATTTTTATCGGTATTTTTTACATTTTCATTTTCATTCAATACTAATTACTTCATTTATTGCAAACAAAATAATTTATAAATTTTGGTTAATTTTTTTACATTCTACAGAAAGCAATTTACATAAGACAATATTTTTACAATTGCAATTGCAACAAAAATAAAAGATATTTTACTTTAAATTTATTTTATGATGAACGTATGAAAAATCATTGGTTTAAATGAAAAAATGATTTTTATGTTAAGCCTCGTCAGGCTATTCTTATCCTATTTTAGTTTTTTTTTCCAAATAATCCGATAAAAGATAAAATACAGAAACTGCAACAGAGTTTATCTATTCATGTTTTTATAAAGTCATATCGTTATTAAATTTTTTTGCTGTCTTGCATTATCAATTTTTTCTAATCAGAATTTTTTTAAATACTTTGTAGAAGTTTTTTTCTTATTTTAAAGTGATGAAAGAGTTCTCTAACTCTCATCATTCTCACAACAACTGCAATTCTACACGATGAACTTTGTTTCAATTTGATAATTTTTTATAATTAATTAAATATTGGATAGAAACTTTATAATACTTTATCTTTTAAAAATTTCATCAGTAGGAGACAGAAGAAATTCTAATTATATCACAAAATCTTTTTGTAATAAACGAATGTAATAAATTTTTCAATATTTAGATTACAATACATCATTGGTAATTCAGATAAAATATGTACTCGAAAATATTTCAAGTACTTTATTCTACTAGAGGTACAAGTGTATTAAGAATTTTATAAAGATAAATTTCAATTCTATCATACTTTTAATCACTTTCTCAAAAAGTTCTTTGAATATTTCAATACTGAAACAATAATTAAAAATTTATACATTCTAATTTGATGAATGAAGTACATACGAAGAATAAGTCTAAATTTAGATCGAAATTCACGTAAATTTTCGTACCCACGCATAAAAAGGCGAGCGCAGATTTCTTTATTCATTCGGGTTTGTAATCTGGACCGCTGATAGGGATAACAATGAGAAAAAATAAGCAGGAAGAAAAAGAAGAAAGATCCTTTCATGTTGACAAAAAAAAATCGCGAAGTATTTACATCGCTTCTTTTCAGCGGCGAAAACTAAGCTTACTTTTCTCCCATCGCGTACACGATGTAAAAAATTTCGTCACAGCGACTCGTTTAGTTTTTTTTTAACAACAAACAACATGTATGAGACGCGTGCGCAAGTCAAGAGAATAAGAAAAACACTATATTTAGACGAAGAAGACAATCTCGATGGAATAAAGATAAAGAAAAAGCATGAAAAAACGTGAAAAAACTGTCGCGGGTATTTCAGGGCCACGAAGTTACCCTCCTCCTCCTATCTCTCTCTCCGATTTCTTTTCCCCTTTCAGGTCCCGTACGTCGACCTGTCGCACCGACGGCAGCTTGTATGCACTTATATGTTCGTATCCTACGTGTCAGTTGTGCCGAGCGTCAAGAACTTTGATGAAATCGATTAATTTTATAGAATTGATGTTCTGAGAAGTACTACAGCGGCTTATAGAAATTACACTTTCTCATGAAATTCAAAGACAAGATCATTTTTTTTTTTCACAAAATGATTGTTTTAATTGAACGTTGGAATGAATTAAAAATTTCATTAGAATTTAATCAAACTAAGCCTTGAATTTATCATAAATTCAATATAACTGGATATTACAAATTCTTACAAGTTTTTATATTTTTATCAAATTTATTATACGCACAACGTAAAAAAGCTTATCTTCTCAAAGCAAGTCTACTGATTATTTCATTTTCGATTTTAAGGCGTTCTTTTTATAACCGTTTAATGTTCGTAAGTTTTGTTTATTTTTCTTATCGTCTATTCAAACAATCTTCTTCTTTCAAACGATTGCATGATGCAAGCTAAAGGCATTACAGTTTTAAAAACGTCTAAATAAACTTCACAAAAGAAATTCCAATTCGATTATTATACGTAAAATAGTAAATCCATTGATTAAAAAAAAAAAAAAAAATAAAATAAAATGTATTTTCTTTAATAAATCGCCGATTATATAATTGATGCTAAGTAAAAATTTGGCAGACGCAATTTGTGATGAGAAAAAAAAAATTATTTTCTCGTAAACTTTCACCGAGCTAACAAACAAACCTCTATTGACAGACCTTTTTTTGCACTCGATCGCGCTCCCGTATATATATATATATATATATATATATATATATATATATATATATATATATCGTATCAAGTTCGAGACTCAAAATGCAATCCGATCGCATCGATAGATCATTGGTATATCTCTTTTATCGACTTGCATCAGACTGTCCAGTCGACAACTAAGTCAAAATACTTGTGAGTACAACTGTACCCGTCTCGCGACTATGAGAAGGGGGAATCGGAGGGATTGGAAAAATAATGTGCACCGAATGCACGAGACGTATAAAAACGTAGAAAGAGGAAGGAAAAGGGAGGAGATATATACGAGCGTGTACACTCTCGGTGCAAAAACACGTGTATGCGCGCCGAACGATCGATTCGATTGTGTTATTGATTGTGCTTTGGCCTCTTTTTTGAGAGATCTGATTTTATTAAACGTCGCTGCAAGCCATCTGCTTGGTTAGCTAACCTGCATTATATCTGTGCGCGCTCGTTCATTTTATTCTTTTACTCGCACTGCCGGCTCGTCATTTCTTTCACGTTTCTTCCGTCGGTATGTGGGTATATGGGTATGCGAATGCAGGCTGCGAGCCGTTGTGTCTCAGGGTAATGACACTTAATTGGCCTCGAAGGAGTCTTCGGAGAGACGGGACTCACGAGTATCTTTGTTTTGAAGATGGCAAACGCAGTATTTTGTTTTCGATCATTTTTTTCGTCGGACACCGTTGAACGAATTGATTTTATTTTTAAAACGATTGCACGAAAGCATAATAGGAAAACAGAAAATCTTTTGCACAATAATTATATTTTAACTATAATCGTTTGATAAATTTGTATAATTTATAACGATATAAAATTTTGTTTAAAAAGGATGCGCTACCAGTAATTACGTATTTTTCAACTTGGTATCAGTGGAGCCATAACTTTTTTCAATAAGAAAATTATTATTCAACAAAATTAAAATTAAAGATATACGATAACAGAAGCGTTTCTTCACAAAATAATTAAAGAGCTGATAAACCATCTCGGGGTAAACAAAAATCGTGCGAAATTCGATCATCGCAAAAAAAAAAGAGATGAGTGTACGAACATTTGTCAGTTGTGTATCTAAAAAATTGTTTTTTATAACCATTCCACACGTAAAGCCACGCAAAGAAAATTAATATTACAGTCGGGATATTATAATTATACTTGTTGATAAGTGAATTAAGTAAACGAGTATCGTTTATCGCCTTTGTCATACCTACGAACCCATCGGGAAATTTATCAAATTTTCTAAACGTTTTAATGTTTGGGAATAAGCGAGCTATTTCAATGCAAAAATAATTGAAAAGTCAATTTTTGTTTTTTATATTACATATTAGAATTAAAACATTGAATATTATACAAAACATATGCAACGAAAAAAATAAAATTTTAAAAGTTTATGCGAAATTCCATAATCTACAATCTCATTCTGAGAATAATGATAAATTATATCACACATGGTGTTAGCGAAATATCAGAGTAGTTCGTATAAATTTACTTAATGAGTTTTTTTACTTCGCAAATTATATTGATATGAAATTAAAACATTGATTGTCACTAGCATATTGCAAATATTTTTAAATTATTTATGATAAATAAAAGAACCTTTTAATTCTAAAATTTTCATTTTAATTAATGTTATTTGTAAGTCAAAATTTTTGTAACACAACTTTTAAAAAATTATTTATACCATAATGTTTATAAATATAAGCGAAAATTATTATATCGAACTTAACAAAAAATCATATAATTATTATAAAAATAGGAGTTTTTAAATATTTAGATCAATTAAAATCATATTTAAATCTAATAAAAATGTACTTTTATTTAAGATAAATTTGAACTAATATAACATTCTCTTCGTATGTTTTTTTTTTTTGGTTTTTTTTTGCGGCACATTAATTGATCTGATTAGATTTCACGGATCGGTTTGTTGCAGTGCCGTAACCAGATAATAACCAGAAAATAACCAACACATAACAGATTGCCCACCAATAAGATAAAGACAAATTCTTAAGGATTAAAATAGATTAAAATGATTATTGAAGAATCGTAAAACGAGGAAAAATGATACGATACTTAAACGAAAATGAATAAAAAAATATCTATAAAAAAATGAGCACTAAAACTTTTTTACTCGACCTGGAAAATTTTTTTTTTTTAAACAATTTTATAAAAACATATTTACAGATGATCGAAAGCTTTATCTTTAATGAAACACTGAAGCAGGCATAATTAACGAACTGAATTAATTTTGATAAAAATCAATCGTCTACTATAGATAAAAATATATTAAATAATTTGAACATAAGATTAATATCGTCTGGTATCAAAGATAAACTTTAACATCGGAACAATGTTAAAATTCCACTTGTTCTATTTTTAAATTATCTTTTAAAATTTTAAAAAAGGATCCCTTTGCGAACAAAGTTTAGCACTTTTATCCAAACTCAAGGTATTTTTACGGAAGCCCAAGGACTCAATCAATTCCGATCGAAAACGGCGTTGAATTGCTCGTCACTCAAGACATGTAAGAGCTATATCTAAGATAGCGCTAACTAAATAAAAGAAAACGAAACATTCGAGCTCGTGAGAGAGATTTTCTCAGACAGCGCGATAATCACGCGACGTGGTCGTGCGCGCGTGCATTACGAATTAGTTTCTATCGACGCAACACGTGTGCGTGTTGTTTACTCTCGATAGTCCCTGCTTCTGTATATATATGTGTGTACACTAGAATTTGTGTGGATAATATCGATTGCGATAAGTAAACAGAGTATAGGAAGGTATTGCCAACGATGAACGAAGCTTAAATATTTTTAAATGCGCAAATTCTTACTCCACGGAGTTTACAAACTACGAGATGGTGACCCACAAACGATACTGTATACGTTGATAGAATTTTTGAACTATATACGAAATTCATTCGAACTTTGATAGAAATTACTTTTATTATTAATTTTTAGTGCATCTTCTTTTAAAATTTTATGATAAATTTAAAAACATCATTCAGTTTTATTGCCAAACAGAATTGAAACTACTTGTCATTGAGCTATTTTATTTATTTAAAAATCGTGAAAACAATTTCATTATGAGTAAACTCATTTTATTTTTGTTTGTACATCTTCGATCAAAAAAAAAAAAAAATATTAATTCAGCTAAAGAATTAATAGTCTAGAATATTTACATTCGACTTGGCTTTTGAATGATCACATTTATAATTGTTTGTTAAAATGTTTTTATTAATATTATCTGACTTTAATTAATTTTGTCGCAATTTTAATTAATTATTTGGGAGCATCTCTGAGCTAAAAGTAATCAACTAAACTGTACTAAAAAAAACATATAAAGAAGATACCTATTTCATAAAAGAAGATTCAGCGTGAAAAAAGCTTGCAAATTATGTATGCATGAAAGTCAAAGTATAAAAATTATCGTAAATAAATTAATTAAACTGATTGAGACAATTTTATTAGCAACTCCTAATTAAGTTAATAATGGAGCAAAAGCAGTATACACCAACGTTACATTTGAAAATAATTAAAAATATTACAAAACTTTTCTCGCGTTCTGTCTATACACACGTACTCTTGCAATAAAATAAAGTTTCAAGTTTTTGAACAACTGACGCAATCGTCACGTCGAAATCTCGCAAAAGAAAATTAAATGTGCGGTTGATCTTTTCGTCGAAACAATCGTGTGTATATATATATATATATATATACCGAATTAGAATGTATTTTGTAAATAAATCAAGAGCAGAATTTTAATTGACTCAACTTATAACAAATTAAAACATAAAAATTCTTTGGAACAACTAATTGTTGTTTGGCAAAGTAAATAAAGAGCAATAATAAGTAATTCAAATATCTTAAGCTGAAGTGATTTTTCGTTAGCAGAATATTCACTAATTAATATGAAGTGATCTACGTCCAACTTTCTAAAAGTCACATATTAACACGAATGTATATAGAATAACATGGGCATAAAACAACAACTACATAATAAAAAATAATTTAAATCAATTGATTATTTTAATGATATGATAATTAAATTTGTTAAAATTATAATAATATTGAAGAAAAGATTTTTGAAAACGGAAAATTTTTTTAAGAAAAACGAAAATTTGAGAAATTTATTTCTAGTGGTTTTCTCAGAATTACTCCGGAATTGTATATAATCAAAAATGTTTATGGCCAGTTCTGAAAAGAAGAAACTTGGAGCTACCTTCGTTTCTTTTTGCAATGCGACTATTTTTCCCGAGGTATAGCCTGTTGAAAATCACCCAAAAATTTGGAATTATTTTTATATCCCTCAATTTCCGTGTCAATGATTTGCACTTATTTGAGTTAATGACTTATACTACTTTATATATTTTAGTCTAAAATTTTTTTTTGTAGAAAAGTGATAAAATACATAAAGATAGGTTTTTTTCAAGGCTTTAACAATTTGTAACAGTCACTCAAAAAAGAATAAACTGCTTTGTATAATCCAAATTATAATCCAAATTTGACCTGTCAACATTCAACATTCGCAGGTAACTACGATGCATGGCTAGAATTTTATGACGCATTCAAAACCGTCATTCATCACAGAGCTGATCTATCAGACATACAAAAATTGCAATATTTAAGATCTTGTTTGAAGAATAAAATAATTCTTGTTTCGAAGAATATTTTTTATAATAAAAATAATAACAAAAAATGTTTTATAAACACTAGATTCAAATAGTTAAATGCTTTCAAAATTGCATATCTTTTTAAAAATTAAGAAAAAGAATACTATTATTGAATATCAACTCTACATAATAATAAAGTTCTTTATTAAATAATAAAGTAATCTATAAAATAATAAAGTTTGTTTCGATAAGATAATTATTAAATTATTACGTATTATTGATAGATCAAGAATAAATCAGTATCTCAGCAGATTAATCATTTCAGTATTTTTAAGTTATACAATGCGCTATTTTTTAACATAATTGAATTAAAAATCAAGCTATTTCATAAATTTTAATAAAGATTGTAACAATTTGTGAATATTGCCTGTAACTTCAAGATGAAAAAAAAGCTAATATTTTATGTTTTGTAACAGTATTTTTCTGTAATTATAATACGCTTAGATTGCTCGGCCGAAATCTGCTCCTACATGGAGAAGATCTCGTGGTTCTTCAATTAAGAAAAAAAAAATAAAGACACACTGAATTATCAATCGAAAAATATAAGTTTAATCAAATAATGAAGACGTTTAAAGAAAGTTTCTTTGCGAGGAAAAAATCGAATAGTAAGAGTAAACTGTTTCGAGATAAAAGTGGCGATGGTGACAAAACGTGAAAAATATATTACAATTGTAATATTTAAGAAGTTTCGAGAAAATATTAAATCTCATGCCAGCATTATTAGTCAGTCGGAATGAATCTGAATATTCGAACGTTGTCGTAAAAGAACATTGTTGTAAAGGAACATTGTCGTAAAAATTGCAGAATTCATAATACTGAAATATTAAGGAATAATTTTAAAAAATTTTAGTCTTATCTATTAACACAATAATTACACGATCAAAAATAGACAACGGGGGTATAAAAAGAAAACGTTTGGAAAAATGTTTTTAAAACATAAAACGAACTTTTTTTTCCTTATGAATACATTTTTATTGTAGTTCTGAAAAGAAGAAACTTGTAGCTACCTTCGTTTCTTTTTGCAATGCGACTATATTTCCCGAGGTATAGCCTGTTGAAAATCACCCAAAAATTTTGAAATATTTGTAGAAGAGTGTTGAAATACATAAAGGTAGGGTTTTTTCAAGGCTTTAACAATTTGTAACAGTCACTCAAAAAAGGACAAACTGCTTTGTATAATCCAAATTATAATCCAAATTTGACCTGTCAACATTCGCAGGTAACTACGATGCATGGCTAGGATTTTATGACGCATTCAAAACCGTCATTCATCACAGAGCTGATCTATCGGACATACAAAAATTGCAATATTTAAGATCTTGTTTAAAGAATACAATAATTCTTGTTTAGAAGCGTATTTTTTATAATAAAAATAATAACAAAAAATGTTTTATAAACACTAGATTCAAATAGTTACATGCTTTTAAAATTGCATATCTTTTTAAAAATTAAGTAAAAAATACTATTATTAAATATCAAATCTATATAATAATAAAGTTCTTTATTAAATAATAAAGTAATCTATAAAATAATAAAGTTTGTTTCGATAAGATAATTATTAAATTATTACGTATTATTGATAGATCAAGAACAAATCAGTATCTCAGCAGATCAATTATTTCAGTATTTTTAAGTAATACAATGCGCTATTTTTTAACATAATTGAATTAAAACATCAAGCTATTTCATAAATATTAATAAAGATTGTAACAATTTGTGAATATTGCCTGTAACTTTAAGATGAAAAAAAAGCTAATATTTTATGTTTTGTAACAGTATTTTTCTGTAATTATAATACGCTTAGATTGCTCGGCCGAAATCTGCTCCTACATGGAGAAGATCTCGTGGTTCTTCAATTAAGAAAAAAAAAATAACACAGAATTATCAATCGAAAAATATAAGTTTAATCAAATAATGAACACGTTTAAAAAAAGTTTCTTTGCCAGGAAAAAATCGAATAGTAAAAGTATACTGTTTCGAGATAAAAGTGGCGATGGTGACAAAACGTGAAAAATATATTACAATTTAAGAAGTTTTGAGAAAATATTAAATCTCATGCCAGCATTATTAGTCAGTCGGAATGAATCTGAATATTTGAACGTTGTCGTAAAGGAACATCGTCGTGAAAATTGAATAATTCATAATACTGAAATATTAAGGAATAATTAAAAAAAATTTTAGTCTTATCTATTAACACAATAATTACACGATTAAAAATAGACAACGGGGGTATAAAAAGAAAACGTTGGGAAAAATGTTTTTAAAACATAAAACGAACTTTTTTTTCCTTATGAATACATTTTTATTGCATTGAATAACATTCAGCAATCTTGGTAAGTTTTTAGAATAAATTTAACCTTTGTACATAAAAATAAAGTTATATTAAAATTTAAAAAATTCGTCTTTTAATTTAAATAAACTTTTTCTATATTTTATAAATTTTGACTATTTTCCTTAAAAAATAGTTGCATACTGTCATTTTTATAAAACCCATTTTTTTATAAAATTATACCTATACTTAAGAATTAAGTTTGATTGTAAAATTAAAAATTTAAAGTTATTAAATTTTGTGTGTATTTTTTTTTCATTTTGAAATCGATCTAATTTATTAAAAAAATAAATTAATTTTATTGAGATTAAATAAAATTGTCAATTAACAATATTTACTAAATAATGATTTTGCTTAAGAAGATACCGGACCAATTATAGTAGACAAAATGCAAACACGATTATATTCGACTCCTGTATTAATTGATACAGAAACGATTGTCCATAAAAACGCTATTTGTAATAAAGAGTATCCACAAAAAAAGTCGTATTTTTAATCATATAAATTATTAAAATAAACTGATTTACTGCAATATTAAAATTAAGATGAAATAAAAAAAATTAGGACTGAAGAAAAATGTTCATTGAGAAGAGGCATTACAGTGCTATCACACCATTAATGTTCAATTTTCATTGATTATTATCATTATTATTTTATTTTTTTTTTTTTGCATATTACCGCTTGGTCATTTTTCATTATTTTTCAGGCATTTTTCTACATAAATAGGCACTATATCGAATCACATATTCTTGGAAGATCAATGTAAAATTAAAATAAAAAAAACAATAATAAATTTAATTTTATTTAGTTGCAGTAGCTGAAAATAAGGCAAAGCTCAAAAAATCAACAAATTATGGGTAACGAAAAATATTTCTCAGTTTTAGACGCTATCTTGGATCCACCATATTGGATCATGATATCTGACGTTCATATTTTATAAATATAACAATTGGGTGCACGATTTATAAATAAGGGCGCCGGAACTGACACTTCAGGGGGATAAAAAGTAAAAATTTACGAAAAAAAAGTATAACAACTTTCCTAATAACGTTGGCACAAAAATAAAAAGCGTATATGATTCCTTGGCACATAACAATCTTATGAATAAATCGGCGTTAAAAAAACGGCTCCGGAACTTACACTTCAGGGGGATGAAAAGTCAAAATTAACGAAAAAAAAATATAACAACTTTCCTAATACCGTTGGCACATAAATAAAAAGCGTATATGATTCCTTGGCACATAACAATCTTATGAAAAAATCTGCGTTAAAATAACGGCTCCGGAACTTACACTTTAGGGGGATGAAAAGTCAAAATTTACGAAAAAAAAAATATAGCAACTTTCCTAATAACGTTGGCAAAAAAATAAAAAGCGTATATGATTCCTTGGCACATACAAAGCTTATAAAAAAATCGGCGTTAAAAAAACGGCTCCAGAACTAACACTTTAGGGGGATGAAAAGTCAAAATTAACGAAAAAAAAATATAAAAACTTTCCTAATAACGTTGGCACGAAAATATAAGGCGTATATGATTTCTTGGCACATACAGAGCTTATAAAAAAATCAACGTCAAAAAAACCAACAGGCTATACTTCGGAAAAAATAGTCGCATTGCAAAAAGAAACGATGGTAGCTCCAAGTTTCTTCTTTTCAGAACTGGGCATAAAAAACATTTTTGATTATATACAATTCCGGAGTAATTCTGAGAAAACCACTAGAAATAAATTTTCCAAATTTTCACTTTTCTTAAAAAAACTTTCCGTTTTCAAAAATCTTATCTTTAATATTATTATAATTTTAACAAATTTAATTATCATATTATTAAAATAATCATTTGATTAAATTATTTTTTATTATGTAGTTGATGTTTTATGCTCATGTTATTCTATATACATTCATGTTAATATGTGACTTTTAGAAAGTTGGACGTAGATCACTTTACTTCAATTAGTGAATATTATGATAACGACAAATCACTTCAGCTTAACATATTTGAATTACTTATTATTGCTTTTTATTTACTTTGCCAAACAACAATTAGTTGTTTCAATGAATTTTTATGTTTCAATTTGTCACAACTTGAGTCATTTAAAATTTTACTTTTGATTTATTTACGAAATACATTCTAATTCAGTATATATATATATATATATATATATATATATATATATATTAAATCGCAAACAAAAAATCTCGACGGCACGAGTCGATGAGCACAACACACGTGTGCAACGCTTTTAGTGCTATCATTTCTCGAATCGTGGACTTTGTCGAGAACGACATTACGTCAAATATTAATCAATGATTGCGTAAAGGAACAGAACACAAGAAAGTGAAAGGGGAGGGGGGAGAGAGAGAGAGAGAGAGAGAGAGAGAGAGATTGCGAACTCTCGCCTTATCGGACGGGGAAGCCGACTAACGAGCTTCTCGATAATCACTTCCCTACGGCCGTGAATTCCTATCGATTTCCCGCTCGATGTGAATGTGTCGCGCTGCTTCTTTTCAACGATGACACGCAACGATAAGAGCGATACAGATGAACGCAAATTCCTCTCTTTCTGAACTCATAATAACAACTGTAAGCATGGGGAGGTTGAGACCATAAAATAAAACTCAAACGAGGATGCGAGATTTATTAGGCATTCTTATACGCGCAATCGATTGAGGTGTGTAATTAGGCTCTGAACAGTCTGACTTACTAGTTGGATACATGTACATACATTGCGATGTTGGAAAGTAGGGTTGTTCGCTAAATTGGTTTTAAATTGGCCTAGGGAAAATATTCTGGAATTTAAGTGGAACTGAAAACGGGAATTGAATGAAAATTTTCTTAAACGAGAGCTATTTGTTATTATGATTTGTTTTTTGACGAATATTATAATATTGTGCCTTCGGAATTTTTACGTTTTAACCACGCAAAAGTAATTTTATAAAGCTTTTCTCATTGCCTCGACGTGATATTATCGCTAATTTTAAAATTCAATTTAAACAACGCTACAAGAAATAAATGTTGAAGCACAAAAATTAACGCTTATAAATAAAAGATTATTAAATTTTTTATAAAAAGAATATAAATAAATAATATTATGAAATTTGAGAAAATCACTATAAGAACTTTTAGTTGTCTTTTAAGAAATTATTTAGAGTTAAAAGAAAAATTTTCAAAAATGTTTGCAAAGTAAATAATGATACGAATACTCATCTTATTTATTGTCAAATGACTTTCTCGAAACTTTTCGAACCCATTCATCATAACGAGGTCTTATTATGTGTGTTAATGAATGTTACATTATTATTGAAGTTTGACGTAGTCGTAAAATATATATGTAGACTAAAATGAGCTGAAAATACACTCGTTAAATAATTTAAGCTCATGCAGGGGAGAACATTCCAGACTTTAAATGGACTTAAGGAGGATTAATCTTAAGTACACACGGAAAAGCAAAAACTACAACACAATAATTTTCAATGTTGTAATATTCACAACATCTATATAAGCCAGAGAATGAAAAATTATCATTTTTTAAATATATTCGATTGACGAATTAATATCTAAAAGAAAAAAATAAACCCAATTTAAAAAATGTAAAGTTAATCCCTAATATATTTTAATGCTCGCCTGATATTTTTAATAAATATTATTATTTTCATAATCTTAAGTGAAATTATTCAGGAATCGTTTCGTGATTTCGAATGATTTATTAGTCTCACTAATTAAAATCGATGTAACATATTTCACGTTGATGAATAATTTTCAAAATAACAAAACTTACTGATTGTGTAAATTAAAATCACCGAATGAAACAAACAAAACCCTGCTATCTCATGCTTCAAACCTTTGACACATTTATTTCAATTACTTTCATTTATATCAATTATTTTTTACATCATTCACATTATACTGAATTTTATATAAAAAAAAAAAAAACTATTGTTACAAACAAATGCTTGCAAAAAGGTTTATTATATTTTTCGAATAACTAGCCAATTGTTGAAACTTACAAGTAATAAACTTTCATAATTTATTCAATGATAAACGATATGTCATTCAATTATTTCTTATTTTTTAACATCATAAAATAAAAATATCGGTTATAGCTGTCAGCACTGTTCATGATAAAGCATAATTTAATTTTATTAATGTTTATTAAAAAGGTATCAAATGAACATTTGCTACATGGTACAATAATGTACTTACGATTATCGTAAATATTTTTATTTATAAAAATAAATAGTTTCTTGGAAAATTGAATGTCATCAGAAAATTCAAATATGTTTGATAATTTAGACTTTTTTAAAGATTTTTAAATATATTATTTAAAATGTGTTACAAAAAAACCTTACACTTTCTCTGAACATTTTATTCACATTACTGTACTAGTTTCTTAAAGATAAATAAATAATGAATGCTATATGTTTTAAGTTAAGACAATAAGTATGTCTGCACAATATGACAGAAGTACAAATGAATCAATTATCAAAATAATTAATAACCATAGAGAAAATAACAAAAAAGAAAAAAAAAAAAAAAAAAAAAACCAGAAGACTTTGGAAAAAGGAATAATACAATATAACGAAGAATACAGGACGATATTTCATTGAGAAGGGAAAGCGGACAAAAATTTTCCTATACCATCTTGTACACCACCGCGTGGGACTGTTTATCTCGGGTTTTGGAGGATGGCAATGACTGTACCGAAAAACGTGGATAGAGAATGAAAGAGAAAGAAAAAAAGAAACGAGGCGTGGGTCGTTCGCTTGCCACGGAACCTTGCGATGTGCACGTGATCGAAACGTGCACTACGCATTCTGACTCTCGGGCGCTCTATGGCTATATATATATATATATATATATATATACACACACACACACACACACACTTTTGCGTAATTGATTTCAGGCGTCGGCGACCCCGGCTGATAGTTACTGTACACACACACACGCGCGCGCACAGCCCGTTGTGTCTCTCTTGGCTTCTCCTTCCGCTTTAATAGGCCGAAACGTGCCGAAAATGTGGGCCTTAAACTATGCGGAGCAAAACAAACTCGGTCTCTCGCTTCTCACTCTCACTCTAGCCCAGCTGTATTAATAGCATTTTTGATAGCGTTAGCCCAAAAGCTTTTTCGAATTTTTACAATTTTTTAAGGTAATTTATACAGAAATTGTAAAAGTAAAATACCCATCTACATCTTTTTACAGAATAAGGAAATATCGATATTGATTTAATTATTAATTATAATCTTGACAATGCCTATGATAAAGTAATATTACTTTGTTTTTAAGCCTTTCTTAAAAGGTTTACAAACTGGACGATATACTTTAAATGAATCATAAAAAAGGTTATAAAAATGCCATTGACTAATAATGTTTAATATAACTGCCATATAGTCACAATTCTAAATATTATCTATAAAATTATCACTAAAAATATAGACACATTATACGATGTAACTTTTTTTCCAAAACTTTTATCGTCATAATAAGAAAATTTAAAAATCCATTTATTTCTAAAATTTAAAGTTAAAAAAATTCTTTTGTGTTTAATATCCAACAAATAAATATAAATATAACAAGTGCATAAAAGTAGTTGATAAATGAAGAACTTTCTCACTATGCTTTAGATACGAAATATATTTCTTATAAAACAATATCTTTTCAACTGCATTAGTCTTTATGTTTAAAAAAAATATATTTTCTTAATATAATCTATCAAGTTGAAGTTTATTGTTTATTTAAATTTATTGCCTTTTTTTTAAATTCCTTCGATAAGGTCGAGTTTTTTCTCTTTTTTATTTAATCACTCTCAATTATTTGAAAAACATATTAAATTATTGTGAGATAAATTTAAAAAATGTTATGATCCCGTTTGCAAGTGCTGACCCTTGTAATTATGAAATTCATAATTTCTTTGACAAATTGTTAATCAGCAAAAAAAAAAACGATTATTTGTTATCGTTTTGGAAGATTTTAAGAATATAAACATGACGTAATAATATCAACATGCGAATTCGATTATCTTCTTACTTATCAACTCATTTTATTGCATCTGCTGAATGTAAGGAAATTATTAAGTACACGCGATAAAGTCATTTACAGATAAACAATGAACACCTTTTAAGAAAATAACAACAAGGGAGAGCATTTTGATGTTTTCAAAATGCCATTGATTCGTGTTGAAAATAATATAAAGCATTCTTTTTCATCGAAAAACATTGTCCATGCTTTTTCATAAAAAAGATATACATTTTAATATTAAATAATATCATTTATATTTTTTTTTTTTTTTTTTTTTAAAGTAATAGTTTGAATGGGAAATATTTAAACCGCGTTTTTATGTATCGTATACACTTGTCCAGTTTCTTGCATATAAGCCACAAGGCAAGGCTCGAATGTATTTTTAGGCAATCACGATTCCATCTCGAGACATACGCTTTACGCACGCGACTTGCGAAAAGTCACGTTGACTGAATCTCAAACCGTCTGTGCGTCGGGTTTTAATATAAAACAAGTTTTCTCATACCAGCGAAATCGTTGTTCCAATTGCCATTCCTATCTAACACCGCGATACGCGTTTATAACCATTTTTGGTCAAATTATATACTTCATTTTGTTACTCTTTGAAACGTAACTCTTAGAAACGTAAAAATTCCTTAATAACTCGAGAATAACACCTTTCATTTTCAGTATTATATTTATGCTTATTAACGATCGTTTAAAGAAAAAGGAAAATCATCGTTAACGAATTATATACATATTTCTATACTATGCAATTGTTCCGGTTATTGGCGCAATTTACAAATTCTGGGTATTATTTAACAGTTACGAAAATTTTGAAAGGTCTCTGTAGAAAATCTTCGAATTGTAAATAATACTCCATAAGTAAATCTAAACGCGCTCATTATACTGACGCAGGTAAGAAACAGGGTCCTTCGGTGCACCGCATGCGTTGCGCTCTAGCATAGTCTCTATCTATCCCGTCACGTCGGGTCTAGCCGTCGTGGGATTTTCCGCGAGGAGAGTGCGTCCGACGCTATCAATACACACGCGCGTATATATTTATACACGAGAAGCCGCTTTTCACACACCTCCTTTCTCTCTCTCTCTCTCTCTCTCTCTCTCTCTCTCTCTCTCTCTCTCTCTCTCTCTCTCTCTCTCTCTCTCTCTCTCTCTCTCTCTCTCTCTCTCTCTCTCTCTCTCTCTCTCTCTCTCTCTCTCTCTCTCTCTCTCTCTCTCTCTCTCTCTCTCTCTCTCTCTCTCTCTCTCTCTCTCTCTCTCTCTCTCTCTGCAGCTCTGTGCACAAGACGCGGTTGCAAAAGTCACGTGACTCGGTAAAGGCATACCTCTAAACATTGACACAAACTCTACACATTGTAGAAATCAGTAACGAAGACTGTAATGCAAGCAAGAAAGAGGGAAAAGTTTATGTTTACAACAACGAATAGGTAGGTTATACGATGCTTATCAAGAACAGAATTTTTACGGCGTTAGCGTATGTACTGCAACGACGCCGTTCGATTACTATTAATTGCTATTACAAAATGTCAATAACAAAAGGTGCTTATGTAATACGCGGAAGTTTTTCATTTTTTTTTTCAGCGAGTTACATGCGGCTTTCCGCGATGATTCCAAAAATAGTTCCACAATATCAATACTTCCCTATTTTGTTGAATAATGCAAAAGCTAATGTACATTCAATAAGGATTTTATAAATGATATAAGTTATTTAAGTATTTATTAAGAGTGGTTTAAAATAGATTAATAAATAGATTGCTACGTTCTAAGTCAATTTACGCATGAAGGTAAATAAATGATGTAAATCTTAAAATATTATCAACAATCAATTTTTCGAACCATATCTCGATAATTTCTTTGGACTTTTTTTTTAAAGAATTTTTTATTCGGATTCCATTTAAATTTTAAAAGATAATAGATAAATAAATTAAAAAAAAATGTTAAATTTAAAATTTCTATTCTACAAAACAATCGAGTGTGAAAATAGTAGACTTTAATATAAACCAGTTTTGCATACACATTTAGATGAGTATATTTGAAATTTAAAATTGTCTTCGTTACATATTTTTTAAAGTATTAAATGTAAAAAATTTATAGGAAAAATATGCAAGTAAAATTAATCTTTTTTTTTCCATTGCAATTTAGAAGCAAATTTTAAAAATTATTATAATTTTCAATAAAATTTGTTTATGTAAGCTTATAAAAGCTACTCAAATATTTGCTAATTTAATGATATTCATAGCAACTTTCAACATAAATAGCAGTCTAATTTATCATAGCAAATAATAAAAATGTTAGTTAATGATTTAGTCGGCGATAATTATTATGTTTATATCAGCATTAAACGATACTATTTTTTCTTAAGCTTATTGGAATTTTAACTCTTGTACAAGTGAAAAATTTTAAACGATAAACTATTTTATATACAAATCCAACTAATTTCCTCATGTTTTACAAAAATTTGTTCTCATTTTTCTTTCTCTCCCTCTATTTCTCTCTCTGTATTTTTCCTTATCAATACTAAAATTGCAATATTTCAAAAAATAATCTTTTCTCGAAGAAAAAAAAGGTGACAACATAATCTTCGATTCTACTCGTGCGTGTCGCATGAATAGCGTTGCCGGTTTGTACACGCGTCCCCAGAAGACACAAACACACATACATAATCTTAATTCTCCTACATAAGATGTGCCGGTATTTAGCGAGCACATCGGGCTTAATCTGCGACAGACGGATGGTCAGACAGTCGCGCACGAACGATAAAGGAAAAAAAAAGGCTGAAAGCTCGCGCAATGATGCAAAGACGAGTCGGAATAATTCGCGATAAGCTCTCTCTCTCTCGCTCTCTCTCTCTCTCTCTCTCTCTCTCTCTCTCTCTCTCTCTCTCTCTCTCTCTCACACACACTTATATACATCTCTCTCGTGCACACATTGATCTTTGCTCGTTATCGCGTAATTTTCCAGCAACAGCACACGGTAGTGTGCGTATCAACTAAAGTTCCATATTTCCCCGGCGCGTTTGTAGTTCCAATTCACGAACGCATGCGCTCTCATAGACGTAAAAGTGCGTGTCACTGATCACGTTTAACTTCTCGAGCACTCTGCCACGACTCGTTTATGTATGTGCATACATACATAGATATACGTATTTGCACACGGGAACGTTCCTTTTTTCGAATTGAGGACAAGCATCGAACAAAGGACGAAAGCTTTCGATTCTTTCGGTAAAAGTTTCTCGATGACTCAAGGATTTGCGCGTATCGCGTATAAAGATATACAAATGCGTTGTGCCGCACGGGTATGCCCCATCGTACACTTTGGCGGGTGAACTTTAGACCGTGATTACGTTCAAGGATAACTTATATTTCCATTTTTTAAATATTGACTTTATTTATTGTTTTAAATTGCACTTCGGAGTGTTTTTAAAGTGACAAAAAATTATAATTTTCATTATTGCTGTCTGATATATGCATTAAATGCATATTATTGCATTCACTTTAATAACGTTTTATAAATAATAATTTATTGAAAAAATGATAGTGTTATAAATTTGCGCTATACTAATTTGCAAATTAAAAAAAAGATTTGGTTAAAATAATACATATTTACTTTTAAAACGCTTTGCAAATTTTTAATTGAAATTTAGTTAAAATTGGGTTTGAAACAATTGGGTTAAATTTTCGGATATATTGGGGATCAAATATTAGTCATTTATGTTGGGTTAAATTTTTCATAGATAAAATATTTATAATAAATTATCTTTTCGCATACTATTTCAACAGAAAATACTTGTTCAAATTTTTCGACTGAAAATACTTGTTGAAATGTTCAAATTGTAAAATGAATTGTTAATAGTATTGAATGCGACTACTGACACGTAATCCACATTCTTGATATTTATATCGTATTTTATACTAAGATTATAAAATTCCAGTATTTCCTGGATAGATAAATTCAGAGAATTCGAATTGTTCATTAAATATATATTTTAAAAAGAAAAATTTTCTGTCCTTCAACGGATATTTTATAGAAAACAATATTAAACACGCGCAATTGTAGCAATTGTCGCAATTGTATAATAAAAAAATCTCACTTGAAAAACAACTTTATAATTAAAACGAATGAAATATATGTTATAGAATCGAATAAATATTTACATTTTGATACACATATATATGTTTTGTATGATTGAACTTCCTATATATATATTGTATTAATAAAATTTTATATTTCTTAAAAGAAAAAAAAAATAAATAAATAAATAAATTTAATGTTACCACTTTATATTTACCATTTTTTTAAAATTAAAAAAATTATTCACTAAAAACATAATTTTTGAAAAATTATTTCAATGTTTAAAGTATAATTTGAATTATAAGAATAAAATTAAATTTTATATAATTTAAACACAAAATTAAAACCTTTAAAATACATTTACATATTTAAACTAATAATTTAAAAAAATATATTTATATCAATATAAATTAATAACTCAATTTAAGTTAAAAAGTAAATTATTTCTAAAGAGCATAAAATTTAAATATGCCTTATTCATGGCCAATTTATTTGAGTATGCCATGTTCAATGCTCAAAGCGTTATAAAGAAAATTGATCTAGGTGTAAATTGTACTAGGTAACTACCTACATATTCATCTCAAGAAGATGATTCATTCAAATCTAATTTAATCTAATTTACATTGTAAATTAATTTTTTTTATCTAAAAATATTTCTAACTATTCTTTGGAATTTCTGAAAGTTTCATGGAGTAAAACAAAGCTCATCTACTTACTTGACCAACGTAGCATGCGCTCCATCTCCTGTTCAAAAAAGCGGACTGGATAAATACAGCAGCGTGATTGTCTTTTTCTATTAAGCGGAAGAATTCTGCATATTCTCGGCTTTTCATTCAGTAAAAAATACTTCAATAAGCTAGAGCGTGTGCTTTAACCACAGCCACGTATTTCCCTTGCATTTCTACGCACGTTTGCCATTTTAACTGCAACGTAGAAAAGAAATAATTTAAGTGCGTGTTTCACGTGTATATTAATATAGCTGATAAGTTTGTAAAATGTTCATGATACTCACACATTTACTCTTAATTCAGCATTTGAAATTGCCGTATTTATGTTTTCTACACTTTTTCACCAATTCTATATTTTGCACGTTTAGAGTTAGATTTGCTTCTGCGAATGAAATCAAACCATTGCTAAATATATTTATAATCATAATAATAAAAAATAATTATTTACAATCAAATAAATATAATTACACTGCCATTGGTGAAATTATTCTTATTATCTAAAAAATTATTTCAATCTACTGTTATATTTATTTATTAGCTTCTTAAATTGATTGCAAGTTAAAACAATGTAATCTAAATAAATTACTTTAAATTGTTTACTTGTCATGAAAATTCTTTTGTTTTACGAAATTCTACTTATTCTATTTTTGATCGATTTTCAGCCATTTTATAAATTTGATCTGAAATTTAATTTTTTTATAAGTATTAAATTTTAAAATAGTATCGGGATAATAAAAAGTAAAAAAAAAGTTAAAATAAAATATGAAATAATATTTAAATTATTAATTCAATGTCAAAATAGTAGCTACCTATGATCTTAAATCAAACAAAGTAAACGTTAGATAACTCGGCACGTTTCTTAGAATTTAAAGAAATTCGTTATTTATAATTTCGATTCAACTTAAAATAAAAATTATGAAGCTTATTTTCGGATAAATTCAATAATATCAAAAACTTTAGATGAATAATCATTAAAATCTTATAAATTTAAAATTATATCGACTTAGATAAATTGAAAACTCGCATATTAAAAGCATTCAATGTCGGACGCCATCATGAATTTCTATTGAAAAATTAAGTCTAAATTAAATTCAATTTCTTCTCGAAAAAAATCAATTTTGATGAAATAAAACAATTAAAGATTATAAAATATATTTGGAGACAATAGTTTTAGAAGAAATAACCTTTTATTCAATAACAAACTAAATTTCCTTTGTGCACCTCAACGGACTTTTCTTGGAATTTTTTGAAATTGTTTGTTTTACTCAACAGTTAAAATCGAAAATTCGCAAGCGTTTACAAATTAAATTTCTTTGTACTAAGAAAATATTAATTGAGTATAATAATAATAAAATATTAATTAAGTATAGTAATAATAAAATATTAATTATAATAAAAAATTAATTCTCAGGTCACATTTTCTTTTAATTCAAAATATTCCTTATTTCAGAAATATTATTATTACCTTTGTTTTTTAAATTATACTTACATAAAAAAATACTGCAAGTCGAAGCAAAATTATCTAATAATTATTCAAAAGTCAAGGGCCAAAATATCTTCAAGGGCTGTCGATTCAAACTCGCGGGTAAGACTGAACGTACTCCTTTATCCCCTCCACTACCTCCTTCTTTCCCAACTTCTTCTTCCCCCTCTTTCGTAACTCTTGCATTGGCCGTGTCGACAGAGGCGCCTATTCCAATTCACACACACACACACACACTTACATTAGTTTTTCGGCGTACGTCTTGTCTCCACTTTCCAGACAAATATTACAATTCGGTTCTTCGGCTTCGGCACGTAGTTGTTGTTTAGCTTTCTTTAGGTGACGTTGTTTCATCGTTGACGCTCGCTCTTTCAAGCACGAGTAACTAAGGAAGAAGCGAAGTAAAAGGTGGAAAGGAATAATATGGGCATATTTCGTGAATTTCCAACGGTCTTTAATCTTTATAAAAAGTATAGTTAGATCGCAGTTACATTTTTTTTTGATTTTTCGAAAATTTGTTATTGTGTGATTGAGTCACCGAAAATACCCAATCAATAAGTACCAAAGATTACGAGATCTTAGAAAATAGGTGAGCCATAAGTTTATTGTCGTATCGATTAATTTCAATCGATATAATTTCAAACGATAGTTTTTACTTTGTAAGTTATATTTAAAATAATTTAATTCAAATAGTTGTGGTCAATAAAGAAAAAATGAAAATAAAAATGTAGTTCAATTAATTGTGTTAAATTCATTAAAAATGTTGAAAATAACAAGCAAGTTTTTAAGTTCAAAATCGTGTTTGTTTACATTGAATACTGATCGTCCTGTGTATCACCTTCACACGGGCCTTTATTGCCAAGTTTTAAGAATTACGGTTACTATGATTACAAACCTAAACAAGTAAGATTCTGTTTTTAGAGACTAATAATTAAAAAAAAAAAATTTTAATTTCAAAGCTTACAAATTAATTTAAAGTAAAATTTTTATATTTTTGATTTTAATAACAAATTGTGTTATCTTAAATTATTATTTAAGCAAATAATAATATTTAAAAACAATCATTTTCAGTATACCATGTTACTTTAATGAATTAGGTAAACTAAAATAAAACACCATTTTGCCAATTGCAGACATAGTATTAACTGATTATACGGTATTAAAAACTCGAAATAAAACGTGGGATATAAGTTCGATTTATAGCCTTAGTTTAATTTAAATGTGCAATTCATAACACATGTGTACGTGGGTGTTGCGAGAGTGCAATACAGAACTCCTAGAAGCTTCCATAGTTGCTCAGTTAAATAACCTTATTGAACTTTTGTTGGGTTCGTTCATTCGTGTTCTCCAGGACGTTCTAACATGTGTATTAAACGAATACATTGCGAACTTCCGCTCTCGATTAACCGCTGTCCTGCCGGGACAAACGAACGTACGCCAATTTTCCCAATGGGGTCGATACCGGAGCGTCGCTTTTAGTTAGAGCGAGAGGGAAACAAAGAGCAAGAGTTAGTAGGCTAGTGCTGCTGCTGCCGCCCGCCGGTTAAAGTCGGGGGATATCGTCGAGCTTGGTTTATTTGTACCGCGAGCTCCGTTCAGTTTGCAATATCGCTAGACAAGTCGAGAAAGAAAAATAAATTGTGCTTATATTGTACCAACGTATACATTTGCAAAGACAATTGTTACAGAAGGCTGTAGAAAAGGTGATAATCAAGACTTGGCTATTATTGCATTTTCGTTCGGATTAAGATTTTAGCAACTAGTGACTTTTTTTTAACTTAATATTTAGAAGTGGATTTTAGATAGAAATAATAAAGAATTTTAGCATTGTGGATTTAAATGTATGTTTTTTATGTAAAAATGTAAGATTTTATTTGATGGATCTCAATTAAAGCAGTGAAAATCTTCAAGTTTATTTTTGCATTCAATTTATGGTTCCTTTGTTATATTAATTTGATTTTTCATCTACTTTTTTGATACATATATTTAATTCAATGAAAAGTATTTATTTAAAAAGAAAAATGTCAACACTTAGTTTTTTTTATCATATTTCATTCTTTTCGATATTGTAGTATAATTTACAACATAAAAAATATTTTTATTTTAAAATTTAGTTCTCGTAGAATTAGAAATATATTTTGTTAAGTTTAAATTGCTTTAAAATCTTTTTTATGTATATAATAAAGATTAGTATAAGTAATTCCTCCCTTATTCAAAAATATAAAAAATTTTTATGACTGATAGAATGTCTTGTCAATGTTTAAAGGTCACGTTGATATGAATAACAAAAATATATTGCATTAAATTTTATGATGGAAACAAAAAAAATCTTGATAAGCAAATGTCGACTAGACAAATGATATTAATTTATGTGTCTAGACTATTTGAATGTTTTTATTAAATTTTTTATTTGAATGATTCAAATGATTTAAATAATATAATTACCAGACTTGCAAATATTTTTGGCAAAGTTTAATCTTAATGTTCTGGGTTATCAATTTATGACTTTTAAAGAATTCTCGTAATCACAGTTATATTTTTCATAAAACAAGTTATAAATATTTTTATATTATTTTAAAAATAATATGCAAGTAATTTTAAAGCATTGTTTTATAGTCAATTTTAAAATTGTTTACTTATCATTTTATAATATATTAATTTTATATTCAAAAAGTCAATTGAATATTTTTTTGTAAAATTGATGAAAAATTTACCAATTATTCATAAAATATCAAATTAACTATTAGCTACGGTTTTTCTTATTCACCTTAAAATTTATTGATTAAAATTAATTTAAGAAATGTATTTATTAAATATTTTATTTCAACATGATACTGTGCTAAAACAACTTATCTAACTTTCACTGTGTTCTTTTATTTTCAGAAGTGATAACTGCATCCGGTGAATGAGTCTTTAATTCGACAAGCTGTGAAAATAACAAACTCTAAAAAAAGCCTTTATAAAGTTTGACATATTGCAGTAGTTTGAAATCATACAGTAAAATGAGTACATCAAATTTCATTCAAGAGGAGGAGAGTTCTATAAAAAAGGCTCCAACATTAGTTAGGCGTGTATCCGATTTGTTCAAAGGTACTTATATTAATGAAATATTTGCATAATTTATTAAATCTAGTTTTGTAATAATCAAATAATACTTAAAGTTCGATAAAGTTAAATTAAAGTCGCAAAATAATTTTGATTCTAAACTATGAAATGGTTGTTATCATTTTATTATTACAGAATGTTTTAAAGATATTTAAAATTATTTTTAATTTTATATGAAATATAAATTCCATAGAAAAATTTATGTATAACAATTTTATAACAATTCTAATTATATCAATTCTAATAAATTATAAGAAAATATCATAGAATCTATTGTCTTTTACAGATGGAACTTACAGTGGACCACCCTCTCTATTCTCCCAAAAAATACGACACTGTTGCCAAAATCTGAATCTACTTCCATATCTACTGTATGCTTTTGAAAATTCAAAGTCTCATCCGTTAGCTAAAAAAGTCAATCTATGTTTTGATCTGATACTTAAAAATTTTGTGCGACAACTTTTTCTTGCATACTCAATTCTACGACGAGTAGCTTTCTATGGTTTTCAACAATCATCAGTATCACCAGCTACAAAAGAAATTCGAGAACAAGAAACTATTGTTAAAGTAAGCAAAATAAAAGCTAGATTATGTGCATTTGAAAAACCGCAGAAACCGAAAAAAAATTCTATTCTTCTTGTAATTGCAATATATCTTGCTCCTTTAATTCTGGCTTTTCAATTAATTGGGCTGTGTAGTTTACTTATTTTTGGCAAATATACCCCTGGATTCATTTTCTTGGTCACTTCATTAATGTTCCTTGGATATATATCCATAAAAGTTATGTTCCATGATTCAGTAACCGTCCGAAGGAAAAGGCAAGAAAGGAGACAAAAGAGAAAACAGGAATGATTTTATTTTTCTTATTAGTTCTTTAATTTTATTGCCTTTTTTATCATATCACCATAAACATTTGATTTTAATTTTTGTACTCACCTCAGTTATCAATATTTATATTTTACAAATTATTTAAATTTGCTAAAATTTTTTACTAATTTATCATCTGCTATGCATATCGCGTATACATATTTTTCAAAAGTTATTCATTGTTTTTTTGACTTTTTGTAATTAATATTATTAAAAGCATATTATTATTATCATTATCAATAATTAAGTTGCTTTATTAATTGTTATTATTGTTTGTTTTCTTTTGGTGCCTAATCTGATTTAAACTTTGGCGATCATCATGGCTATCTATAATTGTGATAGCCTTGATAATTTTACTAAGGACAAGTTATAAATGGAGCGGTTTTCCGTTTTCTTCTAAAGTAATTTGTAAAATAAAGAATATTGATAAGAGAGGATTTTTCGATAACTCTTCACAATATCCAAAATATTTTCAATCTCTGATAATTTTTTGTTTATTATAAAATATAAGTATGGATATAAAAATTAAAAAAAAAAAAAAAAAAAAAAAAGTAAATATTTAACAATCAGTGAAACAAAATATTTTGGAAATTTAATATAGTGATGCACTCATTTTCATTACTCAATTCATAAAATCTTTCAAACACATTTATTCATATGAAGCGTTCCTCATTTACTTTATAAGTGTTTTCCATCTTACCGGTTAAGGGTATAATTATTATTAATTTTCGCAATGTACTTTTGTGCCGAATTTGAATGACTCTATTGTGTTTGTCGTCATAATTTTGTACCACTTTATATAAAAGTTAGCTTCTTAAGTAACTTAAAAAAATTGGTAAAACAAGTACGAATGTGCAAACTTTTAAAATAATGTATCCACAGAAAAACTCACGCATAATGATTTACACATCTGTTATAGAGAAGAAAAAAACCGAATCTTTAAGTTCAAAGGCTAGCTTCCGATAAAAACTTTCGTCATATATAATGAGCATAATAGTGACGTTTCATGTTAATCTCTTGAAGGCTTAAACTGCACGTATTTCAGCGTTGACTGATTAAATTAAAGGATAGCTAGTTTAAGATACCTTATCCTTTACAGTATAAGACTGAAAAATCGTTTTAATGTACTTGTCTGTAAATATGAATGATGCGAGTTAAAAATTTTTAACAATATATATATATATATATCTTAATGCGTCACATTATCAGTCTAATATTTTTTTCACTTTTTTAACGAGACTTGTCACAACTATTTATATTGTGTCTAAAATCAGGAAGTTGTAAAAGAAATATTTGTTTTCGAATTCTTGTTTTTTTTTTTTTTTTTTTTTTTTTTTTTGCGTTTATTGTAATTGATTGTATAAAATACAAATGTATGTCTCTTTTCACATGTTGTACGCTGAGGTAGATTTAATACTCACAATATTAAATCTATAATTATTTACACAATCTTGTTGAGAATATCTTTTCGTATTAGTTTGAAAAAATTAATTTTTCTATAGAAGATTTAAGATTCCATAGAAATGTAAATGTAAAAATCAGATCAAGAATTTTTTTCATAATAATTATGAAAATTGCACACTGAAAACAAATATTGATACAATAGTGTTATGTATAAACTAAAAGGTTAAATTTTCAAATAATGAATTTCAACCAATTTTGTAAATTCTTTACGAAAATTAGAATTGTACTTATTGTAAAAAGTATGATATAAGATCTGTATGGCTAGTAAACAAAATTTATCTGTTAAAAAAAAATGTAACTTCTATAATAGTTTTAAAAAAATGTTCAACTAATTTAATTACTGATTATTTAATCTTACTTTTTACTTAAATTATTAAAACAAATGAAAAGATATTTTCATCAGACATAAAACTGTAAAAAATGAATACTCCATCAAATTGTGTAACTCTGCAATCTAAAGCCGCCGATAATAGCCACGTTTTAGTTGTCATATTTGTCAGTAAGTGATGAAAATCAGACAACCGAGTAGTAGGCTACCCACCCAAACTAGACTCCATTGATTGTTTGTAGAAGAGCGACTTGCATACGGGCCAATTTTGGCGGCATAAGCAACGACGTAAGCCACGAAGTTCTGCTCGTGCGTCGTATGGAACAGATGCGCGTATGGCCCTGGAGGAAAAGGGATAATAGGATTGACATGAACGTTTTTTTTTTTTTATTCTTTAAGAGTCTTTATATAGATATGTATAGATGCATAAGTTTATAATTATCTTGATGATTTAATTCGATAAGTTTTGTGCGTGTTAAATACTATAATTTCTTTGTGACATAAGCAAAAATTGTCAAAAATTATTAAAAAAAAAAAAAAAAAAAAAAAAAAAAAGCTGTCAAAAATATCATTAAAAGAAAATATTCTCTTCAAATATCTGTTTCATTTTACTTTTCCTTTTGTTAGTCTTACAATTTATGCTATTACTTTGTTTTGGAATTCTCCACTTGAAATCAACAATAATAAATTTTTAAAGAATTTTTCAATAATAAAAACTAAATTTGTACTCTATTAATAAAAAATGATAAAAATTAGAATTTTTCAATTTGATAATAAATTAAAATCAATATTCCAAATAAATAAATATTCTAGCTATAAAATAAGTGAAAAGTTTGATAATAGATTAGCAATGATCGGAATTTTTCTGTTCTATAAAATTTCGTAATATTTTAAGACTGTCAAATATATTTAATTAAAAACAGAAGAAAAAAAAATAAAAATTATTCCATAAATACAAATAATCCATAAATTATAGTCTATACTGCAAAATGAAACAAATTTAATCGAGTGGTATTATTTCTGTCTTGCATAAAAAAAAAAATAAATAAATAAAATAAACATGCTAGTAAAATTGCGTATTAAAAGCAAATCACTAACCGTATGCATAAACAGCTACATCACCGCCACCATGATGGGCCTCGTCTGTGATAATTGCCGCCTGTTGGCTATAAGTAAATTGCGTGGTGTCATTATCCATTGGATTCATTCGCACAGATGTTATGTATGCTTTATTATTCGGGCCACCGGTGCTGTAGCTCAGCGTCGTATAAGGAATCTTTTCAATCTTTGATATTTCTGCGATTCCTGTAATCGTTTTGATACAATAACTTTATTTTTTCATTCGGTTTCAAATTTTTATTTATTTTAATTTTTACTTTTAATTTAATTGTTTTTCATTATTAATATCGATTTAAACAATGTCAAATAAAAATTATAGCTAAATATAAATAAAAATCTAAATAATAAAATATTAAATTTAACTTTAAAACTAATCGATCACTTGACAAATGTACAAAAACAAATAATGTTAAGAAATGGATATTTTTAAGGTAAACTACATTGGTTATTAAGTTATATAAACATTCTATTATTTATTATTTTGAAACCAATAAGAAGTTTTATTTATGTAACATGCAGCTCGATAAACATAATGAGTTAGCAGAATCGCATCAATGTTATCGATTCATTTGCATAAAAAATATTCTAGCATTGAGAAAATGCATGCAATCGACTGTTACGTCAAACTATTTAAAAATCGAATAAAGACATTTTTTTCGTTAATCATTTCAAAGCCCTACCTAAAATATCAGCACCGCGCGGACTATTCCCGTTAAAAGCGAGAGAATGCGTATGATCGCTTACTACGATAACCAAAGTATCCGAGGTGCTGATCATCTTCAACGTGGCGTCGATCGCGTCCGAGAGTCTCACCGTCTCCAGGAGTGCCTGAGCCGCGTGACCTCGGTGATGCGCATAGTCGATCAAGCCACCTTCTACCTGGAAAACGTTAAGCGTGATTTTTATCCCTGAAATTTTCCAAATACAAGTTTTTTTTTGTCAAAATGTACGTTACACGTGCAGGATTAAACGACGAGAGCTAGTCGTTTATGAGTCGTGTCATTTTTACGATTTTTTGGCGAAAAATTTATAATGATTCGTGATTTTATAAAAATTACAAAGAATATGAGTTCAAGGGCCATTTTATACGTTTTAAAAGTCGTCGCTAAATAAGAAATACAATTCGTTAAAAATTAAATTTTTATAATTTCTTAGAATTGAACCTATCTAACATTCTATATATAATATTATTATGAGATCGATTTATTTAAAACCATATTTTGCATTAACATTCAATTAATCGATTATATTACCTCTCCTGCAAAACTCGTAATTTGCGTTAAATCTCATGTATTTGAAATTTTCGAGATTTATGTTGGTCAAACAAGATTAATTAAAAACAGTATAGGTAGACGTTTCTCAAGATTAGCGCTGCTAAAAATAAGTTTTATGTAGGCCAAAGCTGTTCAATACACTCAAAGTTGTTTTATCTCTTAAAAATTTTCTAATCATAATCGGCGTATGATTAATTTATATGTATTTTGAGGGTAAAATTAGTGAGACAAGTATCTGTTCAAAGGCTTAAACGCTTATATACTTTAATCGATAACTTAGAACAATGCGAAGTATAGATTGAAACAATTTTGAATCGTTGCTCGATGGTAATAATAACAACAAAGATAATAATATGAACAATGATTTTTGTCTAAAATCATCGCAATCAGACATATTGTTTGCCATAATTTTGATTCAATTAATAATATGCTTATTACTCATTTATTTTCCTATAATCTTACCACTAGTAAATACCCATTTTCACTCTTTTGCAATATCTTCAAAGCTGCTATCGTCATTTCCTCTAAACTCGGCTGACCTTTATCGCTTTTGTCCCTTTTGTAATCCATGGAAATATGGCCATTCGCAAATATGCCCAGTAAATACTCCGTCTTATCGAAATTAACGCGGCGAAGCTCCTCGTTGTTTTGCACCACGCTAAACGACGCTTTCCTTTCTTTTTTATCCGTCGACCAATCGCTAATTAAATTACGACCGTCTTGTCTACCCTTGGCATAAGTATCGATAGGATCGGTTTCCGTTTCGGTCGCGTTAGTTTGCAGCATTTGTCTGCCGCCGCCCATGATCACCTAATCAGTTACATATGCAGTATTTTAATGATTAAATTTTTTTTATTGTTAATCAAGAAACAAAATGATTATATTGTTTGTACAATTTTTTACAATAAATTTGTACAACAAACTTAAGAATGCTTATATTACTGAATAAAATAATTGAAAAACAAACGTATTGAAAAAAAACTAAATTATGTTTAAAAAAAAAAAAAAAAAAAAAAACAAAGCAAAATAGAATCGATTTTTTAAAACTTGAACATTTTTTTTTTAAATAACTGCCCACCTTAATATTTTTACCAGGCTCGTTTTCAACTAATTGTCTGGCTATGTCTTTGCAATTAATTGCATCTTTAGGCATAGAGCCGTCACTCTCCCACTTTCTATTAGAGCCATGTGCATATAACGGTGCCGGTGTCGCATGAGTTACTCTTGTGGTTGTAACAAATCCTATCGGGCACGTGTTGAAATTTGATACATAAAATATAATGGTTTTGTGTGCGGTGTAATGTTTACCGTACACTCTAGTATAATTTTAAAGCAGGTTAAAAAAAAAAAGGCTTTGTAAAACAGACTATACGTTAAAATAAAATTAAAACTGACACATATCGAAATTCAAATGAATAATAATATTTTTAAAAATAAATAAATTGAACGTATTTAAGCTATTAATTAAAAAGTTGCACTTTAAAACACCCGACTGTTATCGACCGTGTACACAATATTGTAGAAACCTGTATCTTTGCCAACTGCTTGAGCCCAGCTGATAATAGAGTCAACTCGATTGTCGGTACGTAAACTCGCTTCGCAATCATTCAGCTTTACGTTAACATCCACTCCGTGTACGTTGTAATTCGTCTTGACACCGCAAAATAATGCAGTCGCCGTTGATGCCGAGTCTGGCGCTTGTTTATCGGTATTGTAAGTCTGAAAAATATTTATATATTTTCTCAAGAGGTTAGAATTTCAAAAGAATACATCTTACATGTATATATATATACACAACAACAAAAAAAAAATGTCGGAATTATATTGATTGAGCTTTAAATTGTTTTTTACAGAATAAAGTATACGTATAGATATATTCTGTAGGTTTTATTTAAAATCGGCGTCGTTTCGTTATGTGTTCTTTCTATTTAGAAATTCATTTTAATTGTTTAAGAAATTTTTTTTTTATATCCACTTGATTTACATACCTTAAGTATGCCGATATGTGGAAATCTTTCCCATGCAAGATAACTGTTTTCACCATTTCGATAAATTCTACTTGCTGTTATGGTGTCTGGGCTCATACCATCTCCAACGAATAAAATAACATTTTTTGCTGTGTTTTTATTCCACGTGTAAGATAACGCTTCCTTTAACTCATTTTCAGCAATTTGTCGCCAATATTTTTTATCTGTTCAAATAATTATTTATAATTTACGAAATGATAATTTTTTGATTTAAAATTGCATACCTTCCTTGATACTATTGGCAATGCCACAAAGAAAAATAAAAGTTACATATATTGAAAGCCTCATTGTCGCAACTGTTTAGTTTTATCGTTCGTCAAATACTGCATTCACAGTTTATTTGAATATTTATAAAAAGCTTATCTGCCTGTCGAACGAGGCTTTGAGAAATTCGAGGATTTAATTCTTCACACGTCATACTTAACACTGATGAGTTTGTTTTCGTCGAGAATGTATTCTACTGACATGTGCCGCCATCTGAACACGTGATTTTTATTATGAAAACATCTTAGATCAATAATTATGGAGAAATTCATTTTTTGTAAATATATAATTAATTTATATCTTTTTCGATATTAGGGCGTAAAATTTATTTTTTTTTTTTACACATTATAATAAATTACTGTATCTTAATATAATATCTATAACTATACCGATATAATAGATACTGATGTTATCGGTTTTTAACAGATGCATGTATATGCATTATAGAAATGTAATGTATAGATACATATGATAATGTATTCGAAACAACTTATCGAAAATTATTTTTTTTTTTTTCTTTTGATTATAATATTTTAATTATAATCATATTATTACAGTGACATAATATTTTATATTTAGTTAAATAACAATTTTAGTGCAAAATTGCAAAAAAATAAATTTAATAAAGTTGCCGCATATAGTAAACAAAAAAAAAAAAAAAAATATTTATTTTATTGATTAATCGATTTTCGTATAAACTTTTGTTTGTTTGCGCTTTAACCAATTGCAGGACGACAAAAGCAAAGAAAGAAAAATTAAGAAAACTTTCCAGACATCTCGAAAAACGATAATAGAGTTAAATGTTCATTTTTCCCGATGACACGTGGGAGGAGCTAATGTAGTTCGTAAGTTTGTTCGGACCATGTTCAGAGAGACAGAGAAGGGGGAGGGGGAAGGGGAATGAGAAGAATTTATTGATCGTTTCGTTTTTCTTTTCCCAACGTCAAAAAGAAGGACAGAGGTGGGGATTACAGATCGTATGAAATTAAAGATGGCGCGAGCCTTTTTCCATTGTCTTCTCCTACTTATTCGTGCCTCCTCCTTCCCCTTGATTCAACCCTGTGTAATCTTACTTCGCGGCTATTGCGGGGGAGCGGAAACTCGAATACAACAGAGGGGTGAAAAATGGAAAAGGATATTTTTGTGGGCTGATTGGAAAAAAAATATGACGTTTTAAAGCATGGCTTTCTTGTTTTCTTTTTTTTTCTTAAAATGGCCTCATTAAACATGCTCATTTTATTATTAATCTTTTACAAGTTAATGATTCAACGATACATTAGTATTTTTAAAAAATTTTACTTCCATTATTTTCTTAAGAATTGAATACAATTAAAATTAATTATTGAAGGTAATGAACTCAATAAGAAAATATTTGATATTTATTTTTAATAAATGTTGTGTATCTGTATGATATTCTAAATGCATAATGACTAATATTTGAATAATTTATATGACGACAATGTGTGTTAATTTTATGCACATATTAAATATGCAAATGCATTGCTTGCTTGACATGTTTTGAAAATGAAGTATACTTGAAAATAAATGTTATGATTCTCAATGGTATGCTACATAAAAAATAAAAAACTGATAAATTTGAGTATTAAATTGTTTTGTATATTTGATTTATTTAAAACAAAAATAAATTGTTGATAAATTTATTACAATCAAAAAATAATATTATACTTTCATGAAAATTTAAATAACAAAACAGTTTTTTTTTAAATTCAGGCGATACAAAGCAGTTTATATCTGTTAACAAAAAATGATTTCATTATCCTCATTTATCAAACGTCGAAAGAAAACAAAGCACGAGCACTTGAAGGTGACGCGAACTACTCGACGTAGTGAGCATAGAGAGGGGTAGGAGTACGCGAAGGGTGGATGTCTTTTAAACGGTTGAACGAGAGAGAGAGACAGACAGAGAGAGAGAGAGAGTGAAAGAGAGAATGAGAGATTAAAGCGAAAGAGGAATAGAGAAGGAAGAAGGCCAGTACATAATGCAAAAGGTATGTACGTAATCGCGGTTTGCTTTTATTTCAAACGAGACTTTCGTCTCGGTATGTGCAAAAACTTTGAGAATTCCAAGGAGGAAGAGAGAGGGGAAAGGAGGGACGTCGTTACTCGCGCGTTCGGTACTTCTTGCCCCTCTTGAGGTTTTACGGGATCGCTCGTACTGTGGCACGCAACGCGGGCACACAGAGACCGCTCGGAAAAAGATTCTTTTCGGTCGAAAGTTCAAATTGCTTTGTGCTTTTCTTACACGTTTACGCGCTAATGGGCGAACAACAATTGCTCCGTAGCTTTTTCATTTTTTTTTTTACATTTTCATCCAGTTTGCTTTTTTTTTTTAAATTTATGCAATATACAAGGATTAGACTACTTTGGTATTAGGGATGAAAAAATATATGAATTTTTTTAAAAATTCGCTTTATTCGTTTGAAATTTCAGCACAATATATAATAAATAAGTTACATATGTTACAATAATTAATAAAAATGCATGCACATTTTAAATTGTACATTTGTAAAAACATTTGTAAATAAAAGTATTGAACTAATTTACAGTTTTTATATTACCATATTTTCTTGAAAAGAGCGCGCGAAGTCGACAATTTTTACAACGAATTCTTACGCAAATGATAAGTACCAAGTACGCGTAAAATTGTCCTCTAACGCACACTTACACTCTAATCACACGCCGGGGTATCCTCGAATTTCCGGAAGCCCGTGACACTGACCCAAATTCAACTTCGACGAGCGCTTAACATCACGATAAAGCAATACGATAATAGAAGCAGCAACAATAATCGCACATCTGTACGCCGTGGCGACGATTCGATCGCCCTGAGAGTTGAATGCGAACTGAACACACGTCGGAACACGCGTTATAGATACATACGTGCGTTTCGTGTTCACATATAAACGCCGCGTACTATATGTGTACATATATACACACGATGGACACCACGTGTTTGACCAGTATGCAAATGTACGAGACGAGAGCGAGTATGACCAAGGCCCGAGGGTAAAGGTCGGCCGTTTACCGGTGCACGGGGCAGCTGCCGCGTTATATACACACAGCGCGTTGTGCCGTTGGGCTTCCGTATCCAAATTTTCATCGCGCGTATCGCATCCTAGCGTTTTTTCTACGTAAGAGATATAACACATCTGGTTTTTCATCACTTTCTAGCTCGTAATTACTTTATGATTTGTAGAGTTAATAAAAACGATTTGTTACACGCGTCACAAAGTGAAAAATTTTATAAAAATTTCGAGTATACGCTGCTACGATAAAAGTGTTTTACGTGGTGGAAAGAAGCGTTTAAAGTCATTTTTGCAATAAAAATAACGAGTTGATAAATCACGATCTCGCTTTTAACGTTGGGTAAGTTCGTGACTCCTGAAGGTAACAAAAGAAGCGGACAGCCAAAAAGAGGAGGAATAGGAAAGGAAAATAGGGATAGGGAAAAGGAGCGGAAAATAATAAAGACGACTTTTTGATTGTGTCATAAATTTAAGAGCTTTTGTTTTTAACGTCGCAGTATATATTCGAGGCTCTAAGACTTTCAACTTTCCTCGGCGATTCGCTCGCGAAACCTTACAGCTTGCTATGACCACTTAATACTTTTGTTTTATCTGCGCTTCGGAAATTTATTCGATATAAATATTTTAACATGTCCTACAAAAAAAATACCTTTGCTTTACTATGTTTCAATATTTTCTTAATTAAATGAAAGCGTTTAATGATTATTTGCTTACCTTTTTTTTTTCTTTATAATACATAAAAATTAAAAATTTCAATCCAATAGTGATTATCTTATCTAGTTATCTCCATTAAATTTAGTTTTAAATTAATACTTGAACGCATTACGAATATTATATTACAAGAATAATAAAAGCTACGTTCGTTATACTCTTCGATCTTATTTAACAGTTTAACTAAAAATTAATCATTCAACTATATCGCATTATAAATTTTAACAGAATAGTTTAAACTTCAATCGTTTTAGAAGCTTTGTAACGTAGGAGAGTTTGAATAGCATTACGTAACTTGGACAAGTCGAGGTCGTAAGGAATGAAATAAAAGTAATCGCACCTTTTTCTCTCTCTTTTTTTTTTTTAAACAGGTTTGCGGGAGAGGCTTATCGCTCTTGTGTCTTTTTCATTCATCTCTTTTTTTTATGTAAAATGGTGAGGATTTTTTCGCATTTAAAATTAGCACATCTTTTTAAGAGATATATAAAAATATTCGACCAATACAAGTGTAAATTATATAAGTTAATTTCATTGTGTTATGTTGCACAATTTATTTAAGTTCTTTAAGTAAATAAATTTTTTATAACTCTAATAATAATAATAATTTATTTGATTTGATAAAAAAAACTTTAAGCATCGATCGATAAAAATATGAAATATACGGTTAACAAATAAGTCGATGGGTGTTGAAAGAAGTAAGTTCATAAATAAGAGAAGAAAAAGATGCATTATATAGTACTATAATTTCTCTTTCGGCGACATAAAATCACGCCGAAGCGTGGAGTACTAACGAAACAGAAGGTCGAAGTAATTTCAGACCCTTGATCCTCCGCTCCTCCTCCCAGCGCTACCGGCTCCATCAACTCCAATAAAAAGACAAGGAAAGAAGAGGAAGAAAGCGCACTCTTGCAAACCTTCCGTGGCACTTGTACTTTTTATCTTTTTCTCTCTCTCTCTCTCTCTCTCTCTCTCTCCCCCTCTTTTACTTTTTACGGTCGGCAATGCCTGACCCCCGGTGCAGGCACTCCGAAACACAGCTTTTTACGAGGGCACAGGACGCACTCGAGCTCGAAACGCGGCACTTTTTAGACTGGCATAAAAAGCAAGAAAGGCCAAGAGAGAAAGAGATAAAGTCAGAGAGAGAGAGAGAGAGAAATCAAACGTATATAACTATAGAGTTTTTATAGCCACGGGGATTTAGTCTAACGCAGCGATGTCTATCCTCTTTTCTTCGCGTATTATACATGCCACTTGCGGCTAGAGCGGCGCAGTTAAGGCTATTACCGTTGCATCTTGCTTTCTCTCTCTCTCTCTCTCTCTCTCTCTCTCTCTCTCTTCTTCCATGAGTCCTCCACGAAGAGAGGAAGTGAGAGGAAGAGAGACCGAAAGCGCGCGCAACGCGCTTTACGTCCAAATCGCTCGATTCGAATGTCGAGATGCCGTTGATGTTGTTGTTGTTGTTGTATACCGTTGAATTACGGCCGCTCGCTTGTCACAGGGACTTGGAATTTATTTGCAATCAAGAGATGCGTGTCGTTTTCGAGAGAAATTTTGTCGAGCAAGCGTTTCTGCGATGCCGGAACTCGACTAATTTTTATTGGAACTTTGCTGGCATCGTGTATACGCTTGTGGGTAAAATTTTAGTTTACAAAATACGTTTGATTTTATATGTTAAATTTCTACTATTCATCAATTTTAATATCAATCGCGCTTCATATTTGTTTTATTTGTATAATTTATTAATATAGAAGATGTCGTCTATCATGCATACGGAACATTGTAAAATACTACAATTAATTTCTTTGAATAGTTCAAGCATAATTTTGTTCTGATTAGAAGACATTTAACTGACGTATGAAATAATAGTAAACTCAATTGATTTTTAATTCATTTTTCAATTCACGCCGTATTTAAAATAAATACGTCGACGTATCATAAACATCTATTGACGTTAAATACTCAAAAAAACTATTTTTCAGTACTCGACCTACTGTGCGTTCCATCATTCATTTCCGCAGGGCAATAAAACTAAAAAAACAAAAAAAAAAAAAGGGTAAAAAAAATACTTAAAGAAAAAAAATTAATCGATTCCTTTTCCCCGATTGAACCGGAAAGTGCTCACGAAGCAAAGAAGAAGTGAATGAAAGGCACGAGTAGATGAGCCTTATCGGCGCTATATCGTTATGCGGCTCGTAACTTACTCGACCGCGTTGTTGCCATTGATCGTTATTCCATTCGCTCTTAGCTTCGCCTTTTCGTCCCGACGTCGTCTCTTTGATTATACCCACTCGCAGCGTTAACGCGCGCGCCCCCGCGAAGATACCGCTTAAAGGGAAGTCTCTCCTTTCCCCCCCCCCCCCTCCTCCCAACCTTCATACTTTATATTCTTATCTCGCGGCGAAGAAACGTTCCACCGAGGAAAAGGGAGCCTCAGCGTTTTCTTTCTTGGCTCGGTAGCCTCACCCTCGCTCCTTTTCTTCTATCGGGAGCTTCTACGGTTTTCTCAAGATGGGTAGAAAGTTGGCGAACGGTCGAGTAACAAAAAGGCAGCGGTTGCCGTTTTTTCTTTTTTTTTTTTTTTTTTTTTTTTTTTTAAGAAGATATATTTCGGTTTGAATGAAAGAATATAGTTATGAATGAGCTGCGATGATTATAGAAAAATTCATTCAACAATTCAAATACATCGTTTAATTATGACATTTATGTATTCTTTTACTAAACGATGATAAGCTTTTGCGATAAAGCGTTAATCGTTTCCTAAACACTCGATAATTTTCTACATCGTTTTTTTTTTTTTTTTTTATCGCAGTGGCGAGAATAATTCATGCGATCAAGGGAAAAATGTCCTCTAATGCTTTCCACAACCGCGCGGACGGCTTTCTTTTTTTCATCGCATTTCCTCCACTTGATCTATCTCCCTTTATCTTCCTCTCTCTTTCGCTCTTTCTTCTTTGTCAGGGTGAGCTTAATAGACCGTTAGATGGGACGAGGGATGAATTTCCTAATTAAAACTCGCAAGAAACTATTTAAAACTTAAAAAGGAATAAAGTTAGCGCACGCGAACGGCCAAAGCAACTCGTCCGCGCGCCCATTATCGCCTCGGTCAGACAAAACTTTGGCAAATTATAAATTTTCCCGCTCGAGCTTCTATGCATTTCTCTCTCTCTCTCTCTCTCTCTCTCTCTCTCTCTCTCTCTCTCTCTCTTTTATTCTCTCTCAACGTTGTTTAATTCCTGCAATGTGTACATCTATAATGTCCGTTGTCCAGAAATTTTGGGAGCTTACACTTTTATCATATTTATTGAAATTTATTCGTAATAATAATAATTATAATTAAGAATAATATTCAATATACTAATTATTATTCTAAATCGCTTGCATCTTCATTCCTCTATCTATTTACGCAATTTTCGTCTAACAAATAGCGTCAACTTCCTCGCGGTTACTCGCCGTCTTTTCGACTTTTTTTTTCTCTCTTCCTCGGTTCTTCTAGCTATACTTATTTCGACGATTTAGCCGAGCCGTCGCACCGAGAACACGGAGCAATTAGAAGGCACGTCTTAAGCCCGGCCATAGATTTTTCCAGCGCGCGGCGTTCGAGAGCTCCCCGCTTAACGAGGAAAATTTAAGGGCAGTTTACGAGCCATTCGCGAGAAATGCATTCTATGGTCTCTTTTTTTTTTTCTTTCTGTGTTTTTTTTTTTTTTTGAATGCCTCTTTTTGCAGTCGCGTTTTATTGCTGGCTACGATCGTTCTTTGTTTTCCGTTATTCTTTCATTGTTTGCAAAGGATCTTGCAGAAATGCTTGAAGATGAAAACTACTAAATTTGCATTAAAATTCGCGTAGAAAACTTTTATTTACCTAGTACCGGAAATTTCTGTGGTCGAGCTTGGAATCAGAGTAACGGAGGGCATGTACTCGAAGCTACTTATTGTTTGAATTTATTTCGATGGAGGGCAGGAAAAGTTGGTTTTTGCGTTACCGACGAGGAACGGAATGAAAGTCGTGGTGACATCTGTCGACCTTTTCAAATACTAAAAATAAAGCGCATAGGGACTATTTGTGCTGATGGGATAAGGTAAACGTTTTTGCGGGATGTATTCATTGCTTTTAAAAATTAGTTTTTTAAAAACATTTTTAATATCGACTATTTTAATTTGAATGGACGAGTTTAATATTAAAAAAAAAAATTTTAATTATTGGTATAAAATTAATTTTTTTTATTTTTTTTAATTTTATTCTTCTTTAAAGATTTAATAATAAATAAAATATTATGAACATTGACGTAGTCTTCGATACAGCAATAAATAAATAAAGTTAAATCTATTAATACTCATTGCGTATAGCAATACGTGACGAATTATAATAGTGGAAGTAAAATTAGCGACTTTATGAATATTTTATTTTCAAATGTGACGGGATTATTAGAAACTTATCTCTTAAACATCTATCAAACATATGAAAATATCTGATAAAGTCAATATGAATAATATATATATATGGAAAGATCTGTTTTTGCATGATTTAAGAAGCTTGCTCTTCACGTTAACTGCAAAATGCCAATTTAGAAATACTTCTGATTTTATTCGACTTCTACTTTTAGACTCGAACACAATGTACTTTATAGGAGATTGAACTTTAATTTTCTTAAATATTTAAGAAGATCCGTTTTTGTACGCGAACGGTTATAGATTTTAATTTTCTTATTCTTATTTCACTTGTTTGTCAAACTAGATAATGTTCAACGAACCGAAAGCGTTGGAAATTTATTTTTAATAATTTCTTCAAAATTCATTTAATTTTATTGAAATCGCGTTCGACGTTTTTAAAATTTCATCATATTTTTTTTATTCATTAATCGGGATTTAAAATACAAAAATGTACATAACGAGTGCGATCAATGAAATATGAATAATTTAATTTTAATTTGAAAAGTAATGTATTATTTAAATTATACCACGCGTATATATTTTCAAAAATTCATTATTTTAAACGACCAAAGCAGTTAAGATGTGAGCCTTGTTAAACGCACTTTTATGTTTTATAAAAACAAAACGAACAAAGTGAAATTTTGAATATTTGAAAATCATCGTGAATTTTCTCATTCATAAAAGTACAATTTCCGCGGGCGTGCACGAGAAGCGCAACTTTTCCTCGGCGCGTCTCTTTCGCAGTATACCCATAGAGAATCCAGTGAAAATTCGAAAAGCATTTTCCGTGCCCGATAACCATTTGAACGGGGCAGAGTCGTGAGCCCGGCGCGAGTTCCATAAAAGTTTCAGGCAAGCGAGTACTACTGAGAGCTATGCATGTATACGTATAGTAGCGAGCGAGTAAAGGAAAGACGCTTTAGGAGAAAGAAAGAGCGAAAGAGCGAAAGAGCGAAAGAGAGAGAGAGAGAGAGAGAGAGAGAGAGAGAGAGGGAGAGAGAAAAGGCTGCTTCTCTAAGCGCGGCTAATTCAAAATGGCGTCGCACGCCCCTATATCATTCCCGACCCCAGGCTAGAGCAGCTCGTATATAGCAGAGAGCGAGAGAGGGGTGGGGCCTATACTACCAGCCAAAGTATGGCGTGCGCTCGCTTTAGTGTCGCTCCCTCTCTTGCTCTCTTTTGCCATCTCCTTCTCTCTCTCTCTTTCTCTCTCTTTCTCTCTCTCTCTCTCTTACTCACTCCCTTCATCTCAGAACTTCGCCAAATTGAAATCCTGGCCTTTTCCCGGGGAAGCTCTCGCGCGACAGCTTATCTCTGGCGAAGTCGAAGCTTTGCTGTACCTACTCTCTCACTCTCTATTTCTCTCCTCTCTTGCCTTCCTACTGCGCTTCCTCTATATAGCTTCTCTACTTGCTCGTTTTACCGCTTTAAGGGTCGTATAATTTCGCCGTGAATTATATCGCTTGATAGACGCTTTTACGAGGAAAAATTCGTCGGCTGAGTAGCTCTGTATGTCGGCGTGTATACTTATGCGAAAATTTGTTCATCCGTGTGTATGTGCGTGCGCGCGCGCGCGCGTGTGTGTGTGTGTGTAGGTGGGTGGGTGAGTGGGTAGATCGAGGGAGCTAAGAGAAACGCGAGGGCCTCTCCTTTTCATTTTATTAATGAGGATTTGCAAGGCTCTATAACTTGGATTATTTATGCCGAGATTAGACGTGAAATTATTGTGCGAAATAATCGAAGTTTAATCGGTTGGTTTTGCGCCTTACATTTTCATGTTTTTCTTGGCTTTATATATATGTATATTTTTTTTTTCCAATATTAAAGTAGCTATTACATACACAGGAATTAACTGAGAAGTAATGATTTCTGGGAATGGGGAAAACTCCGGCGCACGCAATGAAATAATTAATTTTTAACCAACGTTTGATTTACGACAAATACGACATAATCTAATTTCCAGCCTTTCTGATAGTCATATAATTATTATTATTTATACATATATTATTACAGATATAAAATTTTTATTTTGATTATAAATTAATCAACATTGTTAAATTTTTAGAAGACAATCTTTTCTGGCGACCCTGCGGAGACACTTATGCGTGCAGCAAAAATTATTGCGCTATAAATCTATTTTATAGATTCAACCTGTTATCGATAATTAAATTTAGTTTATAAATCAAAAACGTGCCGTATCATTTTTAATTTTATACATTTCGAAATTCGGAAAAATCGAAAATCCAAGCTGCGTATAATGTAAATCTACGATGCAGAATACAATCTCAACGCAATGAGCGCGCGAATTACTTATGATCTTTCGAAATTAATTTGATCGACATTTTGTTTGTGATTCGCCGGAATGTAAACTGCTTCGCGGGAGATTCGTCTATTCGAGAAATTTCAACAGCCAGCCAGATTTCATGTCCCAGCCCGTGACTACCGAAAGTCCGGCATTCCAGCGGAAATAGTTCTAACATCGCTGCTAATTTTCAAAATAATCCCCCGTGCGCCCTTTTTAAAGCGCCGTTTCAAAACAAAACTATACACACTAGCACCGAGAGTACAAGATTGCAAATTAGATTTTAGCGAAATGAAATATTTACAAAATTCATGCGCTCAGTGCCCCGCAACTTTACGTTATAATATTAATTTATATTATAATATTCAACAATTGCGCGGATTCAAATTTAATGCAAAATAAATATACTTACGATGTGAAATTAGAAAAGAGTTTGCTTACCTTTCACTCGTATGGGGCATACTTGCTGTTAACGTTATATTTACTGTACTATTTAGACAACTTAGAGTATTGCTTACTTTTCAACATTATTCGTTTACATTTTATATAAATATTAATTAAATATTAAATAGTTTAAGTCGATGTATACGTTTGCAGTGAGAAAAAATTGTATTTTAAAAAAAAATCCACAAATACATTTATTTTAAAATCTTATTAGCATGAATCTCACTAAAATGTAAAAAAAAAAACTACTTTAAACGAGTAAATTATTCGAATCAATTTCAAAATCGATAAAGAATAGATAACGAGTAAAATTCAAAAGAAAAAAAAAAAAGGAAGGAAAAAAAAAACGCGAGAATTCGGAGAGACGCCACGCGCACAGTGATGTCAAAGGGCGCGAATTTTTCCGCAGCTCGAGGCGCACTAACCCCGTCAACATTTTTCGCCGGCTTTCCTCGCCGGCTTCCTTTGTCCATGGTGTGCGTAACCCTACCGTGAGATTTTTACGATTCTGCGCGCGGGAAAAATAGCGTTTTTCCGTCGGTAAAGAGCTTCTCCCTTTTGAATCCGCGCCACTTTTTCAAAGCTCGCATTATAAACGTCTTTGTCTTTGTATGATTAACATACTTTTCTTTTTGAATTAGTTGATTTTTTCAAAATAATAATTTTTCGACGACTTTATAAATGGTATTACTTAAAATAAAAACTTGATGCAATGTAATTTTGAAACAAAGAAATCGCGGCAAAAAGTAATTTTCATGTAGGAATCTAAAATTACGTTAGATACAAAATCGTATAAATCGTAAAATTAATTTTCGATTCTATGCATGCAGAAATGATTGGTTTGGGACTCGTTAACTTTATTGCTTGTTTTTTCAAATTCCTTTATAAGCATATTTATCACATATAATACAAATAATTTAAATATTAAAAAGTGCTTAAATATTAGATCAAGTTTTATTCGATTCACATTTAATGCGAGTTTTGAAAATTGTAATAATTATTAATCGTGAATTTCTTGTTGTTTATTAATCTATCGAACGTTAAAACTCGAGTATTCCCAAAACGTTTTCATCCATGGTACATAAGTACTTGTAAATATCGCATGACCAACCCTCCCAAAGGCAGCAACGTAGTCTGAATAGAATCACGTCACGCAGACGTATAAGCATCCATAATATCCGCAACTTTCGACCCCTCAAAAGTCTAAGGAAAGAGTCGGACAGTGGTCGTCAGCCCCGGAAAGGTCCGTCCGCGTCGTTTCATTACGGGTCTCGAAGAGAGAAAATAGCTCCCGGTTCCCGCCCACGATTTTTCCTTCCCCTCCTCCCCGCGGTCAACGTCAACCTTGGCGAGCGTCTCCGTACCGAACCCTTCTTAAACCGCGCATTCTGTTCCTTTTCCACGTACACACTCACGCTCACACATCCGTAGACTTACGCGAGCGAACATTTGCGCAAAGACAAGGAGAAAAGGCGCTCAGGGTTATCCGGTATTCTCCGGAGAGGCTGGAAACGAGAGGAACTGCCTAGATCCCGTTCGAGCGTATAGAAGGAGGTAAACCCCGCGAGGCCATAAATTCCCTCTCTTCGTTCTGCTTCGTCCGAATTTCTCCGCGTTAGTACGAGAGAACCTAGAGACGCTCTCGTGCTCTCTTTGTATGCGTGCGCGCAAGGCCGAGGGTCGTTAAGTACGCTCTGTAAATTTCTTGGAGTAAAATTTCGGCCGGGTAATAGAGTTAGGCGAGGGTATGGGGTATGAGGGAAAATTCACCGACGGCGAACAACGATTCGATCCTTTGGAATTGAATTTATTTCGAGGATCTTCGTATGTCCGATATCGTTGGAGTTGAATTTATCCACACCTTTTTTTTTTTTTTGTTTTGTGATATTTTATTTTTTCTTTCATTTCATTTTTTAAACTCGAGTTTGGTTTATTACATGTACATTTTTGGCAAAATTATAAACTGAGCTACGACCGCATGTGCATGCGCGCGTACAAATTCACATTTTTGAAAATTAGCCTCTCTTTCTCTCTCTTGTCTATACCATATCTGATGCCGCTTCTCTTTCTTTATACCGCGTTTCTCCATTGCAAAAAGCTATACACGGCGGCTCAGCTCTTTCGTAAAGGCGTACATAGATACGTAGGTGTTCGTTTATAGTTCGTTCGTTCGGGGTCGTCGGATGCTATAGCAGAAACAGCGACGGCGGCGGCGGCGGCGGCTTGCGTCGTGTATACGTATACGTATATAACCAGGCTTATATTCTCTCTGTGTGCACTAGGAAACTCGAGAGGCAGCGAACGAGAGAGAGAGAGAGAGAGAGAGAGAAAGAGAGAGAGGTGGAGGAGGTGAGGAGAAGGCGCGCACCTTCTTGGATCAATAAATGATTTAACATTCACAAAATGGCGGGGCCCAAGAGCGAGCTTTCTACTACTATCTACCGAGAGCTACTCTCCTCCTTCTATCTTTCTCTCTCTTATTCGCGCTCCCTCGTTCGTACGTTCGTTCGTTCTCTCCGCCGTAAAGCTGCAGAAGCAGCGGGAGGCGGAGAAATAATATAATCTACCTTAGACTTTCTGCTCCTGTGCTGCTACTCCCGGATTCGCGTCTCCTCCTTTCCTGAGCGGAGCTCTATTTCCCTCCGGCTCTCTTCCACCCTTTCTCTTTCCTCTTTCCTCTTTCTCTCCTTCCCTCCTTCCCTCTTTCTCTCTTTCTTTCTCTTTCTGCTTCTCTCTCACTCTCTGTTTCTGCATGTAGCTTTCAGGCGAGCTTCACACCAGTTGTTCTGGAAAATTTTTCGTCGACGAGAAATAAATTTTCATTTTGTCGTTGTAAAAAGTAAAAAAAATTCAGTTTTTCTTTTACTCTGATGCGTTATAGATGAATAATTAGTTTGATTGAATTTCGCGCAATTGCACGTTTATCCTTGCAAATTTTTTATAAAATCACTTTGTATGATACGTGTATCATATTCATTATCATCATTTAATTGTAGTTTTTCCGAAGTCATGTTCTCGTAAACGATATTTATCGATATTTTTGATGTATTTTTTTTTTTTTATTATTTTCAGTTTTTCTTTAACATCAATGTCCGATTAAGGTCACTGCAACACTTTCTGTGCTACTTTTAATCAAGTCTCTTTATAATTCAATCAAAGTTGTATATGTACATTTATAATTCTAACTATAAAATTAATTTACCACATAATTTTCAATTGTTTGCAAATTGAACGACAACTTCCTTACTTCTGACATACTTCGTACGCTACTTTTATTATCGGCAAAAGTTTAAAAAGCTATTGGATTTAAAACGTACGAACATATAGTTGCAATAAAAGCTCCTTAGAATGAATTTAATAGTTGATAAAACCAATAGCAGAACCTGCATTCTGTGATAATTAAGTGATCATGTGTCGTTGGGTGCTCGGAAAATAGAATACGTATTTTAATGATTATTCAATACGTTTACTAAACAAAAAGGCAATTTCGTCATAAATTAGTTAAGATAAGATATATTGTTTAAAGTTTATTAAAGGTAGGCGTTGTATTAACGCTCAATTTTTATGAATAAGAATAAAATATATTTTTTTTCAAATCCATTGGCAAGATCGAAGAAAATCTTAGAAATCATAAGCTAGAACATTGTGAAAACCGCTTGATCTCATCGTATATACCATGCATGTAGTATATACGCAAAGAGACCGGGAGAGAAGCTTCCTCTTTCCCTCCGCTTTTCCAACTAGTCTCCTACTTTCTCTCTCTCTCTCTCTCTCTCTCTTTCTCTTTCCACCCTTACGTCGACTCCTCGCAACCCACCCACCCGCCATCCTTTTCTCCGTCTCTATCTCGGCACGTTCGCTCGCACCGTCAGCATAGACTCAACAGAGAACTCGCGAGAGAGAGAGAGAGAGAGACAGAGAAAGAGAGAGCGCCGTCTTTCTCTTCTCGAGTCGAGGTAGTAGTAATGCCTATCGTATACGCGCCAAGCGAAGCTCGCCTTCTACTACTTCTATAGTCGACTTCGGTGCCGCTCCCTTCGCACTGCCTCACTCCTCCTTCTCTCCTCTTCCTCGCCCCTTGAATTTTCTCCGCTGCTACAATCTCTCTCACTCTCTTTCTCTTTCTCTCCTTCTCCGGTATGTATAGCCGCTGCCGTCGCTGCTTCTACTGCTTTTCGAATATCCCAGGACCCGATATGTATATATATATATATATATATATGGAAAAAGGGGGGGCGGGAGAGAGGTAGGACTATTCAAATCCCCGACTTTTCACGTGCCGCAAATAGTTCGAGATTGGGGGATTCGCGCGACCTTAATATACCGAACGGGTTTCCAGGAATTACTTGCGAGTTTCTCGTTTTAACCTCGCGTCTCGTTTCGCTATTATATTATAATGCTGAATTTTTCTTTTATCTTTTCTTTTTTTTTTTTTTTTTTTTTTTTTTCTATTTCATACGAAGATTTTCTATTTGGTATACAAATTTTTATCGCATTCATTTTGTTCGGCACTCTACTGTGTATTCATGAAATATTCAGCGAAATATATATATGAGTATATGGAATGATTTAATAATACTGCAAACATATTTTTCGAAAAGACTAACTTTGTCAAACTTGTATGAAAAAATTTCACTACCTAATTAATTTTCGTTTTACTCGTATTTGAATCTTAATAATTTATAGATTTCAATTTTCCTTTTGATTTTTTATTTCATAAAGTTATCACTTTTTAAATGAATTACTTTACACTTAAAAGAATTTTCGATAAAACGAATTAATTTCAAAATCCAATCAATTTTCATTTATCGAAGTTAATTGGTTTAGCGGATGAGCATCTAAATGTAACCATTTGTTCTCAAACTGAATGCAAATACATAAATTTAGCAATATTAAAACCAGAAATAAAATAATTGAGATGTAACTATATCAAAATACTAATGACCATTAAAAATTAGGTTAGAAGAAACCGATGTGAAATTCTTAAAATATAATATGGTAAATTATTTTTCTTCATTTAATCAAAAGAATTATTTAATAAAAAACATTTTATATAAGCTGTGCAAGTTTGAAGTTTCCATTTATTGCGTTCGTTAACGTAGCAATAAAGTAATTTGAAAAGTTGGTGAAGATTATAATTTTTAGGCTGGATTAATTAAATGTTATCTATATCTCTAATGAACGAGTAACACGATGCACACGATGCTAAATTTTCCACTTTAATCGTTCAAGATTTACGAAGCTATATTATTATATTATTTTAAGGAGCAAGGGATGTATATTTCGATAAAAAATAAGGATTCTTTCAAAGATAATTAAAGCGGCCCTCGTCGTGTGCAGGAGAAACTCGCGAAACTAGCGAAGCGCGGGAAGCTCAACATCCTCGAGGATACGTAAGCGAAGGCAAGCACGATTTCCATAATCTTGCGAGGTGCTTATGCCGCGGAGAATAAGAGAAGAGGAGGAGAACGAGAGAAGACGCGAACTTGTGCAACCCTTATAATATAATAATATATACGCCCGGAGAAGGCGCAGCTCGCGTACGTGTTTAAGGGGTGGAGAAAGAGAGACGAAGAGAGAGAGAGAGAGAGAGAGAGAGAGAGAAGGAGGAGCGCAAGAGCGAACTAGGGGGTGGCGGCTGCCGACGCTGCTTCGCTACGCTTCTGCAGGATGATGCAAAATGGCCGACCAGCACGTTAATGCCCTCTTAATATTTAGGGATCTTGTACGTCTAGCGCCCCGGCCCGTCGAGACCTTCGACTAAAATCTACTTTACTGTCCCGTTATGGGATTAAATATTTCGTTCCTAGTTGGAAAGTTGGAATCGAAAATCCAAAGGATTCTTTATCAGTTTCCGAAAATTGCTTTTTTATCGCGTGCTTTCGCTATTTAGCGAAAAGAAACCAAGTTTTTGTTGCTCCATGAATAAAGTTTACGTATACCGTTGGAGATGGAAATGATAATTTTACAAGGAAAAGTAAGTTTTTAAATGAATAAGGCATGATATAACTGCATGCTTGAATAATTATAATTTATATTATTAAATAAACGATTATTTACCAACTTGAATTTTTTTTCTACCGTACTTTTACGTTTAACACTAAAACTATCGGCTAGTCAAAATGACGGTCTTAATTCTTTAGTTTTTTCTGTTAATTTCCATTAATATTTTGTAATAATTTTATAATATTTTTCAAATATATCTATAGAATATTTAAAATTTCGTGAAATGTTGTTAAAACAGACATAAAAATTCTTATTACAATCTAATGAAATTATAACATTTTAAGAAAAAATACGCATATTTTAAGTAATAGTTGATTCATTTTAATAAATTAAACAGAAAAAAAAAAACAAAAAAAAAATAAAATTTTATACAAGGATTAATAATTATTTATGAAAGCCATTTACAACATCATCGATGAGAAAACAAGTTTAACGACGAAACTTCGCGCTTTCGGCGCAACATCGCATCTATAATTTCCCAGTTCTCCTCCATAAATTCCGTAGCCTCGCAACAGCCAAAAGTCCGAAGGCGTTTTCCAAGACACTAGGCGTGTATACCACGCCATGGGCCCGGAAGCTGAAGCAGTGAGCGTAGTTACTTCCCTCTCTCTCTCCCTCTCGCTCGCTCGCGTTCGCGGCCAGGTAGTATACGTGTACACATCGGCGCGTCGCATATCTTCATTAGCGGCGCTATATACCTCTCTCTTTCTCTCTCCCAGGGCGTCTCGGGGTGAGAAACTGCGGAGCGAACTGCGCGAGTTCCTCGCAAGTTTGTTGTGTGAGAAAACAGGGACTGATTTGAATTTATATTACTTGGTCTTCGGGGCCGAGAGCGTCGGAGAGAGCGAGCGAGCGAACGCGCGAGCTTTCTCTTTCTCTTTCTCGCAAGGCGAACGAAATTTCCATACATTCGTGTATGCCGCCTATCGCCTTAGCGCGAAATTAATCGTTTCCCGCAATCCCGACCGCCTCTCACTTCTTCCCTCGCTCGCTCTTTCTCTACCTCTCGCTGCTTTCACCTTCCCTTCCCTGTGTACGTAGTAGGTTCGCTTTATTCGAATTCGACGCCGCAGCGTAAGATCGATGCTGCCGCAGTGGTGCAGTGCTCTACGAATGCACTCTCTCTCTCTCTCTCTCTCTATGCCTTTGGAGAATCAACGTGATTTATCAGGCTTTGAGAAATTTTACACCTGGAAGCGTTTGCTTCGGAGCGAATTCGCATTTGTTCAATACTTTGCTCTTAAACTATTTTTCGCAGTTTTCGTTGCTCGTAAAATATAGCTATATCGTAATGAAAATTATTTTAACAAAATGTAACTCGTAACTAATTTTCTTTTATCGGCAATAGTTTCAAAGTCATACGAACATTTTTCCCGAAACTTTAAGTACACCCCGGTAAAAGCTTCCTTCTTAAAAAATTAAATTCGATCGAGCTTTTCATAAAAAATGCATCGTGTAAAAAGAGCGCACGTGGGTGCCTCGATAAGCAAGAGCCTCATAGCGAATGCAAGAACGGTATAAGAGTCTCTCGCGCGCCCCGGGATAAAACCAATTTCGCGCCGGCTGACCCTTTCTCGAGAGCTTAATTCGCCGGTGTTCGCCGGTGTGGTCCGCAGCAGTACTCGGACGGAGCGCTCGAGTTTTTCCTCGAAATTATCGTTTCACCCTCGTTAAGACCACCGGCACCGCACGAGCGCCCGGACGCGGGCGCGCGCGCGCGCTTAAACACTTTTTAAACGTTCTCTGCTCTCTTTCTCCGGACGCGGGCGTAAGCTAAGCGCGAAACAATTAAAATGCGAAAACGAGGGGTCGGTTTTTCTCTCTTTTCGTGGCTTTCACGCCTGCCCGACATCGGCTTTTGATAAGATATATAACCCCGAAGAGAAAAACGCGGCGCGAGCGCGCGTTTCTCAACCGAGGGAAAATATTGAGGAGCTTCATCAGCTCCCGTAATTTAACCGCCCGTGTCTGTGCGCTACGGCTAATTGATGCTGATTCGACCAAGTGGAGATTTATTGCGCGATTATTTTACCCTGCCGTTTTATATCCTTCGTTCTTTTTTTTTCCTTGCGGTCGATTTTTTCCTCAAACGTTTGCTCCTTTGTCGATTATTTCGAAAAACTGATTATTCGATAAATTTAACGTTAAAATGCGAAAAAATGAAACATTTAAATTTAATTATCCATAATGGTAGTTTAAAAATCATTGTAAATTATTATTTTGACGATGAATTATTGTTGTCCAAAAAATTATTATGACAATATATACGCGTTTCACAGCGTGCACATTTCGAATAAGCAGAAACTAAACGATTAATACGTTGCGAAAGTTTCGCTGGCAAGTCTTTTTATCTATTTTCATATAAATCTGTTTAATTAGCACTTTCATGAATTTCGCTTATGAATAGTTTAGTTGCTTCAACACAAGTCAAAACTTTGCTCATTAACACTTCCTCGTTGAAATTTTCCCTTTTTATGAAATATTTCATAACTTTTAATGTTATTATTTAAATATATTCTATTTTAATGAATTAAAAAGTTCTTTTGAATAGAATTAAAATTTGCTGAATTAGTTTCAAAAAAAAAAAAAGATTTTAGAAAAATTTAACTTTTTCCAAGACCAAGTGGAGTTTCACAATTTTATTACTTCTTTGAAAACGGATAGAAAGTATATATTTTATCGGTTAAAAAGAATATATCGTTTGTTAACAACAAAAATAAACTCCAACATTCGCAGAAACGAAATGTCACTCGAAAAGCTTTTTCCGCATCGCGAGAAACGTCAAGGCCCAAACTATCGCGAATCATGCCCAAAACAAAACTGAGCCATTCGAATTTCGTCGACTCTTTTCTCTCCTCCCTTCCACCTTACTAATTTATAAACGAGGTGCAAAATGAGCCTCTATCAAGATTGTGCAACGTCAAGGAGTAATTCCTAGGAGAGAGTGAGCGAGCGAGAGAGAGAGAGAGAGAGAGGGAGAGATAGAGAGGGAAACCTGTTCGATCGGGTGCCGATGACCGGTCACGTGAGAACACACGTATACGTAGAAACGGGAGGGCAGAGAGAGAGAAAGAAAGAGAGAGAGAGAGAGAGAGAGGGAGGCGAAAGCGCACACCCCGACGCGGTGTCCGCCGACGGACGGCGAAATCAGATTCACTTTCCGCCAGCGCGTCCGGAATCTAGGACAGAGACGTACAGATATTCCCACAGGACTGGTATATACGTGCACGCCGGCGTGTACGTACGTATCCACCTATATACGTATGTATATATAAACGTATAGAGTATGTGTACACGGTCAGCCGGCAAGCCGGCCGGCGAGCGCGCTTTCTCCTTCGCTCCCTCTCTTGTCCTCGGTATATACCGTATGGAGCGGTATCGGTCGCTGACCAGCGGCCACGACTAGCGAGGCGGCTGACGAGATCTCGCTACCCTGCTTTAAGCACCGCGCTTCTCTCCCTCTCTCAATGTATATGTATATGTATGCATGTGTGTATACGTGTCAGTCTGTACATGAGGGAATGACGGAGAGAGTGAATTCGGAACTAGTATTGCCGGTCTTTACTTTATTGAAAACGAGAAACTTATTTTCTACACCGATTGCGCATTCTCGACTACTCGTTTCTTCGAATACTTGAAAGCGTGAGAAGCAATCCTCGAATCGAGATTCGTATATATTTATTAACATTTATTCCTGCACATCGGCAATCGTGGGATAAGATTAAAATTTAACACGACGTAATTTATCGCTCGCGAGACTTGAATTCACGCATTTCGAGTATATTTATTGTTGAAAATTACGAAAGGACATGCAGCAATGCTAGTTATTATCATTTAATAATTGATTTATTTTAATTACTTGTGTGTAGGTAATAAAGACGTAATCATCTTTTATATTATTTAAATTGTTTAAATTTTCATCCGCGTGAGTTTCATTACAATCGGCCGCAATTACAGTGCGGTTTTACGAATATATATATATATATATATATATATATATATAGATGATGCACATTCTGAAGTATCTAAAATTAATATCGCGCGTTTCGAATTGTCAATTGCTTTATTTGTTATTAATATATCTATTTGAGTGTATTTCTGTACATTGTGGACTTTGGTGCTCAAGCTTGATTTAGCGTGCAATATTACGCTGTAATATATGGATATATCTCTCTCTCTTACAACACCATAATTTTTGCCGGATTAAAAAATTTTTGTAAAGTAAAATTTTAAAAAATAATAATAATAATGATTAGACTGAAGTTAATTAAGAAATAGGTTATGCTATTGCATTATAAATGTAAGAACGATTAGGTTTTTATTTTACGTAAAGTAACCTTCGAAATAAAAAGAGTAGAATAATAAGCTACAATATGAATAGGTGAAAGAATAAGAAAAACCTCGACCAGTAAACCTACACTCTTTTAAAAAGTCTATTTATATTTTATGAAAATCATTCAAACAATTCGTTGCATAATATTTCGACCCCAAACCATTTCCTTTTGACCTCGAATCATATAACCTTGACCGATTCTCTGTGTGACAAAAGTGCCAATGATGTAATCCTTTTCAAACGCGACAAAAACTTTCGAAAAAAAAAAACGAAAAAAAAACGAAACAAAAAAAAAAAAAAAAAAAAAAAAAAAAACTAAACTTGGAAAAAATTTAAAAGATATTCCGCGGCATTGTGAGCGGCTCGTGGTCTTTGACTTCGCTCGCGTATAAGCCGCAACAATACCCACAATTATTGACCAAAAGCCATTGTGCCAACAAAACGGAAGGAAAACAATCGCGCATTGTGGCCGTGTACATCGGGGTGACGAGACGCGCTGTATACGTGTATACGTATATACGTGTATACACGCGAAGCGCGCGAGCCAACCGAGAAGACAAGGAACTTAATTTTCTCTCGCAAGGCGACAAGTGTACACAATTAAGTCGTTAGAGGGTCCAGCTACTCCTGCTTCCGCGAAACTTGCTGGCTCGAGAGAGAAAGAGAGAGAGAAAGAGAGTCTTGCACGGAACCGGTGGACACTGGACTCGAGACCTAAGCGTCCGTTAAATGGCCCAACTTTTTACTCAATTAGCTCCTCACAATGCATCGGGTACAGCGATGCTTCTTGTTTTCCTCTTTAATTGAATATCTTATACTTGTCGATTTTATTGATTTTTCATTTCATGCTTTTATATAGATTTTTCATTAGATACTTTATATTTTGTAAACGTAACAGTTTGTTTAAAAAAAAACATATGTTACGTTTTAGTTTATAATAATCCCTTCTGTTCAAATTTTTTAATAAACTTTAAAACCAACGCTTTTCAACTTTCATTTTGTATGCAATGTTTCAAATATTTTATGCGGCAGTCGTACGCGAGGAAAATGTAAAGGTACTTAAAAATGCAATTATCCAATGCTAGTACACGTTGGAAGATAAGCTATTTTCTCCGCTGAATAAAACAAACCTTTTTGTCTGAATTAAAGTTGCACATCAAATTGTCAAGTCTCGAGCGTTTACCTAATAAAGTTTATTTTTCATTATTTTAACGCTCAAAATTTTAATATAAATATGACATTCTGAAAGTTTTTAGTTTAATTTCAAGCACTTATTAATATTGGCATTTCATTTCCCTCGTAAAATTTAATTTTGACAAAAGCGATAAAAGTTTAAACAAATAAATAAAATTCATTTTATTAATAGATTGATTTATTTATTTTTAATGAAAGATTATGGTATTCCAGTATTATTATTTTTAATAATAAATTGTATACAAATTGATGTAAAAAATTATACTTTACAGTCACTATGAAGTTATTTCAGATTTCAAACTTCACGTAAAATAAAGAACAATTAAGCCTGTCCTACGCTATTCAAACGTTATTGAGTAATATTATACAATATTACTAAAGAGGTTTTAATAATTTCATGTGTCGCATTTGAAAACATAATATTTAGCTCGCTAAAAAATTTATCAAAAAAATTAGCTCTCGTCGATAAAATTTGTTGTCATTCTTTTCGCCGTATAAAAAATACTTTTGTCAAGGAAACATTTCCGTCGTTCGATAAAATTTTACGGAGCTTCAACTTTGTCCAGTGTTCGTTCGATTGAATTTCCCGGAGTGCATTTGCGATTGTTGTATTCAGGATAGCGAGACTCGCAGATAAAACGCGAACGTCCTTTTCTCCCTTCTCGCGCACGCCATTACCGCGAGCTTTTTGATGGAATATTCCGCGAGCGCGAGAGAAAAGGACGCTTGCGTTTTATCGGTGCGAATGTTTTCAATTCGTATCGAGCTTTGACATTCATATTCATTCGCATGGGTGGTTATTGTAGGCATTGAAAGGACGACAAAATTTTCCAAAAGCTGCGTACGAAATTTAAAATATGAACGTTAAAGTTTCATCTTTTAATAAATCGTCGTTTTATGTAAAGTAATATTTTTCTTTTTTTTTATTTTCAGATGCAATTCGAATGAGTTAATCTTTCTCATTTATACGCGAGATTTAAAATAAGAAAAAGTCATCGAAGAACTAAGATTTTAAACTCCGCTGGCTTCCCAGATGAAAATTGTAAAAGGGAGTAGTAATTAAAAGCGACACTTCGGTGCTTGCATTAACCAAGCCGAGCCTCCTATAAATAAACATCTCATAATAATTCCGCGTCGCGCTTGCGTTACAGTCGCTCAATTAATGCGTAAGTTTGCCAAGGGTTCCGCGCCTTGACTCGCAAGTTTATGAAGCATTCAAAACTGAAAATGCTCTGCTTGTGCAAATTCATATACATATATACATATACGTATATTTATATATATATATATATATATATACACACACATATACATATACGTATAAACGTATCTCCGAACCCTCGGCAAATAGGGAATATTCTCGAGGCGCCCGAGCGAACCGGGAAGAGAGAAAGAGAGAGGAGTCGGGGGAGAGCAAGAAGGAGTAAGAGTCTTCAGAGTTTCCGCATTAACAACCCCGTTCGCGTCACCCATTTTCTCGTGCAGCGTCGCTACCTTCTCAATGTATATATGTATAGAGATATACATACGTACGCGTACAGGGGGCTGCAGCGCCTGTAAGTATAGAGAGACGAAGAAGAGCGGTGGAGGCGGGCAAGGGGTTGAGTAAGAGAGAGAAAGAGGAAGAGCGAGAGAACGGAGCAAAGCTCCTTTGACAATTTCGAACTAAGACAGTGCGCGCTCGCGCTCAGGTTCAATTTAGATAATTAATGATATGGCAGAGGAGAAGGAAGAGAGCAGGGGCCGCGACAAGAGAGGAAAACAGCGTTTCGGGCCTCGAACACGAGAGAAGCCTCCGCCCTCTTTACTCTCTCTCTCTCTCTCTCCCTCTCTTTCTCTTTCGCGCGCTCGCTAGCTCTTTCTCTCGGGTAGTCTTATGCAGACGCGGGCAAGTGTAGCGAAGCTCCTTGGCAGAGAGAGAGAGAGAGAGAAACTGAGAGCGCGCGCACCCGCCGTCCTCCTCGTCGTCGACGTCTTCTACGATGAGAGAGTCGGAAAGGGGCGGCACACACACGCGCGAACGCCCAACGGAAGAAGAGAGACGCTTCTACGGCATTATTTGCGCTCTGCGTGGAATTTTTAGCGAACCGAAAGAGTTTTTTGAAAACTTGCAAAAAATGCAAGTACTTTTTTTTTTTTTTTTTTTTTTTTTTTTTTTTTTTTTTTTTTTTAATTATTGATTGAATTAACGAATATCTCATTTTTTTATGAACGAAATCGCAAACGAGCTTGCGAATTTGGAAAATTATGCGTGTAATATGAATACCTATTATTTAAATATACTTAATTTATGTTGAATTTCAAATTAGAAATCATTCAGTTTGCACATTCGTTAATTATATATGTATGTAGCATGATCGAAAAGCTAATGAAAATTTGTTTGTATTACAAGAAATTTTACACTGATTGAACAAATTTATCTTTCCCAATGAAGAATATTAATAATTCATAAACTAATATCAATATTTAGTTATCAAATATTATCAATGTATTCGCAACATTTAATTAATTTGATACCGATGAAATATTGGAAATAATTTTTACTTCCTGCAGTCAGAAAAAAAAAATTGTTTGAATATAGATAATTTTATAAATAATGTCAAATTAAAAATGATTTCTTAGTGTATAAAAAATTTTAACACAACTTTGAATTGATGAAAATGTTTATGGATAAAATTTGTGTATTTTATTCAAATATTATAATATTGAAATGTATTTGCTATGTGTAACATTATTAATTATAAAATTTTTAAATATTAACTTGCAAAATGAGTTCGAATATTCATATTTTTTCATCGTTTATAAAAAAAATGCAATGTACAAATGTAATTATAGTTAAATATTAGCGATTATTTCATCTTTACGTCATGCGAATACTTACGTCGGTTTCGTTAAATTCGCACGAGGAGAAACTAGAAGCAAAAGCGATGTAAAAAAATCATGGAAATAGCAACTCCCACCAGAGGAGGACCAGAGAAATCCTGCAAAGTCTGAATATGTAATCTTGGGTCCTCTGGGACGAAAGACTCGCTGCATGCATATACATACGTGCTTATACGTGCATTCGTTCGCGGGGTGGAGTTTGGGTGAGAGATTCTAGAGATTAGGTATAGCATTATGAGACGCGAGAGCTTCGCCGTCGGGGTTTTACCTTCTCTCCGTCTCTTTTACTTCGTTTCTCTTTCTCTTTTGCTCAACAAAATCGGGGTAAGACGAAGGAAAATCGTTACTCACTAGTCACGCGCGCGCGCGGGTTTCGTCGCGAGGTTAGGTCGCGCGAGAAAGAGAAGCCGCGATTCCTCTCCTGCCTCCCCTTTCGAAGGATGCACGAGGCTTCGCCTCGCCGCGGAACGAGTTCTCCGTGCCTCTCGAAAGAAAGAGAAGGAGGGAGAAGGAGGGAGAAGGAGGGAGAAAGAGAGAGAGAGAGAGAAGGAAGGCGGGGGTGAGTGCTGGTGGACGCAAGACGGTCCCTGGGAAAATAGCTAAAATACGTCGATATGAGAGAACGAAGGATAGAGAAAGAGAGGGAACGCGACCTGAGATACACTCCTATATAGTGAGGTCCTTTCCAGGGAGGCTTCCTTTGCTCCTTCGCTCTCTGCAGTGCACCGTCGTTTCGTTCTCTTTCTGTCTATCTATCTTTCTCTCTGCCTCTCTCTCTCTCTCTCTCTACCCCTTTTTAACCGGAGAACGAGAAGGAAAACTGGATTTCGCACGTTCGCTCTTTCTCTTTTGCTCGGAAGGTCTAACTCGAAATCACGTTCGCCGAGCTACGACGCCGTAGCGTTTACGTGTATATATATATATTCCTACGTATAGATAGGCGTACATTCATACATCTATATATAAGCACACGAACGGGAAATTCACGAGTCGAGTTCTCGTAGTAGTAGTTTTAACCGGGGCTAAAATTCCTGGCCAAGTTTGCGCAGATTTACAATTTAACAATTTTCAACGGCGCACGCCGGACACTTCGCCGACCCTCCCTCCCGCTTCTCTCTTTCGCTCTCTCTCTCTCTCTCTCTCTCTCTTTCTCTCACTTGACCGGATAGCGTAGGTGTAGTTGTGAATGGCACAAAAGTTTGGAATAGTCGGGGTATGGATGGCGCTTTTGGGGATTCTTTTTTGATAGTTGGAATTGAAAACTATTCGGCTCGGGCTTTTGTGTCGTCTGTGTGAGCGTTCAAAAGATGTTATTTCAAGAGCTGCCGGATAAAAAGCTGAGGTTTTCGCCTAACAAATTTTCCAAACGCGACGAAACTTTTGCTTCGATGGTACGCAATCTTGCTTTTCAATAGAATTGACGTAACTTTTTATTTTGACGATGAAGGCTTTAGTTTTTAACCAAGAAGGTCAAGACATAAATAAAAAAAATATTTCGAAAATACAAATGTAGAAAAATCTTCTTTTCTTTCAATGTTGGAACAATTTTCATCATATTTTTTTTTATTTTTCTAATTATAAATTCATTACGAAAATGAACATATTAATTGCCAGAATCAAATAATCGTAATTTATTTATCGTTGTGAAATTCTTTACATAAAAACGGAGAAACGTTACCGTCGGTAGCAAGTTCACGGAGACATCGACGCCCGACCTACGAGAGGTTTTTTCTCGCTTCGACCGCCCACTTTTTTTCGCGACTCTTTCCTCTTTAGCAGCTGTTTCTACGCGTGCGCGCGACCTCTCCGGAGTTTTATATATCGCTGCGCAGTTCGCGCGACGTCAAATACCCTCGAGGTCATTGAAATCCCGAACGATATTTATTCCCTCTGAGGTTTTATTTTTGCTTTTGGAATTTCGAATATTTAAAAAAAATTTACAAATAGATCATCAAAATAAAGAATGATTAAACAACTTCGAGATTCATGCTATATTTTAAAAACAAAATGTTAAGTGCATTAATTTTTCCGAATCCCTCTTATTGGGTACGGGTTACGGGTTTAGCAAACTGGTTATTTAAACCACCTTGAGTCGTGTGAGGTAAAAAATAATACACAATCGTGCTGAGAATTTTTGAAGAATATATTAAGAGAACTCTGAAGTTACGCAACAAGTACATCCAGTCTACACTCTTAAAAGCTAACTAACCATATATACGAGCGTATTGTATTTTATCTCTTATATTATATTTTGTTTCTGCATTTTTCACAGTACAAAAGTATAAATTATTTTTTAAAGCCGGCTATTGCAATAAAATTGATCGACTTTATATCTTTGCAATTACAACCATTACGATATTAAATATTTATTTAATTGTCTTAAATATATAATAAACTACCAAATATTTAATTTGACTTGAATAAATAACGACAATGTAAATTTTTTCTCACTTCAAATCAAATTTCCATTTTTTTTAGTTTCTTTTCCATCTTATAAACGTGTCAATTTCACGACATTTTTCACGTATTGCAACTCTCGTCGGAATTTGACAGCCCAGCGAATAATCTTACCTTGCGCCTCGTATCCTCGTCTTTTGGGTAAGAACAAAGACGAGCGCGTCGCATATAAGCCAGAGAGAGGAAGAGAGACAGAGAAAGAGAGGCAAGGAAATAGAGAGCAAAGGATAAGGGAAAGGGGCGCGGTCGCGCATTGCTTGATTCGTAATCATATCGCACGTTGCATATCTAATACATGTGTAGGTACTGTATACGTCTATCTCGCGAGGACGTCTTTTCCTCGAACCAACATCCTTCGGCCTCGTCATCGTTTACAGCCGAGGAAGGAAGTCAACGTCTGCGTCGCTGATTAAGCTTAGGAAGGAGTTTCGCCTACGCAATGAAACGAACTCTTCCTCGGATGCATAAATGCGTCTCTCTCTCTCTCTCTCTCTCGCGCAGAATGTCTTAGCTACTGCTGATGCTGCTTCGCGTCTTCCTACGATCCGGAAAATCCTGAGAAACTGAGATTGCGCACGTGTAACCGCGTACGTAACTCGCTGCTACAACCTCGATATGCCTATAACCCCGCGATGCCTCGTCAACGCAGTCTGACGTTTTGACAGGTACGGGGCTTTCGGTTTATCCTGGATGCGGATGGAATTTACGGCAATTTCGCGAGTTTTCTTCAAGATTGCTTCAAATATGTTTTAATACTTAATCTTAAAATGTTAATTTTAAAAAATAAATTTGTTTTCAACAATTTCATAAAATGGAAGTTTAAAATAATAAAAAAATACAATTTACGGTTACTCAAGAAAAGGAAGGATCATAATTTAATTAAACTATAAAAATAAATCTATGTTTTTCAGTTATACGTATATTACAATAAATTCATTTAAATCGCAATGCGAAAGCAAACCGCAAACGTAAATAAAAAAAAAAAAAAAAAAAAAAGGAACATTAGCCGGTAACAATGGGATCGAGGAAGGCTTCGAGAATTCGAAAACCTTACAACTTAATTTCCATGGAAATTCCAATTCCGAAATCACGCCGAGCGGCCGAACGCGGGCGGGCGCGCGTTCGCTCGCGCGCAACCGTTCGCCGACCCCAAGAAATACCCGGGGTCCACGAAGTACCAATATTTCCTCGAAATAACGCTCTTCCACCCTAAATTACGAGACTTGCCCGGACTCAGCGGCGAAACTAAAAGCCGTATATACGTAAAGGAGGGTCTTGAGAACGGCTGGAGAAGTAAAGGGGGGTGAAGCCGTTGGTGCTGTTGGCGTTTCGATGCGCTACGGCATCTTTCTCTTTCTCTTTCTCTCTCTCTCTCTCTCTCTCTCTCTTTCTCTCCCTCGCTCTCTTTACCTTACTCGTGTTTCTCATTTCGCGTCGCGGCACACGTAGACGACAACGACGAAGGCAATGCCGGCGCGCAGCCTTTCCCTTAGAAACCGAAGACGCGCGCACACACACGGCGGCCCACCCACCGGCAGCACCCGCGCGCGAGAGGATGAAACACGAAGGAGCTTTTCTCCTCTCTCTCTCTCTCTCTCTCTCTCTCTCTTTCTCTCTTTCTCTCTTTCTCTCTTTCTCTCTTTCTCTCTCCCTCGCTCGCTCCGGGATCTCATACATACATTAACGTTGCTTGTCAGGCGTAGCAGAAACGAGAGAGAGAGAGTGAGTGAGTGAGTGAGAGAGAGAGAGAGAGAGAGAGAGAGAAAGAGCGAGACTTAAGAGATACCACTACGGGGAGTGGAAAGGAAAGGATGTCTGTCTCTGGGATATCATCCTCTCCCTCTTCCGACTCCCTTCCTCGCTCCCTCGTCGTCTTACGTCGGCTCCGAGGCATAACCCCCCCGGTATATATGCGTGGAGCCTCTTCCTTCCCGCCTTCTTACCAGTCGGCGTGCATACACGTTAAAACGAGTAAGAGAGAGAGAGAGAGAGAGAGAGAGACGCGCTCATATGTATAGAGGGTGGAGAAGGCGCCTCAAGAGCTAACTGCCTCTCCGAGCTGTCTTCCTTTTCGACTGAGATGAAGGTTCCCTTAGAAAATGGCTGCTACTAAAGGAGGGTGGAGAGAGATAGAGATGGAGGAAGCCTTTGGAATTACGGACGTAGGATCTTGCTTTTTCAAGATTAACTATTCTGCTTTTCATTTATTTGCATTTGCTTTATTTCACTTGTATCATTACAAAGTCTTATATAAATGTGCGAATTTTATAGTATACTAATTCATTATAGAATTTTTTAAAAATTTTTATAAAATTATCATTTAAACTCTTAAAAATTTCAAAAATAATCGAAAAAAAAAATAAAAATTTTAGCACAGCTCCTTATATTCGTTACAAACGTTGTCATGGCATTTCCTCATTCCGATCTATATACATATATATATATCTATACGACTCGACGGCTTTTCCTTAGTATTTTGAGCACGGATCAAGTGAAACGAAGCGTGGGGTTCAGGTATAGCTTTATGGCTCCTTATCGTCGAAGCAGCCGGTATAGGTAAGGGTTATTTTGCCCTCGGGAGGAGTTACGCCGCGGTCGGGCCTAGCGTGTAATCGAATCGCGCCTCGGCCCCTGGGCTCCTTATTAGGCGCGGATCAGTTTCTTGATACCGTAATGTCGCGCTTCCGTCGGAGTTAAATAACTTTCTGGAGTATATCTCTACCTATAATCTACTATGAAAAATCGATCGCGGGTTATAAGTTTATAATTATAGATTAATTGGATATTTGTTGGCTTCGATTAACGTGGAAAAATTATTTTCTTGGGTATTTTATTTCAAAGTTTTAAAGTCAAATCTTATTGTTGAGTAATAAAACAGTTACGAAAAATAACAATACTTTCTTCTAGTTTTTAAACAAATTATACAAAATTACATTACATTGTAATTACTTTAATTTTAATTATTCTTGCCGTTACATAACATATGTAGGATTTGATAAAAAAAAATCCTTTTGAGATAATCAATTTATTTTTTTATGCACGGACATGAGAAAATTTGTTGAGATTTTATTGCATTGATTAATTATTTTAAATGCTATAAATGTCGGAAATTTCATTTAAATAACAAATTTGAAAATCATCTTTCTATGTATATGAAAAAAAAATGTAATTAAATTTTATTCGCTCTCTTCTTCATCGATACTTCGAAGCATCAGTAATTTCCTGTCCATCCCGCTAATCGCTATCTTTACATCAGACCTGCGTAGAATCCAAAAAAGTCTTGTTTAAAAAAACCTGGCAAAAAAAAAAAAATAAATAAATAAATAAATAAATCAACAAACGAGAAAAGTTTAACCCATCATTGAACGAGCTTAAAAAAAAACTACATTTCCCTTTCAACTCGTACTCTTCGATCCCACAAAAAGCCGGAAACTCGCATCGAGCCGTACAACACACATCGCGCGTGTATATACGACAATTCGAAACGCGCGCACAATGCGAGTCCGCGTCATCGAAGCTGCTCCTAATGAAAAGAAGATACGCGAAGCAGTCGGAGTCTCCCTCCAGAAAACATCCGATCGGTCTTTGCTCGTTCGCGATATTTTCCCCACCGGCTTCGCTATAGACAAAGTCGACGGGCGTCAGTCTCACCGAGCTTCCGTTTCCTCGAGCCGCATAAAAGGCACGCAGAGAAAAGAGGAAGAGAGTGAAAGAGGGAAAGAGAGAGAGAGAGAGAGAAAGAGAGAAAGAGACGTACGCGTATATATATATATATATATATATATATAGCATACTCACCTACGTATACAGTCGGTAATACGCGATCGTCGGTGAGAGGGAAACGAGAAACGAAACGGTGAACGGAAGCGACGCGTATCTCCGCGCTAATGGAAAATGTTTTAGCGATTCTACGCGTGTACCCTGGCCTATCTCTTCTAGACGGACGGAGAATGGATGGAGAAGCCGGGGAAGAGGGAACTCGAAGAAGACAGCAAAACGGGTGGAGGATTCGAATAAGGCGCGAAGGTGGTTAGATGTTGTAGGTGAGCATTGTCTCATACATGTCAAGTACCATGGATTATTAATTATACGAATTTATAATTAATTATCTGCCACTTCATTTTTACAATATTATCAATTTTATCGTTTTATTTAATGAAATATTTATTCAGAATTTATATTTTTTAATAGCATTTGAAATTGTTAATACCTGGAGTAATATTTAGACTGTTGAATAAACGAAGAAAATGAAAACTTTTTCGCATACAATCATAATTTTTAACAATCATAAAGATTATTGTATTTTTAAAGTAAGTATTGATTATTATTATTTTAAATTTAATAATTATTACAATTATCACATCAAAAAATTAAGTAGATTGCATCGACGTTTGAAAACTTAATAAATAAAACATTTCAATTAGAATGAATGTTTTTTTTTCTTCTTCTAATAATAAGAAAAAAAAATCTTTAATTAACATATTATTGGTTAATAAAACGTAAATATTTAATTGAAAAAGCCTTCTTTTGCATATACATATGAAAATATTAAAGATAAAAAGGTTCGATGCAGGTGCAACCGTTCGAAAACTCGTGAAAATTAATTAAACATCGGCCATAAAATTATACGATTTCCAACATAAACTCAAGACTATACAAGAGAGTTAGAAAGTTAGAGAGAAAGAGAGAGAGAGAGAGAGAGAGAGAGCGCAGCGAGTCGAGTGCATCGAGGCGCAAGTCCAAAGTAGAGTCGCGTCGCGTTAAAGGTGGGTAAGGGTAGTCCCCGAGGAGCCTTGCGAGGCACATGCACATATACACATACATACGTGCACATATCTATAGTACGTACGTCGCTTACACGTAGAAAGCTAGAGAGTCGCGGCGCGCGAGTGTATAGAAAAGCGAGGAAGAGGGTGGCAAAAGCCTCGCGACGGGTGGGTGGATGGAGAAGCCTCGTTCCGCATAATATAAGGGCAGAGATGGAGAGAGAAAGAGAGAGAGAGAGAGATATAGAGAGAGAGAAAGAGAGGCGGCGGCGGGAGCGGCAGTCTCGAGAGCACCCCCGACGCACCCCCCGAAGACGCGCGCCGCAGTGCGATTGGTCGGTATTATTCAAAATGGCGTCTTCGCGCCGCTGCATAAGATTCGTTTTATTAGCCTAGCGCGTCGCGTCTCCGGCTTAACCGTACAGCTGCCTCTTTTCACGTTTACGTGTGTGGGTGTGAATGGGTATACATACGCACGCCAGAGAAAAAGAGAGAGAGAGAGAGAGAGAGAGAGAGAGAAAGAGAGAGGAAGAGAAAGCGAAAAAACACGCGCAAAGAAAGATCCTTGAAAAAAGAATCCACCGGAAAATACGAAGAAGATCTCGCGCACGCGAGGAATCGTTTTATCGAGTTGAGCGGGTGAGGGTCTTGAGCTCTATCATTGATCGACTTGTTTGTTTTGCGGTGAGAGGTAAGCATCTAATGTATACATTTGAGAGACTTTCGAACGCGTTTAATTTATTTTTGCCTTTGAGAAATTTGCTTTTTAGATTCAATTTCGATCAATTATTATTATTACGAACTAAATATTTTTTAATTTTTTACAATTTTTAGATTTTGAATACATTAAATTATTTAAATATTTTAATATATAGATTAATCAATAATGTTAATTGTAGAAATATTTTCTTAAAAAACATATAAAAGAGCTTTAAATTTTTTTTCATTATTACAATTATCTATCTTCGTATTTCAATCAATATGCATTATTCAATATTTCGAGTGAACGATTATAGTAAATGGCATGAGATAAAATTCTAATGTGAATAAACAATAGTATAGGAGCATTCTAATTTTTTATTTCATAAATTTTATAAATTTAAGTTTATTAACATGTTTTAAAAATATGAATATTAGTACTTTAAATGATGAAGATGTTTGGTAATACTAAAACAAGTTGAATGATACTATAGAAATGATTTTTCTTTTATATTAAACGTTCTTTTGTTTTCGGAAGTTTCGAATAGAGCGTTGAAAACACTGAAATTACATTTTAATAATTATCTCTTTTTAAAAGAGCCCGTCGGTTATAGTATGAATTTTGCGCAAAAGCTCGTCTTGCTCAACTCGATGGGCTCTCACCTCGCGGCACATTTAATTAATGCATTTGAAATAAATTAGTATACAGTATATAAACTTACATATACAAACCCGTACAAACCCGCTCACAGGTAAACACCTGTAGCAACTAGCTTCGGTGCGCGGCATAAAATTAGATCTCGGGGCATCCAGTCTAACTCCGTTTACATTCAATATGAGTTTCGAGGCGCGCTTAAAATTTGTCTCGAAACGACGACAGGCGCGAGGAGGTCGTGTGAAAATTTCGCGGACGCATCGAGTTACGCGAGCGAGTTGCACGTAAACAACGCAATTAAAACGAGTAGACGATACCGCGAACAGACACAGCCGAGAAAAACGACGCACCCGGCGAATAAAAAGCAAAAGAAACTCGATTATTTTCCCTCGGTTTCGATGGTCTTGAGAAAACCAGTCTATCTTCGACCCGAAACCGAGATTATAAGCGAAGGCAAAAGAGACAGAGAAGGAGTCAGAGAAAGAGAGAAGATCGATGGTAATCGCCGGCGCGCGCGACCCATTCCCACCGTACGCGTTGACCGCCGGTCAAGCAACTCCTCCACCCCTCGTCGAGTGACCGCGGCGCAAAGGTTGCTGCTGCTGCTGCAACTAGATGAGGAAGCAAAATCAAGCCGCATCTCGTGAAAAGACGTTTTCTTCTACTTCAAGACTGAATTTAAAATAAAATTAAGAGGGATAATTCGTTAAAAAAATATGCTAAAATAATAAGTTAATAATTTTCCAAATTATTTAACGATAATTTTTATTTGACGAATAAATCCTTTATTATAATTTAATCGAATAATTTAATTTTATAAAATGCATTAACAACAAATTTTTTTGTTCATGAAAAATTTTTATAATTTTTAAAAACATATCTATAATAATAATAATAATAATAATAATAATAATAATGTAACATTTATTTTTCGATTAAAAAAACGAGACGCGTAACCAATACGGCAACTAATTGAATTACATATCAAATGTCTTTTCCAATACACGGGACTACTCATCCCTCCTTGATTGACCGGTTGCCCCGGCCACTTATACACCCCAAGGATACACTTTTCACGGGGGAGCTAGCGCGAGACGTAGACGGAAAGCCGAAGAGAAGGGACAAACGAGTATATCGAGATTAAGGTCCCACGTAACGAGTCGTCGTCGCGATGCCCGATCGTCATTCCTTCGTCTTTTGACATTATTGTTATTGAATCGAAAAATCCTTACCAGAATACCGGATTCGTGTAAAGAGAGAAGCGCGCGACTTCCGCGCGTCGTCGCTCCGGCGATCGGTCAGCGTTGTATGTTGCGATTCTCGTATTCTCGGTTTCTCTTTTACTTTATTGTCATAGGTGGTCTACCCAACGGACCGTCTGAGAATTTCCGGATTTGATTTTCATATACGTACATAACTTTGACAATGAAACTTTCGCAGGGTTTGGCTGCGATAGAATGAGAAGGTATATGATGTATTAAATTCAAGACGATAAATCAACTAGCTTCTTTATTATTCGAGTTTTCTTTTTTTTACCTATTATGAGTCGACATGACGAAGCCCAGGAATATTTTTCATGTGAACTATGAAGTATTAGATAAAGTATTTTGTAAAAGTAAAATTACTTTTTATATAACATTAGAAATTTTTTTATAAACGTTCCATTAAATGATAATTTAAAGAAATTGTTAAAAAATTTGGTATTTTAAATATGTATATTTTTAAAATAAAAATATTTAACACTTTTTTTTAGTATTTATATTACTTTTAAATCGGATTAAATAATTAATTTTAAAGGTACATTTCGAGAATTCCGTGTCCTTGTCAGCTTTCGTACCCTCAAGAAAATTATGAATCCTTCGACCCTTCGACGAATCCCGAAACTTACAGAAGGATATACTTTCCCTTATGGGGAGGGGGAAGGAGATACACAGCCGCTGTTTAATACGCACATCGCACATTCATCGTACTCGGCGAAGCTTCAACGTCGTCGGCGGGGCGGTAGCCTAATCTTCGGTTTCGCAGTCGCGAAGAGAGCCGTATATGCGAAGGAAGGCGTACGTCGTGCGCGTATTCGCTCTGACTTTGCATAAAGCAACAATAGGGCGGCAGCTCTTCGAAGAAGACAGGCAGTCTATACCAAAGTGTGAGAGAGAGAGAGAGAGAGAGTTGGAACGTCTACGTCTACGTCCTCCTCATCCTCGTCCTCGTCCTCATCGTCATCCCTCGAGCGAGGAAAATTTCGTTCGCGGAGTTTCCCTCTCCTCGCGTCTAATCGCATTTACTCGAATGAGCTTTGCTCTCGCGCATACGTACACTCCTCACCCCTTCACCGGCTCCTCCGCCTACCGTTCCATTTTAAGAGCATCTCAGGAGAGTGAGGACCGAGAGAGCGTCTCTAAGACAATTAGCGAGACTAAAGGACTATCTGAGCTCTCTCTCTTTCTCTCTCTCTCTCTCTCTCACACACTTTACTCGTATGTTTCGAACTGTTCGCCTCTCGCTTTAAACTCGTCGTCTTTGCTTCTCTTCCCATCCCCCAAATTCGTAACCGTCGCCTATCGTCGCTTCGTCAACGGTGAAGCGACGTTACCGTGTTCTTCTCTTTCTCTTTCTCTTTCTCTCTCTCTCTCTAAATCGCGTATTCATGTGTCTCGTAACATTAATAATGCGAACGAGGCACCTTGGCAGTCGCGCGCGCTCGTGTCTCTCAAGACTACAGCTATATCGTTCTATATACCTTCGGTACGCGAAAGCGCCAAGGACTACGAGAAACAGAGAGAGAGAGAGAGGGGGGGGGAGGAAGGGATAGAGAAAGGCGCTTTCGCGAAACTTGGAGAGACTGTGAGTAAGTTTCTCTCTTGCAACAGGGGGTTTCACGGATGGGAATTGACGTTAATGCGCCAGGAAAGCTGCTTCGTAGCGCGAGCTCGCGCTCGCTTCCTTGAAACTTGCTGTCTCTTCCCTAATCCCTTCATATTCCATGCCTTTTTTTTTTACCCTCTCGTCGTAACGAATACTCGCTGCGGTCTTATTCGATTATTTGTACTTTGTTATGTTTATGCCATAATCGTAGCCAAAATTTACCCATAATCATAAATTTCCGTTAATCATTCGCAACAGCCTTTTATAAAATAACCATTTTTTTTTAATTGAAAACGTTTTCTTTTAAGAGTCGCATACTTTATCACCAATGCGTTAACCAAAAATTAATAAATATTAAAGTATAAAATAATCGTATCTCGTGAAACATTAATATTCATTCCGCATTAAAATTTTTTTGTCATCGCGCTTAGAAAGCGCGCGCAAAGAAGCAATTACTTTGGGTCGTACGTCGCACGCACGCGTTACGTTTCCAGCGCGGAATACGAAATAGTCCAAGCCCAGGTTACACATGTCGTTGCGTCTCAAACAAGCCGTGATAATTAATTCGGGGCGGTTACTTTTCGCGCGATGTAATTTCGTTCTCGTTTAGCGCAATTTTGAGCGAACCGTAATTCTTTGAAGAACTTAAACGATGATTTGGACAGTTGGCATATAAATACTCGCGATGTACAACAAAATTTTGAGCAAGGAAATTTAATTTAAAATTCCGATGAAAAAGATATTTTCGTTATAATTCGAGAAAGCAATTTATCGTGTTTCGATAATATTATAAGATTAAATCTTATTGAGTTTTATACTTTACTTTGTTCGAACATAATGGTAATGATTTTATTATTAAAATTACGATGAAGATTTGAAATAATTCAAAAATAAATTAAGTCAACTTTGAGATTTTACGTACACATCTTTTTATACTTTAGAATTTAATTATTTTAATAATACAGCAGGTTCAATTGAAAATAATGTCAAATTCACATCTGATTTTTCTTTAAAAAATGTATGGAGTTTAATTTTCTTATTTAGTTTTAATAATTCGTTTTATTCACGAATATATGTTTTATAAGATGTGAAAAAAAAAAAAAAAAAATTAATATTTTAAAATTCTTATACATTTTTCTTGTCATTAAATTAAAAAAGACATCGTGTATTACATTATGCGTGTAAGTAAGCTCATTTATGCATGTAATTTTAAATTTATTTTATTTAAGAATATTTATTATTAGAATATATTTAAAAAATCCAATCGTTTATTTTAAATTACCGACAATTTTTTTAATCAAATAAAATTATTATAATAATTATATACTGGATGATCGTTTATTTACTTGTACTACTTAATATATATTTATAAAAACATTTCTTTCATATGTTGTATATTAGACTAATTAATGTATTTGCGTCCAGACTAATCAATTTCTGTATGCATTTTTCTATCCATATTCAAGAATTTAATTTTTGTAGTTCCTAAGACTTCACATGAAAATTCGTTTGTCAAAATGTGTTTTTTTTTTTTTTTTTTTATTTAATTTTCATTTAATCCTGCCATTAAGTTCGTTAGAAATGATTTGATTTTGATAATATACTTTATATATTTTAAAACAATGAATCATTAGTAATTAAAACACACATAGTAGCAGATAAAGAATTTCGCAGAAAAAAGAATCGCATGAACACATAAAATGGAAAAAATTTTAAACTTTTCTCCATCGGTTTTCATAAAATTCTCATCCTCCTTAGCTCGAACGACGTTCCAAGTCTCTCACCCTCATCGCCATCGCGGAAGCTCGCCCCCTCCAACTCATACATAAACACTCTTGAGAGAGAGAGAGAGAGAAAGGAACGGCAGAGGCAGTAGGAGTCGCTTGTACTCGGTCGATCGATTTCCTTTCCCGCGTCGCCGGGCAGCGAGAGCCCCTTAAAGGTCCGGGTAAAAGCCGCGGCGAAGAAAAGTCGCCGGTTCGGGTGGAAGGCGGCGGTGGCGGCGAGGGAGCGAACGCCGGGCGGGCCAATGGCCGGGCGGCGACTTCAATTCCCCGCTCGTCCCCCGGCTTCCCTCGGCTCCCTCGGCTCGGCGTCGGTTTTACTTCGATTTTTCCGGGGTGGGTCGGCCGCACGCGCCGCCGCCGCCGCCGCCGACGGCGACGCTTTCTCTCTAAGAAAGCGTCGCGCGGCGAATCCCGGCGCGGCCCCGGCAAGGCGCGCCAGCCAACCGTGTTCCGCTCGCGCTCCCCTCCGTGCCCCCGCAGCGTCTTCAAGGGGCCGCCCCTTCGCGTATACGCGCGCGCGCTTCCCGGGAAAATATAGCGCCACTCTCTCTCTTTCTCTTTCTCTTTCTCTCTCTCTCTCTCTTCCTTACTCGTTTCCCGGCGGGCTCAGTGCGCCGCCGCTGGTTGTAGTAGTAGCAGCAGCTGCCTCGTTCTAGTCCGCCTTCATTCGTCTCCCTCTCTTCCTCTCTCCCTCGCACTTGTAGGAGCCGAGCGTTACCGAGGCTTGGTAAAAGAGAGCGAGATGGAGCGAAGGTACACGGGAGCGTTCGGCGTCGCTGGCTTCCTCAGATATTAGATTTTACAAGGAGCGTGCTGGGATTTTCGAGGGGTCAGGAGGTGCGCGCCGCCGTTGCCGCGAGCTTCTCTTCTAGCTTCTAGGTGCGCCTTCTAGGTATACGTGTGTGTGAGCGAGCGAGCGAGAGAGCGAGGAGAGAAACGCAGCCGCCGCCTCCACCTTCTCGGGGGTGGGATAAATATTAATTACGTTCCTAAGGGCTGCCTGCGGCTTGCACGAAGCGTTATACTTCTCCTCGCGTTACATCCTCTCTTTCTCTCTCCCTCTCTCTCTTTCTCTCTCTCTCTCTGTCTCTCTAGTTCTCTTGTAACCTAGGGACTGGAAAGAGAGTAGGAGGAGAGGATTTCGTGACTCTTAGAGGGTCTTCTCTCTTTCTATCTTTCTCTCTCTTAGGGTTTTGCCAGAAAGTATTACGAGAGAGAAGTGGCCGAGCGCCTCGCTTTCTCAAGAGGGTTTATATTGGAGAACGCAGCAACGGGTGCTCGGGTTATGCGCGCGCTTTTACGTGTAAGTCTCGCGGTTATTAGTTATGAAGGGTTCGTTCCTCTACATATACAAGTATCTGCGAGATACGCTTTTGTTGTTGTAAGAACCTTTAGGAGTGGAAAGAGAACCAACTGTCAGATGGAGGAATTTTGGGTTTCGCGATTTTCTCCGTTGTTTCGGGTTGCTAAGGTATTCGGGATTATTAATTTATTTATTTACTTTGTTAGATCAAATAAAAAAGCAGAGAAAGTTTTCGTCCAAGTTAATATGAAAATATATAATATGACAAATAAATTTTTTAATTATGAATTAAAAATTGTAATTAAAATATATTACAATAAATAATGATAAAATAACTTTAGCTCAAACAAAATTTTTCTTTGTATTTAATTTAAATTTAAAACGCGAAAATACGTAAAAGTAGTTTAACGATTAGAATTTGGTTCATCTCGATAACTAAAATTATTTACCCATGGAGTTAAGGACTCGAAGGATAACTCGTTACCAACGCGTGCGACGCCCTGCGTTTTTAGAAACTCGAATCTAGGGAGGGTTTGTATCCAGACTGAAGTTTTACCGAAGTGTACGGTGCTGCCGCTCTTGGCGATTATGTAAAACGCGATTCTTTCTCGAGGGCGTAAAAAAATTACTGCAATACGGCTGTCCTTCTTCGTTTCGTGTTCTTTAGATATGAGTGTTAATTTTATAAAAATGTTATAATTATAAATTTTTTGATTAAAAATTTTACTTTGTTTTTTAATATATGTGAATTTTGCATAAATAATAAATGATTTAATATCTGTGAAAATTAAATAGTAATAACTTTGCGTTAAAATAGCAATGCTGATATTTATCAGCAAAAAAAATATTAAAATTTAGTATTCATTTTGTATTTGCTTTTCTTTTTAAGCTTACATTAAGAGAACTTTTATCTATTATTCTATAACATTTATTTTCTATTCTTTGACTTTTATATAGAAAAAAACAAAACAAAAAAAATTAAAATAGAATTTTTGAAAGGATTTAATTACTATAATTAAAATAGTTTTTATTTTAAAGAACGTTTACAAATTGTTACAAGTATTTAAAAAACACGTATAATAATGTTTTGTAGTTTCAAATAATCTAGTATATCCTTAACATTGTTCGATTTTAACTTGGATTTCGATAAGAAATTAAAAATTATACAAAATATTTCATGTATAAGTTGAAAGCAGCAAAAATGCTTTGATAAAATATATAGTTTCATTTCCATAAATAAAAAAATGATACGATTTCTCGATAACTGTCTTAAATCGCAAGTATCCTTGGAGGGAGTCAAAGCCTCTTGTATCAGGAAATCCCCATAATCGATTGGAAGTCGGTCAATCGGTCAAGCGCAGTCGAGTCTCTCTCGTCTCTCCTCGATTCGCGGCTGACTCTCTCTCTCCCCCACTCTCTCTCTCTCTATCTATCTCTCTCTTCCCCGTCCGGTCACTGTCTCGAGGGCCGGCCACTACCTCCATCGCTATACGTGTACATATATTCTCTTGAATGGTACGGACCGAGACGGAGAAGGACTGCGTGTACACGCGTACGCGTACCCGATCTACTAATATACGCGTACGTACTCGCTCGCTCGTCACGTGCACGCTAACGTACACGCGCACGAGGACGCGATTATACCGCGGCCACCTCCTCCCCTAAAACCTATCGTGTGTGCCGAGTACTTTCTAAATGCATTTAACGCGTGTGTGTATGTGTGCGTGTATACTCTCACTCTCTCTCTCTCTCTTTCTCTCTCTTTCGCGTTCTGACATTGGATCAAATCGCAGAGCTAGCGCACGCCTAAGTACGGCCATTTGCGGCTAATGGCCGAGCGCGTCGGCTCGATTACCGTAACGTCCACTTTCCCTCCTCTTCGTCTCTTTCTCTCGAGAGCTCGCTCGCCCGCTATATAGCTCTCGACGACAATCGACGGCGTGACGGCGCGTTCTAACGGGTGGTCGTCTAAGTTCCGCGGGACTTTGCCGATACCACCGAGATGTCGCTTCTTTTATTTTTCTTACCCTGGCTTACCGGTTTTGGCAACATCTTGAGCCGATGTCGCGCTGGTAATTCAATCGTCGGATGACACTTTCAAACAAATTTTTTTAAATCGATGTCTTTTAAAGAGCACGATTGAAGAATGATTTTTTTTCGTTTGATATTTTTATCATCAACAGTCTTCTACTTTTAACTTTTCTTTTTTCATGAAACGATGGGTGCAGTGCAGCAGAATCGGGTTCCAACGCAGGTAAAAAAATTTATTTTATCAAAAGTAAAATTATATTAATTGGCAAACAATTGCTTTGTCTAAACGTTATATAACATTGCATTGGATTATTTACAAAAAATCATAAAATTCATCCCGTTGAAAAAAAAACATCGTCACAATACGTAATTATATCATGTTAAAAAAAAAGTCAATTCACGCGACATTCTGAGTACTTTATTCAACATAAATTACTTTTAATTACTAAACCACGATATACCAAAAAATTTTCCAATACCAATAATAATAACATCCCGACAGTTGAGACCGAGACGTTCGCCGCTATCTTGCGTTATCTTGGGTAAAATCGACTGTAAGCGGAATTTTGATATCATGACTTGAGCGAGTCGCGGTATTCTTGGGCAGGCCGGATTATAACTATCGTGTAGTTAAAGGAGGCGCTGCACGTATGCATTTATGCGGTACAGCTGGACTTTTAAAGGGACTCTTTTCCGCGCTAATGAGCCGCAGCACTTGTGGCCTTGCAACGCTAACGCGGTTGCGCACTCGTTATGTCTTTACAGAACGAACACGATTTTGTGTTCTGCTTTATTTTTTTACTCTCTTTATTTGTGCTTTCGTACGTTGGTACAGCTTTGGGCACAGCATGGATGTTTATTTTTTTTTTTTTAATCAGGAGATTTCATTATTCTTGCTGCCTCGTGTGGTTTCTCGTTTAATTTAGATTGTGAAAGGATATTATTTGTACTCGTTTTGTTTGCTCACTTCTTATCATTTTTTTTTATTTCTTTTTTGTTGAAAAAAAAATTTTTGTTTGGATAAAGAAGCGCAAGACATTTTTTTTGTTTTTATGTAAAAGGGAATTATAATATAAAATTATTATATTTAGTTATTCAATTCCACTTAAATAAACAATTTTGTTGATTTTGAATTGATTTTAGTCATTATTAAAGTAAATTTTATAAACAATTTTTTTTTTTAAATATTACGACATTTTTTTGAATAGATTTAAAATGAAAAGAATTTAAAAACAAATATTCGCTTTGAATTTAATAAAATTTTAAACTTCTTTACTTTTAATTTTGAACGCCATTATTTATAATAAATATTAAGTAATCCGACCAAAAATATTTTATTTATTTTATTTGAATCTCTCGGCACCATCTTTGCATCGTTTCTTTATCGCGTTGCGTTTGAACAATGGCAAAGAGAAAGAGAGAAGAAGGTAGACATCCGACCGCGTATCCACATCGACGCATACATCCTCTTGGAGTACGACACTCGTCGTAATTAGCCGTTACTCCGGTACCGAAGCTCGTTGTTAAAGGAAAGAACAGCCTCGGGCAGGTGCGTATCTCACTCTTTCTTTCTCCCTCTCTTTCACTCTCCCTTCGCCTCTTTCTCTCTCTTTCGTCTTTCTCACCCTCCCTCTATCTTTCTCTCTATAATACTCTTCCCGAAGAAGAAGAAGCAGCAGCAGCAGTCAAGGTAGCAGTAAAGAGCTCGCAGTTTCTCGCGAGAAGAGAGAGTAGAAGAGAGAGTAGAAGAGAGAAGACGAAGAGTTAAACTTTGGGTGCTTGTACATAGAGAAAGAAAGAGAGATAGAGAAAGAGAGATAGAGAGAGAGAGAGAGAGAACTTTACATATACGCATGCACGTATATATATACATATATGTATATGCATAAGAGAGAAGAGATGAGGAATGGCTGCCGTCGTCGCACCGTTATAGTCGTTTCGCGGGTATGGCGATAGTCGAACGCCCGAAAGAAGAGCGAAGAGATGCCATAGCCTGGCGAATCTGCATTTCTCTCGTATACACCACTCGCTTCGCTTTGAAAGTACGAGTCGCGTGAACGAGTAAGGCTTCGTCGTTAGAGCGTGCGAGACGGGTGAGAATTTGTCCACGCTCCTTCTCCTTCTCCTTCGACGCGAGACACAATCGATCAGCTTTACGGTTATTCATCATCGCCATAAAGTTTTAACTCTCTGATTATCTACATCTGCTTATATAATTTATGTACAATCGTTGCTGGATTTAACGTTCTTGTACTTGTTTAAATTGTTTTAACAAAGTAAACTACGTTTATTTAAAAAAACACGCGTTAGACTTGAGATTGTTGCTATAAAATAGTAATTTTATATCATTTCCTTAGTTTATGATTTTACATAAATATACTTACCTCGTGGAACAAGAAAATAATATAGTTTTTATCTCATTTTATTTTATGATTTTAACGATAAAGTAATTTTATCGATATATTAAAATAAAACGTATATTTTTAAAATAAATCAATTATAAAAATGATTTTTTTTTTTTTTTTTTTTTTTAGGTCAAGTTGCATATTTTAGAATTCATATTTTAGTCAATAAGTCATGTATTTGATGCATCAGAAGCAGTTGAAAATTGTTTTTCTTTGATTGTGAAATTTTCTCTAGAAATAATACATAGTAATGAAATTATATGTAGCATATTCCACCTCAAGGTACTATATCACTAATTAATTCAAAATCACAACTAAAACGTATTCAGTTTACGGAACAACATTTTAATCGCTTTAATTAAAAGGATACAAAGATTTCCTAGTATCCATAATCCGTATATGAATTTCATTCGCTCATTTGATTTTCCAATAAAATTTCATAAATAAATACTCACCATAAATAAGTAATTCTGTCGGAAGGTTGATACATATTAGAATAAATTAGACAATTAAATAATAATACGTTTCTTAAAAATAAATTGTAATAAATATGTAAAATTTGATGTAAATATTATAATAAATAATTAATTATATATTTTCGATATACAATAATATCGACACATAAGCTTATAAAATTGCAAAGGAAAACTCATCAGACATGAAAATTTCTCCATTAGCGCGTTGAGCGCGAGTCCGTGAACTTTTGACGATCTAAAAATAACCAATAAACAAACTACGCTCGGGTGATTAAATTCAAAAGCATATCGCAAAGGCGATTCGAAATTCGTCGAGTGCAAAGACAACCTCTCTCTTTCAATCTCACACAATTATCCAGAGCCAGAGACGAAGCTGACGACGACGACGACGACGACGATGCTTTTGCTCTCTTCTCTACTTTCCCCACGAGCACATAATTAGTCAGTCGTAGGAGAGAGAGAGAGAGAGCGAAAGGTGCAGCTTTTCCGTCTCTTCCTCGCTACCTTTCGGTGGCCGGCTCGTCTCGAGGCTGCTCAAGAGCTCAAAGAGGCGCACACGCCGGCATCTGCGTTTCTTGTAAGACTCGGCCAAAGAAGTAGAAGAGAAGGAAGAAGAGGAAGAAGAAGCAAAGGGGAAGGCGCGCGCGCGCCCGAGGCATAGCGCTCACTTTGTGAGGCTCTCTTTGTGAGCGGCGCTTCTTCTCGGCGCGCCTCTATGCGGCTCGTAGTCTTACGCCGTGGGCGGCTTTATTCTCTTCTCCCCTATTGCTTTACCGCTCTATTTTTGTTGCAATAGAGAAGGAGATAAGAGCCAGGGGTGCTAGCGATTTTCAGCGCATTCGGGCGAAGAATTTCTCGCTGGCGCTGCTTACGATGATAATGACGATGATAATGCTGCTGTCTGTGTTTTGAGGCTTTTTCATGAAGATTTCCTAAATAATTTTGATAAAAATGTTCGATTTGCTGTTTTTTCTATTTTGCTCGATGTGCTTTTTCTGTTTCTTTTTAATGATAAAACTTTAAATTAGCCCGAAGTATTAAATTATTTAAATTGACATTATTGATTAATTAAATAAATTTTAAATAACTGCTTATATTTAATAATTTTAATGTAATTTTTAATTCAATTTCATTATAATAATAATTCATAATTATTCTACAAATTCTAAGTTTATAGCATAGTTATTCGGTTATATAATGTAAAATAATATTTAGAATAATTATAAATTATATTATATTATCGAAATAATGTTTAGAAAATAAATAATAATTATTAAAATTACTTATAAGTGTTAAAAAAATTCTAAAAAATTTTTTTTTATTTTAAAAAGTTAATTTTATCAAATACATATTTTATATGGTCCAACAAAAAATTTATAACTATAATGCGTATTTATTAATGCAATAGACGAAAAGTAAATCGTTCATTTTCAAAGCAATAAAATTTCTACTTAAATTAACAAATTATAACAATCAATATAAATTTAAACTAATTCATACATGTAGCGTTGATAATGATTTTAGCTATAAGAAAAAGTTTCTACGGCATTCACATAATTTGTATCGAATGTAACATTTTATATATTTTATACCACAGCATCTTAACTTTACTATAAAGCATATTCTTCGTAAAATATTTTAATAGACTGTACGCGAGCTTTAACCTTTTTTCATAAAACATCTTATCCATCCCGTATTCTAAGCTCCTTTCATATTTTCGTTGATAAGCTCGTTGTGGAAGCTCGCGCGCGCGCGCGCACACGGGCCGGCCGTGCAAAATACCGGGCACATCTTGAGCTCGGACCGGCATCGAGCAAAAGCTTCCCGGCCCCCTTTGGAGAAAGAGGAAGAGCGCGACGGTTGTTCGCGGAAAAGCGAAGGAAAACGCGACGGAGGTGGCTGGAGCGCCGGCGAACTCTCCTAACGGGAGGGGGTAGGATGTAAGACGCGCGCGAGGGGGCGTGGTCCCCCAAGCATTGATCCAGAGCTGCTGCCGGCGCTGCTCCTACGGATCCCGAAGCTCTTTCCCCTCCACGCTCCTTTCTCTCTCCTTAAAAGAGTACACCCGACGCCCCCACCTTCTTCTCTCTCTCGCGCGTAAAAGCTACCCTCTTCCTCTTTCTCTTCCTTTCTCGCGAGCTCTCTTTCTCCCGATCTCCACCTCCTCCTCCTCCTTCTCCACCTCCTCCACCTCTTCTTCCTTCTCCTCCTCCTCCTCTTTTTCATCCCTCCAAGTAGCTCGAGTAGTCGAGCCACGACCTCGTTGAGAGAGTAAGAGAGAGAGAGAGAGAGAGAGAGGTAGCAAGCCTGTAAGAAAGCGCCGAGAAATGAATATTCATAAGCTAGCGTCCGCCCAGCCACCCAACCTCTCCCTCGGAGCTTCTCTCCTTCTACTTGTGCCCCGGGTTCTCGCGCATTTCTCTTAGTCGTCGTTTTCGCAATTTCGAAGGCGAGCTACGTCGTTCGAGATAGAGAGAAGAACAGAGAGAGAGAGGAGGGCGAAAGATTCGAGCGTAGCAGTGTACATCGCCAGAGAAAGAGAGAGAGAGAGAGAGAGAGAGAAAGAGGGGAATGACAGAGAGAGGTCGAATGAAAAATCCGAACCGCGTTTCGAAGCTTTCGGAATACTGAAAAGCGCTCGAGAGATGGTTTATGCTGCTTCAAAAATGATTCTTCGTAGATATACAACTAACTCAACGATGAATTGTAAAATTTGATTGATATTTCGTATAAAGATAATTCACTGGTTTCGTTGATTTTTTAAATACTAATTTTATTAATCAAAACTTATTAATAATAATAATTTTTTTCAAAAATCAAATGAAGATTATTTCACGCTTTATGTAAATAATATAAAATTAAGTAGTTTAGGTCAACGTATGATCATACAGTATGTTAATGTTTCTATTTATAAATATCATAATTAATATATTGTATGTATTATGTTTCTAATTAGTTTTAAATTTAATATTAAAAAATTGAATTTAATATTTATTATTTATATTATATATTTATTCAAAGAAACATTATTTTAATAGTTTTTTTTTTACAGAAAACTTTACAATAAATAAGATTGTATAAAAAGGATAATATAATATAAATTATAAGATGAATTTATTGCATAATGAGAATAATTGCAGTAACATTAAAACATCGATGTGATTCTTAGCGAGATTAGCAAAATAATAAAAAAATATATTAACAGACACCAAGTTTGCCAAAATCCATCGGTCTAGTTACTTCAGAGCAAACAGAGTCGTTCGCTTCCTTTGTGCCCTTCGGAGGAAGCCTCGCGCGAGGCTCGCACCCCGCTCGACTCATTTTTTTTTTCCTCGTCAACTTCCAATATTAATCTTCTTATCGAAGCGACAGCTCGGTTCTCGTCCAGCTCAAGTTTCCCACGCGGGATCGTGATAGTTTCTCTTTCTCCCTTGGAGAAAAGCCTGAAACAATTAAAGCAACGTAGCGGAGGAGAGTTATCGAGAGGCAGACTGTGGTGTTGTAGCGCGACGTCGTTCGGTGATTATAATACGCGAGGAGAAGTCGAAACTTTGAGCGCGGGCTCTCTTTCTCTCTCACTGACGCTACGTCAACTTTGAAATACGCGGACTGATGACACAACGTTATAAGCGAAAGAGAAAGAGAAAGAGAAAGAGAAAAAGAGAGAGAGAGAGAGAGAGAGTCGGCCGCTCGTAGAAATCGCAAGGGGGTGAGTTAGAGCGAGAAAGAGAGAGAGAGAGAGAATATATACGACGCTTCCAGAATACACACGGAGTTTGTTCTAACTTGCAGCTCTCGGCGGCAGTTCTCCTCAAACAGGCTAGATTATATTCTCCTTCATCTCTGCCGCGAGTCGCTCTGTGCGAGAGCGCGGCAGACTTCATTTGTTTGCCTAATTCCGGGTGCTGCTGCCGCCGCCGCCGCCACTGTTACCGCCGCGAGAGTATGTGTAGTTGCGTCGAGGTAAAGAGAAAGGGGGAGGGAAGGAGGGGAGAAGAAGAGCTGCTCTCGTGCCATTTGGCTGATTGTGAAAAATGTATAAGAGAAACCGGAGGGAAGCTGCGCGTTTCCTCTCTCCGAGCCGCGTTGAGTCTTAGGAGACGACGCCGAGTCTCGGTGTCAGCGGTATCTTAGGTGTGCTTTTGTGGTTACACCGACGCACGCGGCTGTGGGATTTCGATGTTTCATCGGAATTATGATTAGTGGGTTTCGTGTGGGCTTTGCAATATTGTTATAGTTCTTCATTCTTTTAAAACTTTTAATACTTTTTTTTTTCCTATCTCTACGAAAGATAATTTTATTTTTTTAATTTTTCGAAAAACAATATTTTTCCTTTTAGTGGTTACATTTTTAATCGAGTCATTTATTTTGAATGTTGTTTTGCACAGATCTTACATTATTGAATTTATGATTATTTTGAAATAAAAGAACGTTTAGCTTTTGTTTTTTTTTTTTTACCAACAAAGTTAACTCTATTGTTATTAAAATAGAATAACCTATTCGTTCGAATAGTGAGAATTATTTATAGCGCGGGAAGTCTTTTATTATGAAGAACTACAGATTTTCTGTCTTTTTAGTTGAATGTTGACGTAGCTAATTCTATTTAAACAATAAAATAGCTTTAAATACAAATGTTTCCAACGAGTTTAATACTATTTTCATTTAACCAATTTACACAAATACTTATTTTTATACAATTGAATATTATTTTGCAAATACAACTTTTACAAAATTTTTTTAATTTACTGATTGTAAAATAATTCAATTTTTCTTGTAAAGTTCTATTATTTAAATTAAAATTTGTCGTGCCGAATGAGACAAAAAAAAAAAAAATTAGCACGAATAAATATAATTAATTTTAAAAATACAGGTTAAAATAGAACAGCAAGTAAAATAGTACGAAAACTAAAATAGTACAAAGCAAGGATTGCTAAGCGACCATAAATTTTTTTCGCTACTCAAGAAGCGCACGCAGCAATTTCGAGTTAAGACGACGTATCTGGAAACGACGCCTCTTTCGTCTCGAGTTTAAGAGACGAGGAGTTTGGAGAAACGGAGGTAAGAGCTCGCGGTAGGGATAAATCGAGCGAGTTTCGTCGTCGTCGTCTACTCAAATCGTTAGAAGATAGCCGCGCGTCGCTGCGCGTTAAAGTCCCGAATGGCTCCATGCTTGATTTACGAAGCTGTTAACGTTTCCGATAAAATACAATCCCTCCCTTCGGTTTTATGAGTCGCGCGCGCTCGCGTTCCCTCGCTATTGTCGTATACAGTTTCGCGATGATGACAATACTATGCCCGAAACGTTTCTATCGCTCCCAAATGATACACGCCTGTGAAAGGTTCACTGGTTAGAGAGAAAAAGAGAGAGAGAGAGAGAAAGAGAGAGAGAGGGAGTGAGACAGACAATTGCACACACATACCGAGGAAGGAGTCTAAATCGGGTGAACGACAATTTCCGGACTAAGACATTTTATAAATCCCTCCGTGTCGTTCGACGTTCGACAGGATCGAGGTTCGTTTCTCTTCTCGGCTTAAATTTCGATTCGTGATTGATGCTTACGGTTGTGAAATTTTTTTTAAATACTTTGTGTTATCCGTCGATAATGCGTGCTTTGAAATATTGAAAGACTAATTTTTATTAAATATCGAATTGCGAAATATTTTTAATTTTTACATTTTTTCAGAAAGACTGGAAAAAATATATGCGGATGAAGTTGTATATAAAAATTGATTAACGAAATTTCATTTTTTTAAATGAATCAATGCATATATATATATACATATTTTTATAATTCTATATTTGAAAAGTACAGATGCTCATAATAAATATTATTTTGCATTATTAGATCAATTCGTACTAAATTAAGAAAAATTGAATTACCAACACGGAGTGAAAAAAAATCAAATGAAATTATATTTAATTTATTAGACGGTTACCATTTACAATTTATTTTAATTACTACAAAATATCAATATTTTAAATATCAACTTTTTTACTCGCGCAATATATTTTGAGACGCAGAAACAAAGGAAAATTGTTACTCCTAAAACAATAGAAAATCATGCGATGCTTCATCAAGATAAATAAAGTGCAGCGGCACATACGCACGCCACACGCATGAGAAACTTGAGCGCGAATATAACGCAGCGAGTGCATGGAAGAGCGACAGCAATTACCGTTTTATTTACGTCGGCGCAGCGAAGAGAGAAAGAAAGAAAGAGAAAGAGAGAGAGAGAGAGAGATAAAGTAGGTAGAGAAAGAGAGGAAGGGCCTCGGTGCACAACGGCGACGGATATGAAAGCCGGCTGAAAAATAACGGGCTTTTTGTTCCTCAACCCTCTTTCTTCCTTTAGTACTCGCGCGCGCATAGAGGGAACGACGTAACAAGTGCAGGTGAATAATATAGAAATGCAGCGTTCGGGTGTTTGCGCGCGCGCGCGCATATCGCGCACAACAACGACGGGCGAACGAAGACTGAAGAGATAAAGATAGAATGCAAGCTCCGTGCGTATATACACGAGCATATACACGCGAGCGCATAGAGAAAGCTACGGGTAGAAGTATAAGCTTTCCTCTCGCAAATGAGGTAATATATATACAAAAGCTAATACGGCCAAAAGTTGCCAACTTGGATGAGTCTCCGCCTCTGCTTCTCTCTTCGTCTCTTTAGCTTTCTCTCTGTCTATCTGTTCTTCGACTTTCTCTCTTTTCCCCCTCCCCTTTCCCTCTCTCTATCTATATATATATATATATATCTCTGGAGTACCTCGTCTAAATATTTAAAAGGATCTCGAGACTCTCGCGTCCCGACGACGACGACGATAGAGATGCAGCCTAGAAATGCGAATACGCGCGGCTCGCCTTTTACCTCTCCCTTTCGCTCGGAAAAAGCTTAACGCGATGAAAGGGATTAAAGCCCCTTTAAAAAGCTTCCTTGCGCGCGAGTAAGAATTTCATCGGCCCGCTAATCCGGTGAAATTTCGTTGAAGACAACTACGCACTCGTCGTAACTTGTTTACTCGAGAACTTTTTCGCCGACTTTTTTTTTGTTTTTTTTTTTGCTTGTGCGTCTCGTTTGTTCGAACGGAAACCTGATCAAAAAAACGTCGGTGCCTTGCGAAATACGCGAATACGCGAATACGTGTATAAGTGTACTCGATTGTCATAAATTTCGAAAAGATAAAAATTTATCTTTGTAAGATTTGAAATTATTTTTTATTTGCATAAAGTGTAAGTTAAAAGACAACAAAGAAAAGAAAACTATCGATCGAGCGCAGTTGATTTTTTTCCTCGCCAAAATTTTTATCTTTTTCATTGAATTCGCACTTGCACGCTCCCCCATCTAATTTTCGCCAGTCAGCTCGCGCCAAAAGTGATAATGATAAAAGCGAAGAAGGTGATTTATATCGAAAGCCAAAGGGTTGAGCATGAATTGTTATAAACGAGGAGAGGTACCGGCACCAGCAGCAGCAGCAGCAGCGGCAGCGGTGACGGCGGCAAGTGAGAGACTTGAGAAATCTGGAGGTAAGATAGCGCCCCATTCAATCACGGCCGCTTCTTCGCGTCATTATTCAAAGCGTCGCTCTTATCCAGCTTCGTCCTGCGCTTCGTCTATCCTACTTCTCTTTTCTCCTCCTCTTCCATACTTCCTCCTTCTTCTTTGCGACATCCTTATACCCTCGGCTTCGATATTCATCAGGAAGCTGACGCAGAAAATGCCAGCTAGAGCCCGTTAGTCTTTGTATGAGCGTGTGCGTATGCTTAACTATACCGAGACGAGTGAACGATGGCATATCACAATGGCTGCTTTTAGTATCGCTTCGACCACCAAATTTCATCTTTTCATTATTTGAAAGTCTTATTATTTTTTTTTTATCCCGACTTTTCTTCGGCTTTATTACATTTAAATTTAACGTGTGGTATCTTATATCGCAATATTTTTTAACGTTGTTGTAAAAAGTTTTTTCTTTCGTTTGAATTTATATATAAAATTAAAAATGATTTATTCTTTACATATTTTTACAATAAATTTGAAATTATATTATAATAATATGTACTTTAAAAATCGCGTACGTCTGAGTTAACCGCAAAAAGGAATTTTCTAAAATTAACGAACGAATTTTAGATAACGTCCGTGGTAGAACTTTAGATCGTTCTATCGAGAAAATTATAAAGAAAATTCTCAACGTGCAAAGCATCAAAGAAAATTCTATATTAAGGAATATATATCAACGCGTCCGACGGATTTTCTTCCTCAGCGCTTCTCTCACAGGGGAGTTGCTTTTATACGACAAAAAAGCCAGCCTCCTAGTCAAACGCGAAACCCGCTCAAAAGTGCTTCGTTTCAAAGGGCCCTTCGCTCATTTGTAAAGGTGCGCATGTGCCGCCGCACCTACACACGCGCGCTCACGCGTTGGCTCGCGTGTGTACGAGGCGCTTCCCTATAGGCGCGCATAGTTATGGACAACGCGGCTAGACGAATGGCCGCCGTCTCCCTCTCTCTTTCTCTAATTCTCTCTCAAAGTACATCGACGAAAGAGAGTAGGACGGAGAAAAGCTGCCACAGACGGCGACTTCTTCATATTTTTTTTGGTTTTGTTTAAGTCAATATTAGAGCGATAATTAATTTACTTTGTTGTCTGTCAACTAACGAATAATGGAGCTCAAATATTGCATTGATGAAGCAGTAATGTGCCCTCGAATTTCATACCAATATTTTATGAATTTAAATAAGTTCAAAGAAAAAAGTTTTGAATATTTTGAGAAATTATGAAAAATAAATTTTGAACTTATTCGGTTGCAATTATTTTTTTTTTTTTTTCCTTCAAAAATATTAAAAGTTATTTTAACCTTATTCACCATCAATTCATTTTTCAACGTCGAATAATTTTCTTTTATTTTTAAACTTTAGAGATCCGTATTTTATTATGAAAATAACGAAATCTTAGTTCTTGAATATTTGCGAGCTCTAAATTATCGCGTAGCACGAAATTCCAGAGTAAGTACTCGAAAAAGTATTTAACGGTCGCGATAAACGTTGTCAGCGAAAAAGATTTTCCAGCGCACACAGCTGTTCGCGAAAGGCAATGTGCGGCACAGAATGAGTAAGAGAGAGAGAGAGAGAGAGAGAGAGAGAGAGAGAAAGAGAGAGAAAGAGAGGAAAAGAGAAAGGTTCTCTTCGCATTCACAAAAAAAAAGCCACGACGCTCATCTCTTCCAGGCGTTCACGTCTAACGCGAACCAACGAGAAACAGCCCGACCTACACTCGATAAAATAAAGAATACAAAGCATCCGAGAATCTATATACTTTGCAGCAATACAAACATGTACGAGTGCATGTTGTCGAGTTGAGTGTAAGTTGTCAAAAAAAAAGAAGGAGAAGAAGAAGCTAGATGAATGGACACGAAGCGAAAGGAAAATTACGGTAGCGAAACCGCGAGAAAAAAAATTGTTCTGTTATCACGTGAGCCAACACCTCCTTTTTATTTCGACGTCGTTGTTATTCTGACGCAACTCTAATGCTATTATTTGTAGAATACATTTTTCTGTAGAATACATACGAAAGTGTACGTAAATTTGATTATTTTTATAGCTTTTTATTTGAATATCTGCGTAAATTAATATTAACGTTTAAAAATGATATGAAAGTCTCGAGTAAAAGTGTGTAGTTAAACAGTTTGTTGCTAATATGTATCATGCCATGCATACGTAAACTAAAAATAAAAAAATTACAAACGTATAAAACAAAAAATAAAATTCACACGGCTGAGCTCCCCCGAGCATTCCTTCGTACACAGGAAAACGTGAGAAAGCCAGAGAAATCTTCGTGCATCTTCTCGTGCTTCTCCCGTCTTGACTTCGTCCGCGCCATCCTCTCGAACCACACCGGCAAGCTTTCTCTCTCTCTCTCTCTCTCTCTCTCTCTCTCTCTCTCTCTCTCTCTCCTCTGCTCCTTTCCGTCTCCTCTCTCCGCTCCGTTCTTCCTCTCCCCCCCCCCCCCCGCCCCCCAGGTCGGTTCATAATATCCTGCGCGTCAGACTTTGAAAACTCCAACAATTTCCTCCTGCCGCGGTTGCCAAGCCGGACGGGTAAGTCTGGAAAATCGAGGAGCGCTTCTTGCCTCTTCCTTTCCTACGCCGAGATAGTTGCGTATACGTGCGCGAAGGAGCCGAAAAGGAGGAAGGCGAAAACATGGAAGCCGGGGGTTTATATAAAGTTCGGGCGGCATCAATAATTATAAGTAGAGAGAGAAAGAGAGATTCTCGGCGACGAGGTGAGCGAAGCGCGACGAGCTCGAAGCGCATCACCGAGCGTCATTATTCAAGACGCCTCGTCTTCTCGGGGTATAACCATCCCCCTATTTCTCTCTCTCTCTCTCTCTTTCTCTTTCTCCTACGGCGAATCTCCTCTTTTCGGTAGATCAACTTCTTCGAGTTACTTCCCCATCCTCGATCTTATGACACAGCCGGGCTTGCACGAAGAATTGATGGCCGTGTGAAAATGATGAGTTGGCTGTTCTTACGCCTTACGTACGTTCATTTTACCCTTACATTTAGATTTTAACGTTGAAAATTAACTATTTCTTTTTTTTTTTTTTTTGTTTCATTCCGACACAGTTCCTCGATAAAATATTTCAAACGTCGAGCCGTTGCGATTTATGGTGAAATTTTTCATACCCACGCGTATCGCGTTTACGCGGATCATAAATCACGAGCGTTTCTTATTTACGCCCGCCCGAAAAGATGAAATCTCATCGTAAATATTTTACTTTTCCATAGATCGAGGGATTAAAAAGCGTTCTCACGAAACACTCGTCTCGCCGATATAGATCTGGAAAAACAAAGGTCGTGCGATGGTCGACGCCGGTTGAAAAAGTAAGTTTAACAAGCGCAATTACTCGCCCTCGGGAGGCTCGTATTGTATTTGGCTACACGCTCGAGCCGAGCATTAATTTGGCATTAAGAATGCTCGAAGTAAAAGACGCGACACACAAAGCGACAAAGTGAAAGACGGAGAGAGAGAGAGAGAGAAAGATGAAAAGGCAGTAAGCAAGCGAGGAGAGGATGGAAGATAAACAAGAGAGAGAGAGAGAGAGAGAGAGAGACAGAGAGAGAAAGAGAGGAGGAGGCGAAGGCAGGCTTTACGCGCAAAGGTAGTATTTGATTAATGCCAGGGGTAGTTTCTTACGTGACCCTCGCTGACTCCGGATATCCGGTTACAATGACGGGCTACGTTCTAGCTGCCTTAGATAACACAGCCTGGATTATAATATGAAGCTCCGAACGCAAGCGCGCGCGAGGCCCCGCACGGGTTAACGACTATCTCATTTCTTTTGCGCGCGTTTACGCGTTTAGTTCCACGACGGCCCGTTGTTGTTGTTGCTGTTCTTGTTGTTGTTTTCCCCTTCGTCGTCGTCTTTTCCCTCTCCGGTTTATGGGAATTGTTTAACAATGGGGAACGAGACGAACTTTTGAACAAATGCAATGGGAGTTTTAACATTTTTTTTTTCTTTTCGTTGCATCGGTAAATCTTTAAATCTTGAATAAATTCGAATGCTCTGATTGTATTCGTTATCAAATGTAAAAAGTTAAAGATGCATATTTATTTTAATTATTAGGCATGATTTTTTTTTTTTTCACAGATTAATAACAAACAAATGTTGGTAATTGTATTTAAAGTGAGGTATGGCTTTTACGTATCAACGATAAAGAAAAGAAATTTCTTTGCTAAAGACAAGAAACCAAACGTATAAAACTTGATAGAGGAAGCTCATCGGCAGATGGAGAGAGAGAGAAAGAGAGAGAGTTTGAGAGAGCAACGAATGTGGAAATAACAAACGAGGCCGCAACATCGCGCGAGCGCGTATTCGCGTTCGAAGCCAGCGTCCCTAACGTAATTTCGCAGTTGAAACGCAGATCCGGTGTTAGCGTAACTTCGCGAGCTCTCTCTCTCTCTCCCTCCCTCTTTCTCTCGTGAACTCAGAAATCTAATGCCGTCAGGACACGGCCCCGTTAGGTCTTCTCTTTCTCTCTCTCTTTCTCTCTCTCTCCCTCTCCCTCTCCCTCTCCTTCCATCACCCTCTTTCTCTACCTATCTCTCGCGTACCGAGAGACTCGCGTTAACTTTTAATGCGAGGGATTAAGCGGAGGAGCGCGTGAGCGCGTGATTAGGAAACGCATCCTAGCTGCCTTCCCGATGCGCCGAGCTCTATCCTATCCTATCCTATCCTATCTCTCTCTCTCTCTCTCTCTCTCTCTCTCTCTCTCTCTCTCTCTCTCTTCTGCCTATCGGTTTACGCTAGGCTTCTAATGGTATGCTCGTTCGGAGAGGTTCCTCTGCGTTGAAAAGAGTACACTTGCTGTTTTCAGCGAGCGACGGTAAAGTTCTACGTACATTGCGACAGTTGCATCTAGAATTTAACGAGTAACAAGATTAGAAATTGGACGACTTTAAATTTGGAAGTTAAAAGGAACATAGCAATTTGTATAAAAAATGTTATACTTTAACGATTTTTGTGTTATATTTAAATGGATTTTCATGTTTAAGTACGAGTGATCTTAATTTTAAAAAAGCAATCGATTAAAAGGAGTCAATCCCACACGTTATAAAAGCATCCCGGCAAACAGAGCAAATTAATTTTTTCATGCACACTAAACAAATTCTCGCTGACCCTCTCATATTCTCTCGATCATCTCATAATTACTAAACCCACAAACTCGTATTAAAACATGAAAGAATCGGGGCCACGAGAAAGAGAGAAAGAGAGAGAGAGAGAGATCCCTTTCTTCTCTTTCTTTCTCTCCCTTATCCGCTAAACAAGACATAATCCGAGCGCTACTATTCCTCGATAAAAATGTCGAATATTAAGAGGGTCCCCCTTATCCTCTTCGCGCAATATTGAAAAGCAAAGTAAAAAGAGCGGATTAAAAGGAGACCGAGGAAGGACGAGAGGCACTCGGTTATATACCGCAGTCCGAGACAGCCTCGGAAAAAGCTCGGGCTCTCACTCAATTTGGTCACCGTTGGAAAAAGAAGAGTAGTAGGACGGGAAAATACGGGAAACAGCTTAACGGGGTTAAAGCCGACCTCTCCCTCTTTCTGCCCGTCTCAGTCTCTCTCTCTCTCTCTCTCTCTCTCTCTCTTTCTCTCTCTCTTTCTCCCTCATCGAGGGAAAGGGTAAAAAAGCTAAGCGGTGTTTTATAGACTCAACAAGCGCGCGCGGTGCCCGTAGAGCCGAGGGCCACCCTCTTTTTACACCCTTGTTGGAAATTAGAGGCTTTTTGTGCTAAATATACCGGGCTCTCGCGGCCGCTTTCCTCCGCGTGCGCGCACCGAATCTCATTTTAATTTTCCGGGCAAGGAGACCCGGACAAACTGCTGCTCCTATTGCTCCTACCGGACCTCTTATACTCCGTGGCTTTTAAACATCCATGACTGTCCGCGAACGGGACGGCAGATTCAACTCGGTTCTTTTAAATTGATTTTGAATCCTTTTTTCAAGTGGTTTTTTTCCTAATTTTCTTTTTTATTTATTATTATTATTATTATTATTATTATTATTTATTATTTTTTTTTTTTTTTCTTTAATTCATGTAGCTACACAAATTTATGAATATGCTGTAGTTTTATAACTTGTTTTGCATATTTTTAATTAAAAGCGTAATGTATAGATTTATAAACTTATGTAACGTCTTTTATTCTACCCTACTTTATTCATTATGTGAAATGATTTCAAGAATTTATTTTTAACTAAAAAGCGTCTCTTTTTCACGACAGGTATAAATGCTTATTATTCTTCATTCATATTGTCTACCCTTATTCAAAGGACGAATCAAATTCATTTATGACCAAGACCAACGTGATATAATTTAATAAACAACATTTAATTCTTTCGATATTTTTTGGTTTTCTACAGAAAACTTTTAATAGTTAAGTAATTTTTTCAAATTTAATTTCTATAAAAATAAAAGAGTCTACATTTTTAGTTTTTTAAACTACACATATTTCTTCTGTTAATTCCAATTAAAGCAATCCTAACATAATAAACTCTTCAACAGAAATAAAGTCAATTAATTCGACGTCTCTCAATAGTTAACAGAAATCCGTAACGAGCGATGAAAAAGAGCCGCTTAATAGCAAGATAAAACGGACGAGTCGAGGGGTCAACGGGCGATAAATACGCGCGGTGAATCCGTGTTTTTAACTTCGATGGAATTCAGAGAGTAGGAGCCATTTAAAAGGAATGAAAGAAAGATAGAGAGAGACAGAGAGAGAGAGAGTGCGGACGCAGAGTGAAAATAAAACGCTTGACCAGCGGAGCAAGAGGGCGTGAAACGAGGGTGGTGGATGCGGCACGACTTGCTCTTTCTCTCTCTCACATAAATTAGCCCTCGCGCGGCCTGCTTTGAAATGCAAAACATTCTCGTTCTAAACCGCAATTCCGCGCGTCCTGAGTAAGAAAGATTGATGCTCTCTCTCTGTCCGTGTGCTGCTCTGATCTTTTTCCCGGCTATTTTTCATCTCAACGTTTTACTCCAGTTTTTTTTTTTTTTTTTTTTTTTTTTTTTTCATCTTTTTACCTTTAAAATGTATGAGAGTTTAAGGAGTAAAGACCAATTATTGTCAGCCAGCCATGATTATCTTTAAATCATTATTCCGTTTCTTTTTGCTTTTTAAAAAGTTTATTTATGACTATTCTTATTACTTATTTTACTATTATATCACGTAATGTTTTTTTTTTTTTTTCAAGAAAATTTAAAAAACAGCGTCGTTTCATCACTGAATATAAAAATACAAAAAAAAGAAACATTTTCTTAGCAAAGTACAGATTCGTTCTGTAACAGCGCAATTAAAATAAATCAAACGGGTGCCCGATAACTGCATCGTTTCCTCCTCGATTCCCTTACTCCCCTCGGCTCCCTCCCCCCCTCCCTCTTTTGGGCTACTCGATATTTATCATTTCCCTTACATATCGGAAACGGCACCTCCGAAACTCGAGCGCGCGGCTTCGAGAATCGAGCAACGGCAGCAGGAGCAGCACAGGGGTGCAATCGAACGTTACGTCATTAAAATCGATGCGCGAGCATGCCTCTCGAGGTCTGCCCTTTGGGAATCGCGCGAAGCGGCGCGCACATAACGAGATGTAACGCTTGCCCAGGACGTGCACACGCGTAGGTTCACCGCATCGCGCACAGGTAGAGAGTGAAAGACAGAGCGAGAGAGAGAGAGAGAGAGAGAGAGAGAGAGAAAAGGAAAGAGGGCGAGAAGAAAGGGTGGAGAGAATGGAGAAGCAACGACGACGTAACGAGAGCCCCTATATAAGGCGTCGTTCTCGGCGATAGCAGCGATCGCGCTCATACACCTCGGTTTAGCTCGCCCTGGTGGCGGAGCGCGCGAGCGAGCGCTTCTCGCAGCTTTCGAGGCAATATAACTCGAAAATGGTGGTGGCTCTCTCTCTCTCTCTTTCTCTCGGTTGCTTGCGCCGAGTGCCGTTATCATTTCTTAGCTCGGTATCGCCACCGCGTAGCCCCGGGGGTGCAGTAATAACCCCGGGAGGACGGGGGCGTCGCTTCGTGGACTCTTAGATAAGCCACCCGCCGCGAAGGTGTATTGTCTGCTGCTGCTTTTCCCTTCTCTTCCTCTCTCCCTCCCCCTCGCCTCGATCTTACTCCTCCTCTAACCCCCGTTCTTCTCTTCTCTCTGTATATTGAGGGAGGGCGGGGGGCCGAGTACTTCTTCGGGGACTGTCTCGCGCGCGGCGTGTATAGAATTGTTTGAGAATCGCCCGAGGCTAGGCGAGATTACTTGGGAAAACGGATATGTCGTTCGACTCTCCGGCTGATAAATTCGTGCGCGAGGAGCGCGCCGAGACGCCGCGCCGAGCTTTCGAAAAGGAGAAACCGAGTATGGTTCTCTTTACCACCCTGCGCGTATTCTATGTTGCGAGGATATCTTACTCGAACCCGAGCGATATCGTCCTTAATCGCTTCGCGGCTATGGTCCGCGCCAATGAATTCTTGACGATGGCTTTACTATTACCTATGTTATTATCTTTATTTATTTAATTGCATTTATTTTTAATTTATTTTATTTATTATTTATTTTTATCTTTAATATTATTTTAAATCGTTATCTTATTTTTTAATGTAAAAATATTAATGATATGTAAGCAATACGTTCAATTTTTAGATTTATTAAATGTAATTTTTCTCCAGCTCATAGAGAATTCATGGACACTAAACTATAATACGCTGTTAAATTATCTTCAAAAAGCGAATTTAATCAAGAAAATGAGCCGTTATCGTAAAATTTTCTCCCTAAATAGAATTCATCGTCCATAATCCTTTCTCCAGATAGACTCAAGTCATAAAGAACTCAAGACTTGTCATAGAACATAACGTCTCTCCGCAGGTAGGCAGGACAAATTTCGTCTCTGGTGACGAAATATCCTTTCTCGTTCTCTTTCAAGTTTCTCGAAAGCGCCTTGCACTTGTAGTGGTTGTCAAGACGAGAGAAAGAGAAAGAGAGAGAGAGAGAGAAAGAAAGAGAGAGAGAGAGAGAAAGACAGAGAGTGGAAAACGGACGACTATGCGAGGAAGAACGAGCGAACGAACGCTCGTTAATGCGAACGAGTGTAAATGAGGCTTGCGCCGTTTCTACTGACTGATGACGTCATTACTGTCAAGCTTAATGAAAATTTCCGGAAAGTTACCGTGCGGCGGCTCGTTCCGCAAAAAGAAGAAAGAGGCGCGGTAGCTCCTTTCCGCGTTCACGTGAACGCGCGCGCGCGCTCACATACATCGGCTGGTGCACGAAGCCGCGGATGAGAGAGAAGAAGAAGTGTGTTGGCTATATACGCATTTTCTCGGTAAAAGGAAGACTTCCAGCTAGAAGAAGACACGGAGGGAGGTAGCGCGCGAGCCTCGCCTATATATAACGCATAGGTGTGTAACGCTTGGGCGCTATACATAAATATATATATATATATATGTATATATATATATATATATATATATATATATATATATATATATATATATATATATATATATATATATATATATATATATATCTATATAAGCGCGTGTTCGCGGGGGTATATATAGGTACGCGCGAAGCAGAGAAATTTTACGAGAATTTCCGAGACTAATTTCTCCGGCGTGCGCGCGCTTTGCCGTAGCGGTAGCAGCGAGAGCGCCGCTCCAAGGCAGGCGGGCGTCGTTAATTTCTGACGTTAATTGCTAAACCTGAAGTTTCTAGAAATTTCCTGCCCAACCCTTCTCCTCTAACCTTCCTTTTGCTTCTCCTTCTCTAACTCTATATCCCTTGCTGCGGGCTCTCGCTCTTTCTTCCCGTCCTCTCTTCCTTTCTCTCTCTCTCTTTCTTTCTCTCTCTCTCTCTCTCTCTCTCTCTCTTTGCGAGAAACGCGAACTCGCGCTCTTCTCTTAAGATGAGCCGCCACGGAAGCAGCAGTAGCAGCAGCTCCTCTTACTTACTTTTACCAAGTTCGAGCGAACGTTCGTTCCGCCTCACTTGATTTTCTAATGTCGCGATGGGGGGCTGCAAGAGGGTGAATTAAGGATTATTTATAGCGGGAGAAAGTTTCGGGGAGAGGTGGAAAGGCTGTCCTGACGACGACGACGACGACGGCGGCGACGTCGACGATGGTGGGGGACCGCGAAAGAAACTTGGAGTTGGTTCAAACTGGCTCTAGGGGGCGGAACGAGTTTTCGTAAGGTAGGGGTGTGAGGCTGGACGGAGGAGAGGGGGAGCTACGAAAGTAAGCTGGCTTGTGGCTTTTTACGAGTTTATCTTTGCATGCGGGACGTTGCCTCGGTGCTTATATGCTTCCGGCAAGATTATTTCTTGGGTTCTTTGGAATATTACGCTTTTGCCTTCTCTCCTATTTCTCTTTTACTAAAGTACGCCGTTTTCTTTTCATCTATTTTGTATCGCTGAGGAAGTAAAATTTTAATGAAAAATATTTTCTATTCAAAGTACAGTTTTATTAGAACTTTTTAATTTTTAAAAAATTTAAAACCGATTCATGAGTAAGCGTATAAAATTGTTTATTTTTAGCATTTAATATAATTTCGTTAGAATCTTATTGAATATAATAAATCGGTTAAAAAAAATTTCAGGTTCACTATATCGAAATGAGCAAGTTCCGTTCACGAAATTGAAATAATACGCGGCAAACTACATAAAGCCCAAGCGTTGACAAAGGCGACGTTAATTCGGCAAAAACTGAAGCCCGACAGAGAATTCCAAAGAAAAGGGTCGCATAAGTCGAAACCGGGGAGACGAGAAAAGAGCTGGAAGTTGCGCGACCACCATCGGCGAAAGAGCGCTTGCGAATTTTACAGAGCTACGTATATACGCATATAGTCTCATACGTGGGCCTAAACTCCTCGCATTTGCCACGAAGGAGGCTTCCAGGGGCTCTTTCATCCCTTAAATCCCACCCAAGCCAGTATTTGCTTCTCTTCTAGGGGGGACAAGAGAGAAAGAGACCTTCGGTACACATACTTCTCGCGCAAGTTCCCTTCACCGTTTTCTCTTTCTCTCTTTCTCTTTCTCTTTAACGCTCGTCTCGAATGCGTTCTAATAACACTCACACGCGCGTACAGACGCGCTCGCGTCTCTAGCTTATCCGCCCTCGAGGTTCTTTCTCTTCTTCGTTTACTCTTAACAGTATACACCTATGGTATTGCGCACACTGGCCGCGACCGCAGGTGTGTACGTGAGAGCTGGTTTGCTATTCCGTTGGCGCAAATATCGCCTTTCATATTCCTTCGAAGGAGCAGAAAATCGTTACGGCGCCTTTTAGTTATACGTGCGCGCGCTCTCTCTCTTTCTCGCGCGTCACGGCTGTAGAGGGAGAAGAACGAGAAGAAGGGGCTGCCGGTCACGTACACACACATGCACACACGCGTGGGGGGTGGGGATGTAAGTAAGTAAAGTCTCGAAGCCTTCTCCAGCTCTCCCTCGAGCTGTCTCCTCCTCCTCTCGCGCACTTTTGTCTCTCTTTATCTCGAAGCCGGTCCCACCCTCGGCTCACCCCGCGCGCCGCTTTTCTCTCCTTACTCTTTGCTTCCTCCGCGAGTCCCTTTTCTCGCACGCATACCACCGCTTCCCTTCTCCATCCTTTTCTCGCGCTCTCTTTCGTACGACGAAGCTCCTCGAAACGAAATTCTCCGCACCCTTGCCTCCGTGGGCGCGCACACATAGATGCGGCGCGTGCACGTGTGGGCTTGGGCGACCTTAGCTTTCCGGATCTGAGCTTTCCCTGCGTCTCACTTTCTCAGCGTAGGCTATTACCCTCCTTTATCCCGATGCCTGGCCCAAGCAAATATGGCGGAAAACTAAACAACAAGCGTAGATAGAGGAAAAGATAGAGGGCAATGGGATAATGGAGAGGAGAGAGACAAGGACGCTGGCGCGTGTAGTCACGCTATCTAAGCGAGAACGGCTGCGGTCTTCCGGCTTGAATTTTAAAGGCGCATCGTTATTCTGACCTCTCTTGCCACGACTGAGCGAGAAAGAAAGAGAGAAAGAGAGAGACGGATCGCGGGATTCTTCGCGTTCCTAGGGAAACGAATGGAATCCGCGAGAATGAGTCCTCTCGCTTATTCGACGATGGCGATTAAAGATGCATTCCAAGGAACGTATGAAAGACAATGACATATGACTGATTTTTAGACATTAGAATCGATTTAAAGATTGCTTATATTTATTCGCGTGGAAATAAAATATTTTTTCATCAAGTTTCTCAAGTACAAACGAGTGTTTATGAAAATATGTAACATTATTGTTACATGTTCATATGAATATTAATAAACGTAAAGATTTTATACATTATACAATTTTTCATACAAACTTATATTTTATTTTCTCTATATGAGAGGTTTATAAGACTAACGCTGAAGATTGAATATATTTTACATCAATCTTTGTTCGATTCGCAACTCTCGAAGTAAATTTGATTGTCGGCGCATTCTGAAAAGCAAAGCGCGCGGGCGCGCCGTAGACAAATCCAGTTCGCAAAGTCCAAAACGAGTCTCGGATGTCGCAGAAATCGTGGGCATGTTTCGCTCCACTGAAGGAGTACCGGGGATAAAGGGGTGGCAGGGAGGGAGGATGGATTTTCGGGAGGTGTAGGTGAAAGGCTGCCGGTGTGGCGACTGTTGCAGAAGGCTGCGGATGGCGGCTGCGACGAGAAGAAGAAGAACGTAGACCGAGTGAGGAAGAGAGAGAGAGATAGTTACTCGGGATGGAGAATTTCCTCATTCCCGGCCTGGAGACTTAGAGTTGGTAATTAAATACAAGGAACCTTGCTTCGCTTCGCCTCGTCTCGCCTCGAGTCAGCTCAGCCGCTTCTCTCTCAATCTCTCTCTTTCTCTTCCTCTTTCTCTTTCTCACACACTGTGATAGTCTCGCGACTATCCGAGCCACGGTTCTTCTTCTTCACAAGAAAGAGAGAGAGAGAGAGAGAGAAGTGTGCTTCGTCCGGAACATAGAGCTAGAGGAAAAGCGAAGCTTCGTATTTAATTTGGGACTTCATTCGATTTGCTTCGACTCGCGAATTGAAGCAAGTGCTTTATCTTCGAGTCTAACGAATTTAGAAGATTTTACTTCGACTTCAGCTGGATATTTTTAAGTTTCTAATTTTAATAAACTACATATTTTAATAAACAACGAAAAAAAATAGCAAACATCTATTTTTATTCATATTTATTACGGTTTTTAATTTTTTGTAGTCGTTAAAGAGCCGTCGTATTAAATGGCTTGAGAGAACTTAAAAAGTATCTTGAAAAAAGAAAAAAACGTAATCAAATCACCCTCCACCGAACAAAACAAGCCGTCGAATGATACACGTTTAATCGAATTTTTTCACAAAAAAAAAAAAAAAAAAAAAAAAAAAAAAGAAAGGAATAAAAAGCCCGCAACATAAAAAGTAAAGACCCAATACATAATATACGCAGCGGACTTACTCACACGACACGAGCGCGCACGTCTTTTGTTCAGATTCGGCCGTCCCCTATGCAGCAGAGCTATCGTATACACGCGACGTACGTACTCAGGGTAAAATTTTTTTTCGCGGCCTCGCTAAATCAATTTCGCGATCGTGTCCCGTGTGCGTGCGGCGTACGCTTATAGTTACACGGGTGGCGGGGGGGGGGGGCGAGTACAATACAGAACGCGCGCGTACTCGCGCTTATACGCTGTGTACGCCTGTACAGCCATGCCATTATTGGCAATAACAGCGTTACACCAACCCATCCACAAGCCTCGTAGAGGCTTCTGCTGCTTCTCTTCCTCTATTACCTGCTTTTTCTCCCTCCCTCCATCTCTCTCTCTCTCTCTCTCTATTTCTCTATAGCTCTCTTCCTTCTACCCATTTTCCTCATCGCTCTCTCTTTCTCTCTTGCTCGCGAAACTCAATTCCCTAGGTCGAGCAGAACGTAGAGACGAAGCGCGCACACTTTGCGTTCTCTCGCTTTCTCTCTCACTCTCTCTCTCTCTCTCTCTCTCTCTCTCTCTCTTTCTATGCACTGTGCACAAGACGAAATTTCATTCCCTCCCCTTAGCGCTTTCCTTCTCTCCAGTGCTCCTCCTCCTTCTCTTTCTCTTTCTCCACCCCAAGCGCTTCTCTCTCAGTCTCTCTCTCCTGTGCCCGGTAATTGTGCACGCGAAGCAACCTGGAACCTGCATTTGCCCGTGGGTTCATAAAGGAGTCGCTCCGCGCCTCTCTCTCTCTCTCTCCTTCGGAGTCTGAGGGAAAATCGACGAAAGAAGGGACTAGACAGAGAGGAAGAGAGCGAGAAAGCTCGTCCTTCGCCGAGCGACGAGAACGTCGCTTCCTTTGCTTCGGGCACGACGACGCCGGCGATGCTCTTCAACCGTTCAAACTTGTTTTGTGGCTCAAGTGCACCCAGAGAGAGATAGAAATAGAGAGAGAGAGAGAGAGAGAGAGAGAGAGAGAGAGAGAAAGAGAGAGTCTTTTCTTTCCCTCTTTTTCTTTTACGACAAAATTGAGGTTCAAACTTTGATCGACTTCTCTGATGCTAGTTTAGGCTAATATGAGTTTGCTAATATGGTCCTTCATGCAGGTTCGAATTTTATCGATTAATGTCATTCTTGAATTACACTATTTTACGCATATTTCTGATGCGCGGAATGAAATTTCAATCGATTGTTTTTTCAAATTTCTAAACTTATCTTCCGCTTATAAAACGTTTTAAATGAAGCACTTTCATATTTTATGATACGAGTAAAAGAACCGCTCAATTATTTAAAATTATACCTTTTGCATTTCCAGAATAATGTCATATTTTTTTAAAATTTGTTTAGAGAAAATTTTGTTTTCTATGTTCAACTGCATTCTTTTATTTTTATTTTTAAATTTAAAACGATTTTAAACGAGTATTAAGTATTTTCATTTCGCTGAACTTAATTACCGTACGTTTATAAAGTTAAATTTATATTTGAGAATGCTGTATTTTACGCCAAGCCTTTAATTTGACATGAACATGCAATTTACAGCGTTAGACCTCTTACAAAAGATAAAGCGCAAGTCTTTATATTATCACAGGAAATACCAAAAATAATAGTACCGAATTCAATTGCTATAACGTAAATAAATGCTTATTACGAATGCATTTTATATATAAAGATTTAAAGAGATCTTTGTTACAATGTTTTCAAATTTCATTGAATTTACAAACTTATGTATAAACAAAACGCGGTTATATTTTTAAGCATTTAGAATAATTTATTCTATTAATCATTTTCTATTTATAGTAAGAAATGTACATTTCTTAATAACATGAACTCTCAAGTTAATTTCTTTGATTTTTCAAAGATTGACAACATAGAATTTTTTAAGTTTTATCCAATCAATCTTCAATAAAAAAATAAAGGTAAAAAGAAAGTACTAGCGGTCAAGCAAGTTATACATCGCTGTATTCAAGCCGTGCAAGAATATTCGAGTATTCTCGGAGTATCGGCGTTGAATAAAAAACTAGCAGCCGAGCGGCTCGCATGCAAAGGCGCTCTTGGTGTACGGTCGCGCATTAGTAGTTCGCTGGTAGACAAGGAACGGCATAAATTCGCGACATAGCGTAATTTTAAGTCGGAAAGCAGAGAGCGAGAGAGAGAAAGTTCGCCAGCTCCTCGTCGCAGGAAGAAGAGAAGAACGGGAAGGAGAGAGAGAGAGAGAGAGAGAGAGAGAGAGAGAGAGAGAGAGAAAGGCAACCTGTACACGTACACGGACCAACACAGTTGCGCGAGCGTATAGCGCCCGCCTAATCTCGTTCTAAAATCTAATTCCGCCAACAATTTCTAAGCCGGTCCATTAAAATTCTAAGCACAGAGGGAACGCCGCCGCCGCCGCCGCCGCCACCGCCGTCGAGCGAACCGTCGTCCCGCCATCGTCTTTCTCTCTCTCTAACGTTTTCTCTACCTCCTTCTCCTCGAGCTTTCCTCTCTCTTTAGAAAAGCGAGTAGTGCGCGGAGTCGGGGATAGCGAGCGCGTTGTATAGAAGAGTCTCGCCCGGACGAGAGAGAAAGAGAGAGGAAAGAGGAAAGTGGAAAGAGGAAGAGCGCCGTGTATATAAAGGACGAGAAATAGAAGTAGAAGGAGGCGGGGGGGGGGAGGGAGAGAAAAGGGGTTGCTGCTGCTACGGCCGGGGCGCTCGGTGGGTTGAAACAATAAGAAGGCCTCCCTTTACTCCTACGCTTTTGCAGCTCTCTTCTCCTCTTCCGTACGGTGCGTCTATATATCTATGTACACCTACAGCCCGCACACACACGTATACATACTCGCGGCGTAAGAACGCCGTAAAAGCTGCGCTTTCGCATTGGCTGAGCTCCCACGGCTACGAAAAGTGAGAGAAAGAGAAAGAGAAAGAGAAAGAGAGATAGGGAGAGTGATGCTCACAAATAGTGCGAACGGTACGACACTCTTAAGCTTCCCGCCTTCCTCTTTGCGTATAAGGGAACACTAAGAAAAGGCCTTTTCGTTCCCCGTCTTATTACACTCCCGTTGTACCGCGCGCGATTGTTGTTTTGCCGCTCAACTTTTGCTCGTCCCCTACTGCCTCTCTACCGAGGCTCGCTCTCGCAAAACGCGCACCCGCTTAATTAATGCCAGTCCGTTCGCGCCCTCTATTTTATACATATATGTTATATCTGCGTATATGTCCGCATACTTTATAGCGATAAGTATGCGACCAACGTCTCCCAGCACGATTCGTCTTTTCCATCGACGCCGATAATTGTCGTTGTATTGCGGATGACGCGGGGACTAAGAGCACCGGCTGGTCCTTTTCCTTTAAAATTTGCCGGGGTTGCTACCTTCGGCTTTAGATTGCCGAAATCTCGGCGGACCCTTTTGCTTTACGTGCGTTTATTCAAGAGAGGGATGCCGGTGAATCTAGGTTTGCCGAGGCACGAATGCGCTGCTGTAATGTTTTATGGTTGGACGATGCGAAGGATTGGGGAGACGTTAGAAAAGTAAAAGAGAAGTAGCGCCTGCAAAATATTGCGAGAAATTTGCTTGAACGTTAAGAATTTTCAATACCAAAGGAAATAAATGTATTTTAAAAATTAAAACAGTTAATTTGAATAAACAGCAAGTGGAAGTTGAAATCAATACCGATGTAAAAGAATAAAGTAAACGTAAAAGTAAGTTTATAATTTATAAAAACAAAAATGATGAATATCCTGAATCTTGGCAATTCATCGAGTTCGAAAAGTAATTTGAAAAAATTCTCGCGAGAAAACTTAGCTCGAGCTATACACAACACGCGTGTGCGCGCGAATTCATCCCCTGCATTAATTCCGCGTATGCTCACGCATCTCTTCGCTGAGTCTCCGAACGTCGTCGCTCGTAGTTTTGAAGAAAAGGGAGAGAAAGAGAGAGAGAGAGAGAAAGAGAGAGACAGAGGGGTACGAGGGTTGAGAAATCGCGCGAGGTTTGCCGCGCGACGACAAACGAAAGGAGCGCGAGAATAGAAGCCGAGGGTACGGCGACGACGAGGGAGTGCCGAGAGATGGAGGAGGAGGTGGAGGAGGGAAGGAGGGGGGGGGGGGAAGAAAGGGGTGCTCCGCGCGATGTTTGAGTTTGAAATTACGAAGCGAGAGAATTTATACGGAGAGCGCCGCGTGCGCGCTGCTCCGAGACTCTGCGCGAACTTTCATTTATTCAAGGCGTGTGCCTACTACTCCCTCCCCCCTCCCTCTCCCCCGCTTTTCCATCCCGTGAACTTTCTCTAGAAGTCGTTTTACTCGTCGTCGTCGTCGTCGACGTCACCGAAGAGAGAAAAGCGCGAGCAAAGACTCGAGGGGGTGTACAAGCTACGCCGCCGTCGTCGTCGTCGTCGTTCAGGCTCCCCCTTTTCGTGCTTCGAAATCTTTAGGTCCCTCCTTGTGATGATCTCTCGGGGGAGAGAACCGAACGAGTTGCGGGGGCTGTGCGCGCGCGAGTTCAAAATGCCCCCTCGACCTATGAAGCCAAAGATTTTCACCGACGTGTTAGCTACTCCCTTTAGCCTCATGGCGTCTCAGATGGAGGAGACTTTTTTTTCGTACTCGTTTTATTCGCAACGTTTCACTTTGGAAATATCTTATATTGAGTAAATTAATTCTACATTTATTAAAATCTTAATAATTTTGTCATTTATGAAAATGTAAATATTGAAATACCTCAAGTATGTAAACATGTTTAAAAAATTTTCAAAAGTATCTGAAGGGTAATTTTCTAGGATATTCAAGATAAAGTTGAGTAAACTATTAAAGAAATCTAATGTTTTTCATTCACTGTTTTTCATTCTACTTTATCAATTTTTGTTTAATGAATATAAAATATGCATTTAAGTTTACAAAATTAAACAAAATTATAAATTTGAAAAATTAATGGTTTAATGATTACCCATTTAAAAAAAAAAAAACTAACTGTTATTATCATATTTTAAAGAGTGTTTTATATTTATATTTTAGCTATACTAAAGATATGAAAGTTTATCGTTAGAAATTAAAAAGACGCAACTACAGTTTACGCGATACAGACTACGCGATTTTAGAAAATCATGAAGGTAGAAATAGACAAGTGGTCGAAAGCAAAGTCGAGGAATAAGAGAAACTCGGGAAAACGCGCTCGAGAAAGCAACGCGAGTTGTAGCATCGAAAGCCCATCGGTTCAACTAACATAAAACTCATCAACGCGAAGTATATATCGATTAGCGCGTGCGAAGGAACTCGCATAGCGCGCGTACGAACAAGTTCGTATAACGAGTACCTTTGACGAAGCCTCTCTCTTCTCTCTCTCTCTCTCTCTCTCTCTCTCTCGCTTTCTCTCTATCTCGAAGGAATCGTTTTCGAGACATCGTTTCGCAAAGTTTCTCGCGCTCTCTTTCGCCTCCGGCTATGTCGTTTCTCCTTTTCCACCTTTGCTTTCTATCTGCTCTGTAAGAGAAGAGTCGGAGAGAGGGTAGTGAGCTCGATCGTTCAAGTCTGCGCGCGTGTCTCTCTGTTTCTATTTCTTGTCTCGTTGAGGCGATAAAGAAGGGTCATCGATTCCGACCCTCGTACAAGCAAATATTTTAGTTTGCGCTGAAATACTTGGATTCGTCGACGCCTCTCGACGATACATGCATTTTAAAAACTCGTAAGAATAATTATTACTTTTTATTAATCGATATTAAAGAATTATATATCTTCCAACAAAGAATAAACTATTTACGATTAATATTTTTACAGGATATTCGTCAATGATTCGCTTTTCCATTGTCATGTAATGCGAATTTGCGAATAGCGTAAAAAGAAATTATTATTTATAGTATCCGATAAAACGATAACGTTCGGATATTTGTGCGCATCAGTAGTCGAATTGTTTGATTAATCATCAACCAATGAATGATCGTCAAAGGATACGACGAATATTCGACGCGGAGAAATACGCATACGAACTCGAGAGAGCGCATTATTTTAAAAGTGCGAAATGCATGGGAATCCGCACGTTTTTAAAGCGCTCAATCGTTTTAATTTATCGAAAAAGTTACGGCATATCGACATGCGCGAAAGTAGGAGAGAAAGAGAGAAAAAGAGAGTACGGTGTGTAATAGCCGGGTGGGAAGTGGCTAGCATTGTGAAACAAAAATTATTTTAATTTCCGTTCGGTGCTATTGTATTCGCGAATCGATAGTTGCATTTTATTATGAGAAATAATTACAATTTTAATAAATGTCTAGACAGTTGGTGTATGCGCAACGAGCGCGACGCCCGTCGCATTTTATAAGTTTTTACGCCGCGAGAAAGTAGAAAAGTACAGAGGTAACTAAATGAATCGTTGAGTATTGCGTATATGCGAGGGAGTAATATTAAATTGCGTGGTAAAAATGAATAAAATCGTGCGTGTTTTCAACATAACGCAATAAGGATTAATGTCGATATTAGAATTTATTTATAAACGATATTTTTAACGCAGGATGTTTTATTGTCATCGAATTATTGATAGACAACGTCGAGACTTTCTATCGAGAAATTAATTATTCGATTAAATTATAAGAGTATATACATGCATTATTATTGTAGAAATATCGCATATTATCAAACGAATAACTACTTTCAAGGGTTTAAAATATTTAAGATTAATACGTGTCTTAAGAATATCTGACTTTCTTGTTCGTGCACTCCCTTCTTCATTCTTCCTTTCTCGCCATCCATCCATCTCACTCTTTCTCTTTCTCTCTCGCTTCTCCTCCTTACGCTCTTTCTTTCATCGTTCTCCTCAACTTTATGCCTCGAGCCTCTCCCTCTCTTACTTTTGCTCGCATACGAAGCTTTGTCTGCAAAACTTCAGAACGGCGGGTGTTTCGCGATTATACATATAATTTAACGACGCCGGCAACGAAGCGAAGTTGGTCCCAGAAATCAATGCCGGAGACAAAAGCCAAGCACTCTCTCTTCCTTCCCCCCCCTCTCTCTCTCTTTCTCTTTCTCTCTTTCTCCTTTCCTCTTTTACCCACCCCCCTTCTCCTTTCTCTCTTTCTCGTTCGCGAGAGACTAAACTCATACAGCCGTATCGTATGTACACACGTATGTATTCGCGGTATAGAAGAAGAGAGAGATGAAGGCAAACGCCGGCTGGCTTGTCGAGGATGTTTTCGAGAGAAAGAGAAAGAGAAAGAGAAAGAGAAAGAGAGAGAGAGCAACGGAAAGAGAGAATGTATATAAGGGGGCCGCGCTTATAACTGCGAGTAGGAGGAAGGTCGACATAAAGGGGGGAAGAAAAGGGACAAAGCTGGCTGCTGGATGTCATAAGTACGAAGAGAGAAAGAGAAAGAGAGAGCAGCCTGGGTTTCTCCTTCTGCTCGCCTTTTCGCCGAGGGAGAGAGAGAAAGTGCGAAGCCTGAAATTTCGGCAGTAAGTCGTATTTTCTAACGAGATAATGCCACCTCCTGCCTTCTATCTCTTTCTACTCGCAGCCTCCTCCTCTTGTATTCTCATTCGGGAAGTCGAAAGCCTTCGATGCGCGAAAGGAATGCCGTGTCTAATGCATGTCCCGAGGTAACGAGGTCCGCGCGATGGAAGATGGCTATGGTTTCGTAAGGGATATTCGTCGTTGTATATATTTTTTTTTTTCATTTTCTGTACTTTTCTGTACACACATTCTGTACGTCATACTTTCATTATACGCGATCTTTTTAGAATTTTTCACAAGAAAAATAAATATATAAATTCAGTTAACACGTATGCGCCCCACACGCTGAACTTTCCGTTTAAGCCATTTGGTATTATCATTGTAAAATGAAGAATTTTTTAAAAATTCATTATACAGTCAATTATGGGCATCTTAATACTATAATGAATTTTTAAAAAATTCTTCATTTTACAATGATAATACCAAATGGCTTAAACGGAAAGTTCAAGTATTGTTTACGTATGCGCCCCACGCGGTAGAGAACGTGTTGAACAATAACAATTTTTCGTTGAGTTATTCAATCACAGCCAATTGTACCTTGTTATACAAAATAATTACCGCTATTTTAATTTGTTACCCAATAAAGTATTCCAGTATTTTCGCATCTTTTCCACGACAATTTCGAAAACCTAAGGCAAAAATTTTCCTAACGAAGGCAAAATTCTCGGCCGCGATCAGCCGACGCAAGTCGGGGGTAAAACGAAACCGGTTGTCTCTCCTCACATATGCATACACATAAATGTGTACATACGGATAGAGGAAGGTAAAGCAATAGATACTAGCGTTAGAAGTACGTAGCGCGCGTATATAGAGCGGATCCCGCGAGGACGTTCTCCCGGCATTTGCGGCTCGGGTATTAAGAAATCTCGGCGGACATTTGGCGGTTGTCCAACATTCTCGTAGCGGCCGAATTAAAATGCCGGGCGAGCGAGTGCGCCGCGTGCACCCCGATCTTCTCTCTATCTCTCTTATACACACGTCGTCCTCCGTCCTTGTCCGCGATGCTTTCCTATCTTTCCTTCTCTCTGTCTCTTGCGTTCTATGTGCATGTGTAATATACCGTATAGAGCAGCACGGACTGAGATTGTTCAAGCGTGTCTATGACGACGCTTATGAGAACGAAGATTTGTTCGACCAAGGTTTTTTCCCTAAAGATTTTTTTTGAGATATTTCTCACGAGAATGTTGAAGAAATACGGTGACGTCACATTTTATAAATATGGAACATTAGATTTACGAGAAAAAAAAGTTTTGAAAAGGACACATTTTATTTTAGAATAATTTTAACTCATTCCTTTTATATTTATTGAATTTCTTTTGCCGTTGACGCTTCGCTAAAGATCGATCTTAAAAAAATATTACTGTAATTTTGACATTTATAAGGATGAGTTTAAAAAAAACTGAATAAACATTTTGATCAAAAATTTGTGATAATAATCAATATGAAATAAAAAGAAAAATAATGAATGAATTTGAGGATTCGTTCTTAAATAAATAACGATAATTTTTAATAAAATGGCTCACGGCGACGATAAGTAGACAAACATACAGTAGCCGAGAAGTGCAACGAGAAACAGGAGAACGGCAAAACGAGGGCAATTACCGAGCTTCCGTATAATTAGAAGTAGAGTCCGCGGCTCTCGTCTTCGGAAGGGACCGAGTCGACAAGGACGCAGAGATGCCTCGGCATCGAAAAATAGGTCCAGAAGGCAGACATAGCTCTCGCTCCCATAAACACGTGTATACGAAGAGAGTGTGAGAGAGAGAGAGAGAGAGCGAGAGAGAGAGAGAAAGTCGGTGCAACGACAGCGGCAGCCTCGTTGGCAAATGTCGGCTTCGCGTTCGTCGGGAGAGAATACAGAAACGGAGTCTCAGAAATACGAGAGCGAGCGAGATAAAGAGAAAGAGAGAGAGAGAGAGAGAGAGAGAGGGAAAGCAACGCGCCCCCGAGCCTCGTTGCTATTATCCTCTCAGTCAGCAAGGACGATATTTCTCTGTGGAAGCTTCTCTCTCGTGGAGTGAATGCTCCTTAATTTCCTTTGAGCCGTTTGCTTCAGAGCAGTCGGCCCCTTCCTTCTCTCTTAGCCATCCAAAACCTCCTTCTCTTCTTCCTTTCCTTCGTCCTCGCCTCGACCTCCCGAATCCCGACGCCTTCCTCTATTATTCCCTATCTCTTTTCCTTTCCTTCTTTTCTATTTTCATCCTCGATTACTCTTTTCATCGCCTTTTTCACCTTTTACTCTAATTCTTTCTTCATTTATTTTTCTTATAACCATTTCGTTACCGCCATCCACCGCCGTTTATCTACCGCCGTACTTTTCGACTAAATTTTCTAAACTTCTTTGTCCTTCATAAACATTTTTATTATTTAAAATATCTTATTATAATCGACACAACGTTTTTTACAAGGAATTTTATCGTGTAGCTTTCTTCTTTGGATTTTCCAACCACAATCCAAGTTCCGATCGCTTCTTCGATTCTCTTTCCCTCCTTCTCTCGCTTCTCTCTTGCGCAACCATATTCTGTAATTTCGTTTACAAATGAAAGGGCCGTGAGGTACAATTTTGTGAAGCTCGCTATATACACGGCGCGCTTGATTTTCTCTCTCACTTCGGTCCACGCGGAATCCGATTTGAAGGTGCTGTTGTAACGCCGTTGCCCTTACATCGACGTTGCATAGTTGAATGGGAAAACGACTTTAGCGAAAGCTGCAACGTACGCGTACTAAGATCAAGAAGCGCCTCGCTAGATTAAGATGGAAAACGATTTTCTACATAAGGCAGACTTACTAATATATACCGGAGGGAGAGAAGTGGCGCGAAAATTAGGAATAAGGCGCGTTATCCCGCGGCGCGCGATAATTGGCCGCTCACTCTCTCTCTCTCTCTCTCTCTCATTCTCGCTCTTGCTCTCTTTCACATAATGGATGACGGGGAAAATTCGCTCGGGGCAGAAACGCGAATATGGGGCTTGGTAAGGAAGAGTAGCCTTTGCCGCGATTCGTGTAATATCGCGCTATGAGAAATTTAATCCCAGCGGGGGCGCGCATTAGACCGACTTTTGAAAAAGGTATCCCGTGATTGGATTCATTTTTTCAAGATTTCTAAATTAATCGGCTGGTTTTCTTATTAAAGTAAGATTTACATATTTTTATTAAATAAAATTTTTATAAGAGATAGCAGAATATCCCATTATGATTTTTTAATGAAAATTATTGGTAAATTATATAATGTAATGTGGTTCAAACATATAACAAAATTTATCGTTTAAAGGTATTCATATCAAGCTACTTGAACTCACTATGATACCGTAAGAATTGCTAATCTTTATGTATCTTTAAAAGTTAAATATATCAAAAAATTTTTTGAAGAATAAATATTCTTTTACAAAGATTTCAATTGAAAATTACAAAAATCAAACAAAAATCTGTTCAAATAGATATGAATGTAAAATTTTTAATTTAATATTTTAAATATTTATGTTTGATAAAAACGTAGATGATTTTTAAAATATTAAACTATTATTTTTGTATTTGAATATTTTTTATTTAAATTAAATTTAAAACTCGTAGAAAAGTTAATGAACTAACGTTAAATTATTATTTAATATGGTGTTAAATCTTAAATTTTTTACACAGTCCTTATTTTATACAAGATTTTTAAAATCATCGTTTAAAAGCTGATATCGTTCCTTCGTGATTAGGAATAACAAGTCCAGAAAAGAGCCAAGAAAAAGTAAGATAAGAAAATCAAAGGTTACGGAAAAAGCGAAGAAGGTTTGTCCAAGACCATAGCTAGCAAAAAGGGGCAAAGTATAAGCAGCAAGCTGCGCACGGAGCTTCGACAGACATACACATACATACACCCACACGTGGACGTAATCGCGCACACAGATAGAGGCACGTATACGTAGACTCGCAGCGAGAGCTTCTCGAGCGCGCGTCGTTTTTCATCCCTTATTTTGCCTCGGCAGTGCCGGCGCTGCCGCCACCGCCGCCGCTGCTACGGAGAAGGAAGAGGTGGAGGAGGCGAATACGAGGGGGCAGGCGGGTGACGGGAGCAGCAGCAGCAGCAGCAGCCGGCTAAGGGGGGCGCCCGCCGCCTAGTAAGACGGGGGTGGCAGCATGGCCGCTTACCCGGGACTCCGCCCTCGAGTGGCTTCCCCCTCGGGGCGCCGGAGGGGAGCCCCAGAACTTGGAAAACCTGACGCTCTCTCGCGCCCGCGTCTCTCTATGCGCATACACGCGCGTACATGTACATCAGTGTACACCTCTATAGACATAACTATGTAGATGTGTATATATATATATATACGTATAAACGTATGTATAAGGTGTATATATACACGCGCGCGCGTATATAGACCACCCGCACCTATCCACCCATCCACCTACCGCCCGTTCGTTCGCTCGCTCTCGCGTCTAGAAATTTGCATTAATTTCGCCCGTAAGAGAGTTTAATTGCGTTTCTAATAAGCCCGGCGAAGCGCTCCGCGCTTCTAAGAAATCTATTATGTGCCGGAGGGGGATGTTGAAGGAAGAGGAAAAGTTGGGCTTTGTCGAGATACGAGCCGCGAGCTACGCGGATTCGTTTGCGATTCCAGCTCTATAAAAGGTTTCGCTGAATAAGAGAGTAAGATTGAAGCCAGAAAGTTAGAAAGAGAGGAAAGATGTTTCGTGCGCTGCTTGCCTGATCGCCGAATGTAATCAAGCTGCTGTTACTGCCGCTACTGCTGCTACTGCAGTTTCAAGACGCACTGCTCTCTCTCTCTCTATCTATCTTTCTAGCGCTCGCGGATTATTGAATTTGTAATGAACTTGGATATTGTCGTGCAGATTTAATTTGATATTTGCGTTTTGCATATCTTAAGATACGCTTTTCAAGAACTTTCGTAACAATATTAGACAAAACTAATATTCTTTCACTCTTATCTTAAAGTTTTTACCATCGATACAATTTTTAATAAATCACTTTGTCAAAGATAATAATTATTTTTAAATTACTGATTTGTTAAAAATTTTAATATCGACTGATTCAAACTTAAACGTATATTTTGATTTTACGACGAATGATTTTGCTACGTCGCAATATCAAAATAATATTAAAAAATGAGAATTTAGACGCGTAGAAGATGAATTGCAAATCGAAAAAATAAATTTAAAAAATTTATTAAAACAACAAACTTGTCTTTACGCGAGAAAATAACAAAACAAACTAATACATTAGTTTCGAATACATAATTAATCATTGAACGAGAGAGAGAGAGAGAGAGAGAGAGAGAGAGAGAGAGAAAGAAACTTTTCTAATACACAAGTTCTACATCACCGAAGTTATAAATATAAAATATGAATATCGAATAACTATAATATTCTATCGTAATAATATAAAGTCGATTTCGCACGTGTAAGCGTAAACTATAAAAACAAACGTGTCGCCCGTCTATTTTTCACCCACACTCTCGTACAACTGTATCCGTCCGCATACATAATCGCTTATCCACGCGCACGTCGTTACACAAACATACCCATAAACAGTTGTCTTTGCATTAGCCTTTATCTCGGACACTTCTCCGAACCACGATTCACGAATCAAAATCACGAACTGACCAGCGGCATCTGCGGCTCTCGTTCACCAACTGGTCATTGCGCTTTCGTCTCGTGTCTCTCCCCCTCCCGTCACCGCTTTGGGACTCACGCGGCTCTTACGCCGCCAGCGCGAATTGACCGATACGGGCCGCTCATGTGGGAAAGGAAACCAGTTCCGAGCGAAGACGAGTCGCTCGTTGTCGTTGCTATTGCTGCTGCTGCTGCTGCTGCCGCCGCCGCCGCCGCCGAAGATGGACAATTGAATGCCGGAGAAAGAGAGACAGAGAGGTCAGTCAGTCCATCGCTGATTCTTTCGCGCGCGTGTGAAAAATGCGCGAAAGTGCCCCGAACGAAACCTGTTTTTTTCGGACGGAAGAGCGCGCCGGGGCCCTTAGGGAAAAGGATGCCATCGAGACTGACCTACTAAAGGTTTGCTCAGGTTTTACCCTTCGTGTAGCGATCTTCGCTTTCTTTTTTTTTTTTCAAAGTAAACGCAAGGAATAATTGCTCGGTGCATTTTAGATATTGAAAGTGTTGTTATTTACTTGGTTTTGAGATTAATGGCTTTGTCAGATCTATATTGATTGAAAATCTATAAATTAAAGAACATATTAATAAAAGAATCGCACATATTATTGATCGTATTGCATTATTATGAGAATTCAAATAAAATTTGTTAGATAAAAACGGGTTAAATAGAATAAAATTATACCATCATTAATAATTAAATGCTTTATGGAATCTTAAAATACCATTCAATAACGACAAAGAAATTTTTTTTAAATGCAAAACGCGTACCTTGGTAAAAGATTTAAAAACTTCTTTCTTCAACAAAATTTCAATAATACATTTTAATTGGTATAAAAATGAAGTTATTTGAATAAGCTTCGAAATTTTAACTATGTAAAAAAATGCACGCGTACTTCATAGATTTCTCGCGTCTATTATGTTATTTTGTAAAAAGCGACAAAATGAATAGTTTGTAGCTCAGCGGTGAAACTATTCATTATTTTTTTTCGGTAGTTTCGACAAAGTATTCCAAATATATAAGTCAAAGAATTTGAAAGACAATGTATCTGAAAACCGTTAACTATATGCCCTACAAAACTAGCAAAATAAAAATTCATTCACAATCTTTGAAATTCAAAGACCATTTCTATGACCTAGAAATGAAAAGGAAACGAAAAAAAAAAAAGAAGACTAGAAATAAGTTTGAAAAGCCTATTACATTCGTAAAAAAAAATAAAGTAAAATAAAATAAAAAATTAAAAAAAATGTCTATTGCTTGGCACACGCCGACTTTTCTCGCTCCCCGTACATCCTCCCATTCATGCTCGAGTTAGAAGCGCGCGTACGAGCGGCTTGGAGGCAGTCGAGCGCATAAATTAAAAAAATATAATCGTCGCGATAATAGAGAAAGAGAAAATCGGTGGTAAACCGGTCGATGCAGGAAGCTGACCACTCGGACAAGGCCGGTTGTGCGGCTGGATTTTGCGATGAAAAACCGGCTCGTTGCAACCAGTTTTCTTGCGTTACTTACTCGCCGCCCGCCAACGTCTGGTTGGACTAGTTTTCAAATATATTTCCGGGCAGGAGGACATAGTGTATAGTGTTCGGCAGATGCTACTTCGAGCCTTGAAATTTATTTTTTTATTCAAACGTCGCGTCTCTCTTTTATGCGCAGGAAGCTTTCGTGTGCCTCGAAGTATTTATCGTTTACCGAATATGTATGTCTGCGTGTGCGTGTATTTATATCCATTTATATACGTACCGCCGCCGCCGCTGCCGGTAACTTTCACTTGCAAACGACTTTATATACGCGAGTTTTTGTACAAACTCACCTGTGCTCCGACAAAGGAAGCTAACGTACAGCGTCTTCCCTCCTCGGCGAGAGGAAAAAGAGAGAGAGAGAGAGAGAGAAAGAGGGTCCATTCTGCTGTCGGATCGGTGCGATGGGTATCGTGTGCGCGCGCGTATATATATACCGCGCGGCGAGTCGCCTCTGTATTTTAATCGACGCGTCCCGCGTGGATGATGCATTGTGTATCGCCGAGATGGAGAATCGATTACAATGGAGGAGTCGAGTAAGAGAACGAGAGAAAGAGGTTTCAATTTGTTCGAGCAGATGCGCGCGAGAGATAACCTTACCTTCTCGACTTCTTCGTAATTTTTTAACTTTTCTTTCCAGGCGCTTCTTTGTGCCTTCGATTTTATTGTTAATCGGTGAAAAAAATTATAATTCTCGAGTTCCACACGAAGTGCGTCGCTTGAAATTCTTTGTAATCGTCGTTTGACAAATATGCCGCCACGTCCTTGTGCAAACGCACGGGTACAAAGAATTTTTTCAATATTAAATTGCTTTAAATGCGTTGTGCTTTCTTATTGAATCTTTTTAAAGCAATAGCACCGGCACGAATGTTGAAAAATTAAAAATAAATTTAATCTACAATTTATAATTTTTATAATGCATTTTTAAACGTTTAAATAAAACTATTTTTGTTAAATTTAAGCGATTTCGATGTTTAATAAATAATAATAAAAAAAATTATAATACTATATATGTCCTATAAATATTATTTTATTTAAATTAATACGCAACTTAAAAAAGTACAGCGAAAGTTAACGATTCGACAAAAGAAAGCAATAAGAAACTTAAAAAATCATCAGATCGCTCGACAAAGAGTAACACGGTTCTATTAACAATTTCACGCCCGGTGCATAAAGGAGAAAAAAAGAAAGAGTGTCAGCGATTCCGAATAAAGACGCGTCGAGTGGCGAGAAAAAAAGTCTCATTTGGTCCAGCGGTCAAAAAGACTTTCATTCTCTCTTTCTCCCTCCGCGCGTGCGTTTTATTTTTTTTCCTTCGCATGTGACACAATGTCTCGCATGCGGTCAGTTGGCCATTAATAAGTAATTATTTGCCGCCTCATTAGGCCACCTCTAAGATCCGTTCGAGAGAAGACCAAACAATGAAGCGAACGAGAGAGAGAGAGAGAGAGAAAGAGAGAGAGAGAGAGAGAGAGAGAGAGAGAGAGAGAAGGTAGCAGAGCGGCAGCGGCAACAACGGCAGCTCTCGGGCTTTGCATAAGGTCGACGAATGCCCGAAGGCATCACGGGATCGCACCCCCTGCGTGTCCGCGACCGGACTGACCGCTGGTCAGTCTCGGGAGAAAGATTTCGACACTCTCGCTGTTCTCCGTTTGTTGCGTCTACTTCTATATACGTATCACGGCTTGACTTTGATGCGTTTATTGGTTTGGAAATCATTATATTTTATTTAGTTTCTTTTTTCTGTTTTTTCTTTTTTTTTTTCTGTGAATAAACGGTTTGCTTCGTGCCTCGATTTGCTTGACTGCTTTAATCAATAATTGTAAGCCTGTTTAAGTTTATTGAGAAGAAACACTAACCGTACATAACTGCGTAATTATAAACGAGAAAAAAATTAAACATTAATTATTACGTTTATCGTATAAATACGTTTGTTTGAAAACAGTAGCAACACAAGGTTTGATTCACATTGCTAAGAGTAATGAACTTTGCACTTGATGGGTCACAATCGATTTAATATAATTCTAGATTCACACTTGCATTCTTCGTATCTGCATCGTTTTTCACAAGTTAATCGCATATAAACCTTACATTTTTGGCCTTTTAACGATTCGGAATATTTCTCTTACTTCTCAATCTATGGTAGAGTAAGCCAAAAAAATCATTTTTAGGACTATTCAAGATCGTAAGAAAGGAGTGGAGCATTGCATTACAATTAAGCAACAAATAACAGATATCAGCATCAAGCGACGGCGTCTCTTCTTCGTTATTATTATTGCTAGAGATAAATTAGGTAGTTGCCAAAGCACAATATCTCGTATATTTTTCGAGAACATAGACTAGGTTTAATTGAAAGTACACACAGGGCGAAATAATACCTTCCCCCTCTCTCTCTCTCTCTCCCTCTCTCTTTCCCTCTATCTTTCTCCTGCTCTATCTTTCTTCCTCACTCTCTCTCTCTCTCTCTTCTAGTTTTATTTAGTTTACAGCGTATACGTGTACTATAACGTCAAGAGAGAAGAGAGCGAGAGAGAGCGAGTGCGAGGGCTCGGGGCATATTTATGTGTGCGTGTTCGTTCGAACGTAAGTATGATGAGAAAGGGATGAGGGATGAGAAGGCAGAGCGAGCTAGAAAGAGGGAGAGAGAGAGAAAGAGAGAGAGAGCGGCGCATGCGGAGAGCGAGTAGTCGCGAGCATATAAGTAAAGTTTGTTCGCAACTTATAATAGGGACGCCTCCATCACGAGAAGGATGAGGTACAAGGTTTGAGGTTAGGTTACCCCCGTGCATCAGCTACCGAGAGCAAGAGAGAAAGCGAGACAAGCTTCCTCTTTCTCTCTCTCTCTCTCTCTCTCTCTCTCTGTTTCGTACGCCCTCCCTCCCTCCCTCGCTCGCTCACTCGCTCACGCGCGCGCGTACAGACGAACTTTCACACGATAATAGAGCATGCAGGTGCAATCTACGACGGTAGCAAATTGCAAAGAGAACGTTGAGCTACGTACGTACGAACGTGCCACGGACTTACCAGAGAGAGAGAGAGAGAGAGAGAAAGAGAGAAAGGGGCGCGAACATCGATTACGCGCTCTCGTTAACATTTTTGATTGTCTTTCGCGGTGGAAATGGCCCGCTACCCGCGGATCCTTTGCATGGAAGGCATCTTTCTTGTTGACGTTTGTAAAAGCTGCTTTGTTCATAATTTTTTTCCTTCCTTGTCGAATAGTCACGTATGCTTATCGTGCTTCAATTCTACTTTGATAATTGTAAATTTTGTTTTCTTATTTTTTAATGTTGAATCTGATGAAAACGTTATGCATTATTACGAGAACATTATTTCTTGCTTAATTTGAAATAAAATTAATAAAAAATCATTGAAAGCATAAAATTTTGTAAAATTATTTTTACAAACAGTTTTTCTTGATTAATCTGGAGCATATTGAAAGATATAAAATAAATTTATTCAATTACAGGTATTCGGTTATTTTTTTATAAAAAAAAAAACTACTCGAATTATTTATTCGCGGGTGTTTTTTATGTTCACTATTTTCTAATATGAATTATCTTTGATTAATTAGTCAAACAATATTTAATTTAAACAAATAAGAATTTTAAAATAATAAGAAAAATAATTATTTCATAAAATTATTTATAATACTTTTTAATCAATAATATATGTATATATTTTATTTCAAAAATATAAAATACGAGACGGTGCCATAATTTTATTTACTTTTGATATTTTATGAATTATTTACTGACTTTTATTATTAAATAAGTATAAAGTTTATAAATGATTTACAAAATTTTTTTACATTTTATGTGAAATAAAAAATCAATTAATTATAATACTTAATACTTCTTTAATAATGAGTACTTATATTACAATTGTATCATAAACAATAAATCGATAAAGTATAACATTATTTTTTTATCTTTTGGTTTTTAAATTTTATTATTTTTTAACGTTTTAATCAATCAAATACGGCATTTTTTAATTCTCGGTTCCCGAGCTAAAATTCTCAACCTCGTACGTCCATAGAAAAAGTAAAGAAGCTACGACGAAAGTCTAAAAATCAGTGCGGCATAAAGCGAGAAAAAAATAACTAGGACCACGTCGAGCGATCTCTTCGCTCGCTTATTTTTCTCCGCATTTACCCTTTACACGCTTTTCTCTCGCTCGTCAACCCGGTCGATGCTAAACTTTCGCCACCCTACGTCAGATGGCGTTGGCCCATTGTTCCCGCTTCTCCGCTCGCTTTCCTAAAAAGGGGTCGCGTACGCGCACGTGAATTCGAAAGAACGACGACAGATGACGCGAACGCGCCGGCTAAATGAAAAAATATCCCGGCAAGGGTGACGGAGATTTCTAGGATAGGCGATTCGTTTTTTATCCCGACCCTAAGCGGTTTTCTATACGACCGGTGCCTATTTTCTGGGTCACCCATTGTGCGCGAGCTGTCACCCTTGTTGGTTTTTTTTTTTTTTTTGAAAGGAGGCGCGTATGCTTTACCCCAGCGGTAAGTGACCCCACGCGGGACGAGGGACGGATAGTTTTTTTTTCCCAGCAAGATGACGGTCGAGGATATAAAAAGTATCGAATGAAGTTGGCCGAAATTCAGTACTACATAGAAAAAAACTTGGGGTAAGCCGATGTGAGACGCGTTTTTTTGTACAACGAAAATTAGAATCATAGGTTACATTTTTTGTCGTAAGTCGAATCGATGATTCAAATGTGATTTGTTTTAACTATAGTAATTCGAGAAAAGTTGTAACCGATCAGTCAATAAACGAATGAAAAATAGTTAAAGTTTTATCAAACTTTGTGCTTCAATATTTAAACTTCAAAATTTGAGAGTTATTAAATTATCATAAGCTATAATATTGCAATAAATTTATTATGAGATAATACTATAAATTCACAACAAATTAATTATATTATTCTTCGTCTTTATCGATCACAATAATTGAACTCTATTATGCTAATTTACAATGGTGCATTGGACTTTCGTAGAATTGATCGCTAATTCAATGCCATTTCGTGCTTTAATCGCATCGCGAATACAAAAACAATTCCAGCAATGTACGTGATTTCTCTATTTGCTGTTGTTAACATTCTATTGCCAAGTAGTGATCAATCATTTGCAAAAATTTGTTAACGATTTAATAATGGTTATCGTTGTTATAAAAATTTAAACTTTTCTGTAATAGAGTAAATTAGAGTTAGTAAAAAGATGGAAATTCTCAAATTATATACTTTTAAAACAAACCAAAATTTTATCATTCTAGTATTAAAAGCGCATTCTTATGCCAAAAATATTAATTTTTTTGCAACAACGCACAGTCTCATCTCGGTGGACGTACTTTCGTGCGAAGTTCATCAAAGTTGCGAGGAAAGAAAAGAAAACAGAAAGCAGAGAGCGCGTTCGATTCGCTCTTAGACTCGCCGTTTCTCGCTCTCTCTCTCTCTCTCTCTCTCTCTCTTTCTAGCTTCAAGGGAGTTTTCGAAGGGAAAATTGGTCGCGGCGTAATTATTTGCATCCCTCGCGAGCCCAAGAAAATTCGGCAGGGGCCGGTTTCGTTGCCCGAGCTCTCAAATTCTTCCTGAAAACTAAGCCTTCCCTCCCCCTCCTCCACCCTCACTCTCCCCCCTTTTTCCATCGTAGTAGTCGAATTATTAAAATCCAGATTAAGACGAGATGACGATCATCGTCCGCTCGCACAAAATTTTCGCTCGCAGGCACGAAACGGAAGCCCTCGGTCGGGTCTAATATCACCATCGGCCAACCCTCGAATTGCACGACAATTTCTTTTCCCCAATTTGCAAACGTAACTCGCGAGAAAGTCGCGCGTTAAGATAAGCATTCGACCGAATGCTTCGTCGAGTAAATAATTGAAGATAACGTTTTTACGAGGCTACTTCGCGCTAAGAAATGCGCGTTATGGTTTTTCTTTGTTTAACGAAACAACTTTTTCGCATGCCGTAAAACTTTTTCTTTTGCGAAAAGTAAAGAAGAAAATATTTTTTTTTTTTTTTATCATAAATAACTCAAATATATTTTGTACTAAATACACATACTAAGTATGGTTTTTACTAATTCAAAAAAATTTTCATTTACATTCTTCATGCAGAGTTAATAAAACGTTTGAGTTTGAAATGACTTCCGGTACATTGCCGATGGATCGGTAAATTTTTACAGCGAGTTGTAAAAGAATAGAGTCGGCTGAAAACGTAAAACATGATATTCGGGGCAATATCAGCCCCTTTCATTCTTAATCAACAACGCTTTAATACTGACATTTACGTTTCATCTACATCTCGCTAGTGTACCGAACTGCAGTGCCGGCGATTTTTGCACGTCTTTTTATCTCTCTTTCTCTCATTTCTTCAGCACGGTATATACCGCCTCGGTCTCGTTCTCTTTTTCCGGTTCTTTCTGCGAGTACAATAGAGCCCGAATATCCATCTCGGACACGGCCTTACTACCTCCTACCTTTTTCTTTCTCTCTCGCTCTCTTTCTTTTTCTTCGTATCTCAGCGGAACAGCGCGCGGTGCTCGCCGGGGAGAGAAAGAAAGAGAGCGAGATAAAAAGAGAAAGAGAGAGAGGGAGGGAGAGAGCCGAGCTCGCCGAGGAATAATTCCATTTTCTTGCGCGAGTACAATTTTGCTTTCAATTTATTTTCCCCCCTTTTTCCTTCCTCTCGCAAGCGGTAGTAGTCTTCCCGGCTCTCTTTTCCCTTTTCTTTCCCTCTTCTTCTTGCCTTGGCGAAGCGCTCGCGCGCGCTCCTCGCGAACCCTGGCGATTCTCATTCCACTCGATTCCACCGCCCTTCCATTCTTTCTCTCTCTCTCTCTGTCTCTCGCTCGCTCTCTCACTCGCTCTCTCTCTCTCCCGTGCTCTACCCCTTAGCGCCACCGCCAGACTTTCCTTCTTCTTGCTCCCCTTAGCCCCCTTGCCCCCGTACGTCGCTCTCGCTTTTTCTTTCGCCCTCGCCTTTATCTGGCGCGAGGCGCTACTCCGCCGCTCCGTCCGTTCATTATGTCCTTGCCAACCCCTTCTACCAGCGACGCAACGGGGGCTTTCCTTTCTTTTTCTTTCTTGCTCCCTCCTACCCCCTTCCCCCATTCTCTCTCTCTCTCTCTCTCTCTCTCTCACTCTCCCCCAGCACCCAGCGCAGTCTTCGCGCTTTTCTTTTCTATCCTTCATTTTCTGTTTTTTTATTATTCCTTTCGCGCGCGCCTTGACTGCTCGCGAACGCAGTTTGCCCGCTTCTCTGGATCGTTTTAAATATTAAATATCGCCAGTTCGAATGGAAAAAACGGAAAAGTATTCGAACTTTCGTTTTGTGATGAAATATATTGTTCGAATCATCTTTTATAAAGTTTAATGAATTAATCGTTTAAATAATAAAATTTGTCATATCCATGGAGAGCAAAATGATTTTGATTTTAGTTAACCTCATAAGATGGGACATTTTCGATGACATTGCGAATAGTTATGGTATACTATTTGAAATTTGAATGTATATACTGTAACTTATATAAAAGCGTTTTCATGTATATACTTTAAAATTCAAATGCCCTTAATTTACAAGTTAAACTGGGTCCTACTTAGGTAGCCACAAAATCCGTTTCTTTTATGAAAGAACTAGCTTGCTTTGTTACATTTGGAATAATCAGGCGTCTTCATCTTGACAGTATCTATACGTATATGCTATTAAACTAATTCGAGTTTTATACAAAAAAAAATATGAATTAAAATTACTTTCTTTAAGAAATTAGAAAGTAAAGATTGTGTAGCAAAAAGTTTCTAATCGGTATGAAAATTTTACGCGAAGAGAAGAGACCAATGCTATTATAAAAAAGAAGGAAACAAGTAACATAGAGAAATAGAAAACAAAGCGAGAAAAAGAGCAGGGAAAAGTAAGAAAAAAAAAAGAGTTTGGATAAATTTTCGTTTTTCTGAAAGTAATTTAAATAAAAGAAAAATAAAAATACAAGAATAGAACCGAGAAAAGCGAATCTGCAAATCGAAGCCTAGCCGAAAGAAAAGAAGCAAAGCACGATTATGCTAAAAGCGCAAGACGAGAAGAAGAAAGCCCGGAGGAAAAGCTTTGGACGATCGGTAAAAGTAAAAAGAGTAAAAGAGGAGCGCAAAAGGTATACAAGGCTTTGTCCAACCGAGGAAGATAATGTCGTTGGGAGGCCGAGTCGAGTGATTTTGAGTTTAGAGCGGCGAAAGAACAGCCAAACGAAGGACAGCTCGATTCAAAACTTTGATCGGGAGTTTTATTTTATCGGTGCTCGAGAGAGACCCCCGACGAAATGTAACAAACTTCCGTTTGCCGTTCTTTTATTCCTTGGACCTTTAAGCTCCGACGTTTGTGCGGCCGCGTGTTTACTTTGTTCCTATATATACTTTCTACGAGTTCAACTTTTCTTTTATTATTCCTCGAGTTTCGTTTTTATTTGTTTTTCTTTGCTTTATTCATATATATATATATATATATATATATATAGATATTTTTTTTTTTTTTTGAAACGCAAAGGTATCGTGAAAAATCGATATCCACGCTTCGTTGGAGTTTAATTTGTTACACTTTTATCAAGATTGTACTACATCGGTGTTGTTTGATAGTTGAGTTGTGTTTTATGATTTTATAAAATAATAGCTTTAATAAGAAGTTTTAAAAAAAAATTGTTTAAAATAAAGTCATACAAAAAATGCGATTATGATTAAAGAAAGGCTGGAATAAAAATTATTGTCTTGCGTAAATACTAGAAATTATAATCATCTACATATTATACCAAAGCTTGGGGCTGAATTTAACGTGAACAAAAGTAAATTTTGAAAAATTCGAATCACATTACGTCAACATTTCGGACGGGACGTTCGGTCCTTCTAGTAAAGAGCCTTACGTCGAACTGAGGGAGCAAAAGAGAGAGAGAGAGAGACAGAGTTAGAGCGGTCGGACCGCGTGGTCCTGTAAGGACTCGGTATTTCTCGGTGGCGCGCGTAGCGGTGCATCTCTTTCTTGCTTATACATACACAAACACACAGACACATATAAACAGACACAGGGACACCGCGTAACGGAACGCAAAGCTTAACTAAGTTCCGCCGATAATGGCAATTAACGGAAAACACGGCTGGGGTAATTATATTCCCACGCGCTTGCTCTACTTGCACACGCGCTAGAGCGCGTTCGCGTAAGTACACCGCGGGCAACGCGCGTCGCTCTTCGCTCTCGCGCGACAGAAGCGCGCGCGCGAGAGTGTATTCACGAACGCGTGTACCTGTGTACGTGTACTTGCGCGTGCCAGCGTGTGGGTAAGTGTATATACCCCGCGTATATGGAATATAATGTGCCTCGTGCGCGCCAGCCGACGCGAGCTTCTACCGGATGATGCGATTTTTTGTTTGTATATATATATTATATATATATGTATATACAACCTTCGAATTTGCTTATGTTCTGATTAATTATGCGATAAATAAATAAAATTCGATTGGTTATAAAGTGCTACGTAGCTTATATTTTATTTTTACGTTTTGTGAGATATTTTCGAATTTTTATATCACTTATAGTAACTGCAACATGCGCCTATTAATTTGAAAGTTTCAACATCTCGCCCTTTGGCCAATCTATATATTATTTTTCAGTCTTTTAATACGCATTACTTGCAACTTTAGTCGCGAACGCTTATACACGTGGCGGGAATCATCGACGTCGCTGGGGGGAAGAAGCAAGGTCGTCCGTTTTCGCGCTCACTTTGTTTCTTCGCCCAACAACTAACTATAGATACGTAAACTTACTCGCGCTCGCGAATCTACGTAGTTATTTTTCAATCTCTCTATTTATTGTCATCGCCGGGCAGCCAAAATCTTTACCTTCTCCTTCTCCTTGTCTCTCTCTCTCTCTCTCTCTCTCTCTCTCTCTCTCTCTCTCTCTCTCTCTTTCTTAGGGTCGTTAATTATTCAGTGTACTACGCGTACTTGTTACCACACACCGACTTTGAGTGGATAATTCGAATGTAATCAAAATAATCATTTCTTTTGTTTTTTCACGAATAAGTTCGCGATATTTATAAAAATTGTTTACTTTATAAAGTCGATCAAACTTTTTTACAAAATTCATTAAATCACCGTAACGCCGGGGCTACATCATTCACCGCGAAAGGAAAAACTCATCGCAAAGGCAAACTTAAAACGTATCCCCTCCTCGCCGCGCTCGGCCATTAACGATCGCTATAATTTACAGAACGTAATCGCCGTAACCGCGCGCGTTATAACGAGGCAACGAAAAGCGGCTTATCAAAAAAGCAGCGTCGAGATGGAGCATTATAACGCCATAAACATCATCTTTTCTAAGAGCGTAAGCGCTAGCTCGTAGGAAAGGGAGAAAATGCGTGGGTAATTTCCGTAACGTTCGCCGGGTGTACCTCGATAACTCGAATAAAATACCGGTTGCTCGCGAGCTCGCGATCGACGACGATTCGCCGGCAACGGACGATACCGTAGTTTATTATCGGTACGACTCGCGAATGCGTCGTCAGATCCGCTCCGCTGGAAGAAGATACCAGCGAGGGGACGTTAATATATTTTCTAACCGCCCGTTTGCTCGCTAACCTTGCGAGAGAAAATCTTGTCCCTTTACTTGTTCCTCTACTTCTTCTTCTTCTTCTTCTTGTGATTTGTGAGCTTGACTGAGTTTGGAAAGTGTGCAAATAATTGTTCTTTCTTTGAATGAACTTTCTATGTTTGACTTTTAATAAACATTTTGAGATATTTGTATGTTTTGATACTCGATCCTTTGATAAGGTTTTTGTTTTTCATGCTTAACCGTTCGTAAGATATCATGTTTGTTTGCAAAAACAACGTTTTTCTAAAACCATTGATTAATACATTTTTTCAATTAGTACGCGTTATATATATTCGATTTGTAAGCAGCTAACGCGTACAAAAAATTATTACAGAAATATATATATATATGCGTGTGCGTGTGTGTGTGTATATACATATTCGTTTACTTAAAAACAAATATAATTATTTCACATATCCAAAGAACTTTGAAGTAAACGGTCGCTTCAAAAATAACAATTTAAAAAAAAAAATTCGGAAGAAAAAACGTTGGAAGAAAGAAAAAAAGAAAGCATCGAATGCCTCGAAGCGTTCTCGGAGCTTCCATCTTGCCGATATTATTGACGTTTTTTGCCACCCCTATTTTTCCCTCGACTCGCCACCCACTCTTTCCACCCTCTCCCCCCCTGCTCGACTATCTTTCTCTCGGTCTTATTCCTTCGAACTGGGGAGAAAGAATCTCTCTCTCCTTCTCCGAAAGGGAAAGAGAAAGAAAGAAAGATGAAGAGAGAGAGAGAGAGAGAGAGAGAGAGAGAGAGAGAGAAAGAGAAAGAAAGGTAGAAAAAGGGTGGGCAGCAGCGGCAACGTCGGCATCAGCAGCGGCATTACCAGCCGCCCAGAAGGAACGAACGAAGACGGCCAGAGAAAAGGAAAGAGAGGCAGAGAGAGGGAGAGAGAGAGAGAGAGAAAGTAAGACGGCTCTTATTCGCGCGAGCTTTTTAGAATACTTTATTGACTGAGCCTTTCCTGGTCGGCGAAAGAGTGTGGGGTTGATATAGCCTTCTCCAAATCGCGAACGAGCGAGAAAGAGATAGATATACGCGCATATACACATACATATATATACATAATATATACGTGCAGCCGATGGGTGGGTGGTAGAAACGGAGAGAAAAACATCGGGAAAACGCGGCGGCGGCGGCGTCTCTTTCTTCCTTTTCTCGAGCCGCTCGAGAGCTAGGAGAGAGGTGGAGCTCTTTTGCTCTCGTTTTTGAATTTAAATACCAGGCCAGCAAGCAGTCGAGCGGACCTCGTTGCTCTGTCTTTGCGAGAAATTAATGAAGCAAACTACTCTGCTACTGCCTCCTTCTCCTTCTCTATCTCTTTCTTCTTCCATTCCTTAGAAGTCCATGGGGACGAGCGCTTGGGTATGAGGTGTCTAGCTTTTCCACCCTGATCTCTCTTTATCCTTCTCCTCTTCCGCTCTCTTTTTCACTCGCGTTATTTTACCGATCCCTCATTCTTTCGATCGGCCATTGCCGGAAGGAAAAGAGAATGGTATACTTCGTTTGTCCGTCTTTCGGTCGATTGACTTCCGGATGGGCTTCGTTTAATGCGCCTCGTATCGACGAGCGTAAGACGAGGCGTACGCTAACTTTAATTTTAACGTTTTATTTTCTCGTTTCTCTGAACGAACGGTCTTTTTTATCGGCGGCAAATAAATTACGGTAGATTACGTTGAAGTTAAAAGGAAAAAACAAGCAGCGAAATAAAATGAAAATCTCGAGTTGGTACGGAATGTAAAAACAAATTATTTTACTAGAAGCGAGCCGCATTTAGTTCATAAAGAACATTTTATCGGTTTCAATTCATATTTTCTTGTTCCGAGTAAATAGAATTTAATTTCAGGAAATAATTTGATTCAATAGACACAAGGTTGCATTTACTTGGATTTATTAGTTACTTTTGTGGCTGCCTTGAAATAATCTTTTTAAAATCGTTGCGTAAAAATAAATTTAGGTATCTCAAAGATTAAATTCTTAACTTTTATTTATTTATTTTCTTTCATTTATTTTTATTCGTAATAATAAACAGAAAGAAAAAATTTTAATTTTTTTTTCAGTGAATCATCGGTTTGCAAAATCATTGGAAAATTTTTGTGTAACGACGCGTGCATAATTTTTACAAAATTCATACAATACAACGCACCTCGTATTTATATTACGAGATTGAACAAAATTATAATAAAAATCAAAACTTAACGATCCGTTACAAAATGAATTACTCCCATAAGACAACAATCCTTGAATATTCAACAAAATCTCCCGCCCTCCCGACTTGATCATTCCACACGCATCGCCGAGCTATTACATCACCCGCTCTTTCTGAAAAAAAGAAAAAAAAAAAACTATCAAGCGCCAAAACGCAAAGTCCATTCAAAATCTCGTCTTTCCTCTAGGACTCAACAGACACCATATGTCGAAAGAAAAGAGAGAGAGAGAGAGACAGACAGAGAAGGAGATAAAAGTGACCCCTTTTCTCTCACAGCTGACCCCCGCTGCAGCCGCGTCGTTAGACATACGCGTACGGAACACAGTACAGTATATCTGGGCCGACGCTTTTTTCTAGCGATTATACGTATACACTCTCGGCCAAAAATTTTTCGTCGAAAGATATCTCTCAAGTGGCTCATTATACGGGTAGGCAAAGAGGAAAAAGTCGAAGGAAAAGCTGAGCGCGTTGGCGATATCTTCCGTTAATGATTCGCCATTCTGTAGAGCCAGAGGAAAGCTTCGAGTGTGTATCCTTCTCTCTATCTCTCTCTTTCTCTTTTTCTCTCCCTCCCTCTCTCTCTCTCTCTCTCTCTCTCTCTCTCTCTCTCTGTATATATACACGGATAGATAGATCGCGTAGAGAAAGAGAGAACTGGAAGTTGCCTTGGCGCTGCAAAAAAGGAGAGTATAGAGAGAAAGAGAGACCGGTGGTGGGCGAGGGGGAAGGCCGAGGAGGGAGAAAAGTTAAAAGGAAGACGAAGGAAAGAAAGAAAAGAGAGAAGGAGGAGGAGGAGGTGGTGGAGATAGACGCTACAGCTACATCTTTCTCGACCTCCACCTTCTCTCTCCGGGTGAATAATGAATTTTCCTCTCTCTCTCTCACTCTTTCTGTTGGTGGAACGGGGGGAACGTAACGTCGATTTCGTTTTTCATCGCTTCTTCTTTGAAAATCTTGGAAGCCCCCCTGGAGAAGAAGACTCACCTTCTTCTTCTACTTCTTCTTCTTTTCTTACTCTTCGGCTCTCTCGGATCCGTTCAAAAGAGAGAGCGAAAAAGAGGACGATCCTTCGTCTTCGTCATCGTCTTCCTTCTTCTTCTTTCACGAGTCTCCTAGTTGCACCCCTCGAGCTGGAAAACTTTTTAATCGAGAATTATGAAAGTTATTTGCTATGCCGCGGGAGGATAAGAACAGAGAAAGCAAGCGAGAGAAACAGAGAGAGAGAAAGAGAGAGAGAGGGAGAGAGAAAGGGAGAGGACGAAGGGAGCGGGCGTGCAGCTAAAGTCCGAGATCTCGAGACGTTCGGCGGTAGCGTCGGTGAGGAAAGAGAGGATCGAAAGGTCGGGATGGACAGCGGCGTCTTGAGGAATCGGAAAAACCAAAGGCTTTGTATGGAGAAACCGTGAGCGAGCCGACCGCTCGATTTCTGATGCTTGATCAGAAGAAAGTAATGGCTTGGCTTTCGACGCTGAATGAGTCTCGAAGGTTTTTTTTTTTCCTTACAAAAAGGACGTTGAATAGACGAAGCCTTCAATGAGAATGGATATTTTTTTAAACGGTAAACCCGAGTATACATTAAAAAAAAAATTATTAAATTCATTGAAACAATCAGAAACAATTTGTTTAATAATTTTAATGAATTATTATTTTTATTCATTATTGAATAAACCTTTGTCTCTAATAATATTATTCCGATAAATAGTATTATTTCCACAAGTTTTACTTTTGTTGAAAACAATAATATTTATCGTCACTTTCTTTGCCAACCAATTATGCGATTCGGCTAAAAATTTACGTTTTACCTCCGTTAAAATCACGTTCAAATGCAATTAAATATTCTTTTAATGCCGTGCGCATTATTCATGGAACGTTCATAAATCAATCGATAGATTAACATATTCAAAATAAAAAAGAAAATAAAAAAGTAAAGTCTCTGAGAAAATAAAAGCAAATGCAACCTCCGGCGAGGAGCAATTTTTCCTTTTCTAACGAACCACTAAAAGTAACAACAGCGCGATAGTGTAGAAGCGGTGGCTTCCCCCTTTCGTAGCCTTCTATATGTATAGATAGACGTACGCACACTCGTACTGTCCAACTGCAGCGTAAATAACGTCGCCTCGGCACATGTATTTTATTAGACACGCATAAATACCCGGCTACTTATTCCATGTCTCGCGGGCTCTCTCTTACTCCCTCTCTTTCTTTTTACGTAGCAGATAGAGAAACAAGACTACGGTGAGAAGGCGGAGAGAGAGAGAGAGAGAGAGAGAGAGACAGAGAGAGAGAGAGAGAGAAAAAGAGAAGGAAACGCCGGGGACGATGCAAATTAAAATCCTCGCCATTTTGCCGTTTCTTATTTTCCCCGGCGGTTCTCAACCGACTTCTTTTTTACGCGCGGCGGCCCGCAGCCGCAGGAATGTCGCCCTGGGTTTTGATTTAGCTCCCGCGAATTTTCGTGCGGATTTAATTTCTTGCCGAATAACGGACGTTGACCGCTTATATAAGTGTACGTGTGCGCGTTGTAAGAACAGCTTGCTCGATGAGGGAGAGACTCACCATAGATTTATGTACGAATATGAAAAAAAAAAGGTGTGAAATGTTCATAATTTATAGATAATTTTATTTTTCATATGATTTATATTTTACTTTACAGGCACATATTAAAGACATTTGAACTTTGTTTTAAGATTAAGTTGGTTGATTCAAGAAGAATTTATTTAAGCTATACTAAATTTCAGAAATGTAACGTAATTTACAGAAAATTTGTTATAAAATATTAATAATAAAATAAGCAATAATGTATAAAAGTTAACTATAAAAAAGTGATTCATAACAAGTTTAAAAATATATTAAATTATGCAAATATTATAAATATATTATTATATTTATTTCTTTTCTCGATTAGTTGATAAATCAGGCACATTTTAATATTAATTTATTATAAAATAAGAAATATATTAATATCTTTATAAAAATGCATAATGCATTATCAAAATGAAGAAAGTTATATAGATTTTCACCGTTCTCAAAAAAAAAAAAAAAAAAAAAAAAACCAAATAAATAAACTAAATAAGAGAAAAAAAAAATAAGTCATTTGAAATATCTCATTTATCGCATAGAAATTGCCCGCGATATTTCCGCCATCAGCTCTGACCTTGATGTGCCTTAATGGACGCTAAAATCTGCGAGATCTGCTTCGCCGCAGTTGCATTTGACAACCCCTCGTCTCTCTCTCTCTCTGTCTTTCTCCCTTCCTCTCTCAGTCCGAAGAGAGAAAGAAAGAGAGAGCAAAAGAGAGCAGGCGACTAAGACAGATTAAGTATTTTAAATTGAACAGGGGGACGAGGGTGGAGAGAAACGAAAGCTCGAGAGAGAGAGAGAGAGAGAGAGAGAGAGAAAGCGAGATAGAGAGAGAGATTTGGTAGAGGGGAATGAGAGATCTTTTTCCTTCCTTATCTACCCAGGGGCTGCCCCACGGCTTTTCCCGAACCCACCCCCGAACTGAAAGACCGGAGGGAGAGTTCAGTTTTTATAATAAAGGGGCGTAATTAATGCCGTCCTATCTCTTTCTCTTTCTCTTTTTCTTTCCCAGCAACCCGCCACCTAACTCTTTCCGCATCTTTCTCTTCTCTATCTTTCCGTCTTCTTCTACGTCTTCTTCTTCTTAGCCTTCTTTTCTCTCTCTTTTTACGCGCCGCTGTCCGCTCTTCTTTCTTCTTGCTTTATTGCTGAGAAGCAGATTTTAGATATTTTTAAGGCGCTGGCTCGTATTTGCATAAGTACGGAGTGATAAACTTTGTAATTCTGTCGAATAAAAAGTTAAATATATCTAGACTTTTGTTTTTTACAACGATATATCAAGTATTTTTTTATTTCTTATATCAAAGAAACGTACCAACATCTTTGATTAATGAAAAACATCACTTTTAATGAGTAAAAAATAAAATATCTTGCAAATAATTTTACAAGGACGGCGTTTAATTAAAATATTATCAACTCGATAAATTCATAAATCTGAAACATTGTGAAAAATTCATTTGCCTCGAGAGTAAATTTATACATTAAAATTTCCATGAAAATTTCAAATACGGAAAAAAAAGGGAGCCTGAATTTTATGCGAAAAATACACGGACGATAAGTTAGCTCAAGCGGAGCTATATACCGAGCCCCGAGACTGTCTCGTTCTCTCCATTTTCTTTCCTTTTTTCTTTCCTTTTTCTTTTCTCAGTATATCCCCATCTCCTCCTCGTCCTCCTCGTCCTCCTCGTCCTCCTCGTCCTCCTCGTCCTCCTCGTCCTCCTCGTCTTCCTCGCGCAACTCTTCCGTTTCCGCGAGCTCGCATTTTCTCCGACTCGTATAGTTTTCTCAGCAGCGAGTCTCGGCCGCCGCTGCCGCACCGCTCGCGCGATCTTTCTTCCTCTTTATCTTTTTTTTCCTCCTCTCTTCCGTCTTTCGAGCTCCTTTCTTTTCTCCTACCTTTACTTTTCTCTCGCCGGTCTCCTCTCTTCCCTGCCCCCGTTCCTTACCCCTTTCCACCTCTAACTCGCGCGGGCGACTGAGAAGTGCACAATTTTCATTTAAACGCTTTTGTAATGCGCCGACGACTACGAATGAGAATTGCTTCTCTTACTTTTAAGTAGGCTTCCAGCACCCGCCGCTACCCTCGCTGCCGACGCCGCGTACTTTTCCTTAATATTGTTTTTTTCAGCCTTATTGTTATCGTTTGTCTCTGGATGTTTCTTATCGGGTATTTTCAGTTCGCCTCTTTTTCTACGGTTAATGAAATAAAGTTTATCGACTATTTTAGATTTTGACCGATCGTTAATCTCCTTTGTCTTGATCATTTTTTTACCTTGATTTCATTAATTTAATAATATATTTATTTTATTTGTTATTTTTCTAGCTCGAATAATCGATCGATTCATTGAAATAATACCAACGAATTTTTATCGTTTAATCAATTCCATAAGATTAACGTTGATAACGTAAGATATTTTCAACGATGAGTCGCTCAACGGTTAAAAAGTTATAAATATAATTGCTTACAATGAAGCCAAAGAAAAGCCAACTCGAAAGTTATAGAGGGTTTTCCGCTATTGTTCTACTTAATTGCGATTATTTTTCACTATGCAAATTTTCACATTATTTTCAAAGAAGTTTATAAAGAGTAATTTAATAAAAACAAAGGCCCATTATTTTTATATATGTTCAACAGATTTTTAAAAGAAAATTTTAAAAATAATTTTTACACAGTCACTCTGTTAAAAAATTGGGATAATCTCGGTACGATACCGAATCTAATCGAACGAAATAAAACAAACGCGTCCATTTCTAACTTCCCAACGCGTCTTACGCTCGAGATCGTCCGATTAATTCTCGTTTGCATCATCGGCAACGCCGGCGGGCTTTTTAACGGCTTCCGCGCGCGCAGCGAATAAAAAGAGAATGAGATCGAAACAAAACACACACATAGTTCGTACACATTTTGCATCGGTCTACCTGGCGACGTAATATCGTCCACGGGTAACCCTCTTCTTCCGCTGATGCCCTTATAAAAAGTTGTAACGTCCGAGAGTTGGTTTGCTTAGAGCGGTAGAGAGCGAGCGAGCGAGCGAGAGAGAGAGAGAGAGAGAGAGAGAAAGAGAAGGAAGGGTCGCGTTGCGTCGAATAGAATAGAAACGGCGAGAAACCGGTTCCTGCGATTTTTACGCAGGGGTCATCCGGCGAAAAGTTTTTTCAAAGAAGGGGAGAGGAGGTCATCATCGCTCTTTCTCTTTTCATTCTCATCGAGGTCACGCTAGTCCCTACTTACGTTAAAGAGAGAAAGAGAGAGAGAAAAGGATCCATTCAGTTTTATAACGAGCGCACAGAAGGGCATCTGGTCATCGAAAATTAAAAAGCGCGAGAAAAACTTACCTGACCAGTTCCCCGCTTCGCTCTCCTCCTCGTCTTTTATAAGGGTTATGCTAATGCCCCGTTATACCCTTCGACCCTTTTTCTTTATAAGCCCTCCTGTCTTTTCTCTCTCCCTCTCTGTCTCTCTTTACGCGCGTTGAATACGTAGGTATGCGTTTGGGTTTCGGGGTCAGTTTGCGCGGAAGGAAACGAGTTTTGGAATTTTTTTCATTCCGGAATCGCATGCTGCCTGATATTATGAGGACAAGATGCTAGAGGTGGGGATAATTACAGAGAGTAGCCGGTAGGCTTAGGAAAGACTAAGGACGCGCGATTTTGATTCTGGACTTGAACGAGGTAGGAAGGACGAGATTTCTTCGATCGCGATTATTTTTCTATTTTCGTCTCGGTGAACGTACTTCATAGTTATTTTTATTTTCGTGAGTAAGTGTTTGCGCGAATCGCGCGACGTTTCGGAAGAAATTTTAAAGTTCATTTATCGAGTTTATGGTGTTCTTGTGTGATAAATTTTAATGTCAAGTATAAAGTGAAAATTAGTGATTTTCTTAATATTTTGATAAATTATTTCATTATCATAACGTTATTTTGATTGAAATTATATTTCATATTGATTTTATTAACTAATTTTATTGTAAGATTTAATATTTTAATATCGTTTTTACTTTTATTAGTAAATAGAATTATAAATTTATAATAATTTATTTAAATTTGAAAAAGTTATTTCAGTTACAAATCTACTTGAACGGTTTTTAATATTAAATATCATAAACTTTTATATGAAGTTAATTTTAAAATTATTGTTAATACATTAATAACTTCTCGTGAAACAAATCTTTAATTAAAATATTAAATCCTGTAAACTATTTTTATTTTGTTCGATTCTTTCAATTTTTTATTTATCATTATTTTAATCATTTATCTAACTTTTAATAAATAACTTTAATAATCTTGATCTCTTCTTTTATTTAATTCATAATCGATTAAAATAAAATAAACTAAATTACTTGTGATCGATTAAAATGTAAATTATAAAAGTAACAGTTTCATCTAAAACTTTTTAAATTTCTAAAATCTCGTCCTTATCGTTTTCGTCTCCTTTTGGTAAGGAAATTTCTCAACGACTGCATCAGGTGGGAGGGAGGGGAGAAGGAAATTTGATATAAATGAGAAGTCCAAGTGTTGAGAGCAGTCGAATAGAAAAGAAATCCATGGCCCGGAGGAGGAGCTCATCGATATCGAATCAAAAAAAGCGAACAAGAAGGCTTTCTTCAAAAGACGAACGAAAACAAATCGATGCAGACGAGCAAGAAGTGGAAAAAGAAAAATAAATAAACGGCAGAATAAAAAATCGCGGAGAAAAGCGAAGAGCCGAACCATTTTGCTCGTCTTTCATGAATCCGAGGGTGGAATATCCGAGGACTATGGAAAAGGCGGGGGAGCAGGAGTAAAAGAGGGGGAGGAGGGGGGGGGGGGTGGCGAATGGTTTTTCTGACGTCGAGCCCGGCATCGTTTCACCCTCGCAAACTCGAAGAAAGGCTTGGGAGAGGGGCGCAGGGATAGGACTAAAATGGCCGGTGGCTCGCTCGCTCGATTCCTCGAGCCTAACGCCTAAAATATACAAGCCAGAAATTGGGCTGCTTAAGAGAGAAAGATAGTAGGAGGGTGCGTCGTTGATGTATATACATGTATATATACATATACAAAGATGGAAAGCCCTCGTAACGAATTCGCCGGTGTTGGTCTCTTCTTCCTTCGACACGCTTCGGAGGTAAAGGATGAAGAAGGGAGATCGACGCTGCCTTCTCGAAAAATATCAACGGAATATGCCGCGCCGCGCCTTTTTGAAACGAGACAGATGGAGGAGAGGTAGAAGGGGAGGGGGGAGGGGGGAAGGAAGAAAGAAAGCCGTGGGCGGGTGAGATACTAATCTCGGTCGCACGAACTTTTACGCGCGTCGGAGCGACGTAGTCGTCGTAAACCTTTTTGATGGATATATACGTGTAAGTGTATGTATAGATACAGAGGCTTTCTTGATAAATAATTAAGAATCGTCTTCTGATGCTTCGACGGCGGAGGATGCGAATTTGCGTTTCAATTAAAAGAAGGTGAAGTGCGGAGTTTGAGGGAGTAAGGATACTTTTAGGATGTAAGGGTATACGCGTTTTTGTTTGATTAGGTTTTGGATGAGCAGTGGGATAAAATGGCTCGCTCTCTCACTCTTTGAAATCATTATGTACGGAGTGGCTTTATTTCGATCTAAAGTGCTTGGGTATAGATTTTGCCTCGTAAGTTTCGAAGAGTATTTTGATTAAAAATAATCGAGGACGACAATCTACGACTCAGAGCTATATCATATTTTGTAGAATTCTTAACCAATTGGTTAAGTATTATAGTATATATGAAAAAAACTTATTTTAATTTTTTAATTACATGTTTCATTACTACACAATAACGTATAATTAGAGAAGAAATTTATTATTGGCATAATTGATTTTCAATGAATCAATTCAATTATACACATTTCTAAATATATCAAATTACGAGTTTCATTCAACATCGTCGCTGTTTTTCAACGTCAACAAGCACATCTTTAGCATCGGCAACGTTAATTACCGGTAAGCGTTCAATTAAAAGAAAAAAAATATATATATACATAAAAAAAAAAAAAAAAGAAAAAAGGCGATCGCGCTTCGTAACATTATTTATATACCGTCGCGCTCGATGTTTAAAACCAAGCCTGTACACGTACGTCTTTTTGTTTCTTTTTTTCGCGAATAAGTTCACGACGAGTTGGTTTTTAAGTAAACAAAACGGACCGCCGGCGAGCTGCGCGCCCACTAACCGAATTTGGAATTAGAGTCTCGGTTCTCTCTCTCTCTCTCTCTCTCTCTCTCTCTCTCTTTCTCTCTCTCGCTCGCGCTCGCGGCCGGCAAAAGTTCGCGTGCCGGCGGTCGACTTTGCGGATTGAGTTTCCGGTTAGAGAGCGAAAGATAGAGAGAGAGAGAGAGAGATAGATACGAAGAGAAAGGAGGAACGTATATATAGATTTGGCGAATCTGTTGCAACGGTAAAGGTCGTCATTCTCTCGTTCGGCGCGAACGTTTTCATAGTTTAATAACGTTATTGCCTTGATCTCTGCCGATAATTGTCTCCGATAAATCTCATCGGATGGTGAGATATTAAATTTGTTCAATATCATAAGGAGATTACCTGGTATTTCATCGAGTGCAAATCGTCTTCTTCTTCTTACTCTTCTTATTCGCGAATTCGTTCTTCCGATCTTTAACGGAGCCTCATATTTTCGTATTTCCATCTGGAATTATTTATTTTACCGAGTATTATTCAATTTCGAATATTGATAATTAATGTTATCAAAATTCGCCTAGTATACAATTTAATAAACCGTCGATTACAGGTTTTTGTAATTGATCGAGTTAAGGTTTTTCCATTTCCACGAAATCATTGTGTCTAATTACCTTTATGTTAAATTTAATTAGGATAATAACCCAACGCAAATAAAATCAATATCAATAATTAGCATTGAGCGTCGATCAATTCAACAATTATCGCATCTGTAGAGTAAACATTGTAACTGGTAAGCGAGGAAAGCATCGAGAAGGAACTGTCTCCGCCCACGAGGGAAGAGCGAGAAACGAAGAAAAGAGAGAAAATCGGCCGGAGCTTACCAGCGCGCCTCTTCTCTTTCTCTCTTCCCCCGAGAAAAAGAAATAGCGGAAAAGCCCCGGGAAAATCTCCTTAAGGGCAATTTGCCCAGGGAATGGAGTCTTTCTTTCTCTTCCCCTCTCTCTTCCTCTCTCTTTCTCCTCATCGTTTCTCGTCGGTCGATTCGTTAGGCGAACTTTTTCTCTTTTCGAAATAAAGGCAATTAAAGTTTAAGGCGCCGAGCGTTTCGCCTCCTTCCTCCTGCACCCGCTCTCTTTTCGTCTTAACTCTCTTTCTTTCTCTCGTAGCGAGCGAGCGTTTCCACGCGCGTAAGAAAGAAAGAGAGAGAGGGTGGCTGGTTTTTGTCATTTGAAATATGCTGAGGGGCTGCTGCTGCTGCTGCTGCTGCCGTCGCCGCCGCCGCCGTTGCCGCGCGCGCGAGCGAAGCGAGGAATGATAAAATGGCGTCGCTGAGACAAAGGGGCGATTTTTCCTCGTCCGCCCGCGCCCAACATCTCTCTTTCTCTCTTTCTCTCGACTCTTTTGTTTCCTTGCTGTAATGAAAGCTACGCTTGTGTCCCTCTCTTTACGAAGAGAGAGAGAGAGAGAGAGAAAGAGAGTGAGAACTGAGTTCCTTGTGTCCTTCCTTGGGCGAACGGCTGCGATCCTCCTCCTTCTTCTCCCCCTTCCACGCTGTCTTTTTCTCTCATCCACGCGATCCAAAGAGCAGACCCGTTCTTTATTACCCAGGTTTCGAAGCTTCTTCTTTCTTCTGCGAGCAACCACGCGGATCTTCCATGTTTTTGTTTAGAAGATGTCGGCTTTTTTCTTTATTTTTCTTGCTCAGCTTTTCAAACGCGACGAAATGAGAATAAAGTATAGAAAATAAGAAACATCAAGATTTTCACCGATATTAAAACATTTTTGTGTTTACGTTGATAGCCTACTTTAAAACTTTTCAAACATCAAATACATCTCGGGATATTGTGTTAAAATATTCGATGAACGTGAAAAACATATCTTTTTGAATATGAAAATGAGTAAATCGTAAAAGGAGATAAATTTATAAATAAAACTGAAATTACATAAATTTTAATAAATACAGGAATTTTTACTTACAATTTACGTCGGCGAATATTTTTACAGATTCTGCGCCTATAAATAAATATTAATTTATTATTATACCAATATTTAAAATATTTTTTGTTGCAATTGTATAATTGTATATTTTTTATCATACTCGCTTTAAATAAATAATAATTAAAATTTATATAACTGTATCTCGATTTATATGCAATCGAAAATGATTGAAAAATAAAGAAGTACGTTGTCGAAAGGTTCAATCATCGACATCGCGCGCTCGATTGCCCGAAGACGCGCAGATTGAAGCGTACAAACTATATACAAGTATGTAAATGCATGCAATCGTTGGACGAATGCACGGGTCGTCTCTCGCGAAAATCGATCGAATAGCCCCGGAAATCTCTTGAAAAGGGCAATAAAACTTAAGCTAAATAATCCGTTCATCGACGATTTGCACTTTGCCGCTCGTAAATGCAAGCGCAAGCTGTTCCCCTCCTCCGCCTCCTTCTTCTACGCTTCTCGTCTTGCTTGTTATATATACATGTGTATATATGTGTAGATTGCGTCTGTACTGTCGAATTCCGTCGTAATTCCGCTTTGCAGCCAGCGCGGCGACACTATTCGTAGGAAAAAGAGGGCGAGAGGGAGAGAAAGAGAGCGCGAAATCGACGACTTAAAAGAAAATTTATTGCGATTCCTTACGCACTTTTTATTGAGCTAAAGAGATCTGACGATTGCTTTAAAATTTTTTCCTATTATTTTTATTTTTCGCGTTGGTTCCTCTTTTATTTAAAATCTGGCACCGAGTAAAACGACTCCATGCGTTCAAGTTTTATTCCAAAGGGTTAATATTTCGCTTGCAAACGTTGTTGTTTTCTTTTTTAATGCAATAAAATATCTAATATTTCGAGCAACTAAAATAATGTGATTTAATGCTTTTAAAAGTTAAGTTATGATACAACGATTGAATCACTTATCAGAAACGTTCGTCAAACGATAATATTACGAGGTCATTCAATGTACAGTAAGGGTGCCTTTTAAAAAACTATTAATTATAATTGTAAATTTTTATAAAAAAAGAAAAAAAAATCAAAAAAAAAAAATACTGCTATTTCAAAACTTTTTTTAAAATTTAATATTCTATTTCATGCCGAAGCGCGGATATAATAACTTTGAGCGAAATTAAATCTACTTTTACCCGTTATCCTTTCGTTCTTTCATCGTGTTTCCTCTCGCTGCGCAATCAAATTGAAAAATATGAAAAAATGCGCAAGGGCGCGCACTTACGTGCGCGCGTACAAAGAATCAAAATACCGAATAATTTTGAAGAATCCAAGTGCCTTTCCACTTTCGACTGTTGGTTACACTCTCTCTCTCTCTCTCTATCTCTCTCATCGCGCAATTTCAGTTGGCGGAATTTAAAATATTCCGAAAATTCCGTAATTTTCCATGCTCGAATCTCTGGAAAAATATTAGCGTATTCGCAGAATAAAATTTCGCCCCGGCTCTGATTATAACAAGCACGAGCAATCAAGCTCCGACGGAATTCGAAATCGCAGCGGCAACGCCAGCATCGGAGCCTCTCGGCTCTTGACTCTTTCGTCGTTGGCAGAAAGATTTTCATCATCTTGGACGGGAAGAACCAATTTTCGGAGAGCGGATACAAAAGAACGCAGCCGTGGAATGATTCGGACCGAGCGTACCGAGGATAAAGTAAGGGACCTTCGTCGAAGAAACGGGGAGAGGGAGCGACAGAGAGAGAAAGAAAGAGAGAGAGAGAGAGAGAGAGAGAGAACGGGGAGGGTTGTATTTTAAGATTCACCCTCGCGTCTCGTCTTCTTATCGACGAAGGGAGGCTAAATTTTTCTCCGACCGAGGGAAGAATCTTTATCTTCCTTTCTCTCTTGGCTGCCTCAGACTTTTGAATATTTTCCCGAACGAAAATATACGAGACGAGATACCGAGACCACCGATGCGAGGTAGAAAGAGCCCGAGAAATATTACGCCTGGATACGATGCCGAAGAGAAGAAAAGCACAAAAGAAGCTGAATACGAGAAGCGGAGAAAAGAAACGGAAATTCTGAGTTTTCCAATATTTTTCTTGTTAATGTACAAGTTTTTCAGTGGTTTCAAGAGCGAATATAACGGTGAAAAAAGATTCTACTTAAATTTACAATTTTTTTTATAAATTTTGATTTTTATACAGTAATTTAATTTTCAAGTTTTATTTTTCGATAAATTTTCAAAAATCTAAATATATAACTACTTAACTTATCAAAATATAAAATTTTGTCTCACATCCAAATTCGCGTCATGAAAGAAAATCTGAATTTTTTGTCTTGTGCAATAGAAAAAGAAAATTCTTCTAATATAAATGTAAACAGACGATAAAAATTATTTAAAAAAGAAGAAAAAGTGGATGTCAAGAAAAAAAAAAAAAAAAAAAAATTGTCCAAGTCGTGGTGTGTCCGGCACGTGCGTTGGCCTCCTCCGCTTGGTCAAATGAAGATGCAAACAGCGCCCGACCGCTCGATCAAATGTTTGTGTTTGTGTGTATATACCCTTTAGATGTACTACGATGGTTATGCTCTCTCTCTCTCTCTCTCTCTCTCTCTCTCTCTCTCTCTCACTGTCTTTCGACTTGAGGGTTCTATGAGTAGCCTTGAAATCGAGACGAGGGTTCGAGAGGTGTTCGGCCGCGCAACTTCGAGTGATTCTTGATGTTGTTTAGATCGCATTGGAGAAACGGCTTTTCAAGATTCTTTTTTTCTTTGTACGGTGTTAAAATATACCTTATTACAATGTTTGCAAAGAAATAGCGAGAGAGAGAGAGAGAGAGAAAAAGAGAAAATGTAGGTAAGTAACACGATATATAGTTTATGTTTATTATACAAATATCGCTATTGTTTTATCAATACCTTTCATAGATTTAAAATAATAATTTTTATTAAATTTATCCGTTTTATATGTATTTTCATAATTGATTGCTAATATTTGACTTTTATTTTTATATATTAAATAAACAATCTATTTACATGATAGATTATCGGTACGTTATTGGTATCTTGCAAATAGTTGTTATAATCAAGGAAAGTTAATGCGTCTGGGAAGATGAATCCTGTTTCTAGCGAACGTGCATGATTTTTACTATTTGGATACAAACTACTATAAATTAGACTATTTTCTTTAATAAAAGGTATTTGAGCATAATAATTTCTACATAGTTTTAATACGTGGCAATCAATACGATAAATTTTTGCTAAATTATAGATACATTGATTACTTATATATTTTTTATAGTTGTTGTCTTGCAATTTGTACAAACTTAAGCATGCTCTTAGACATTTTCTTTCGAACATTCTTAGTTTTTCCATTTGAGACGCTGATACGTTGTACCCGTATGTGTGGACAACTGTAAGTAAGAATAGGTCTATACAAATTTTTACTCTGGCATTAAGCTGTTTTGAATAAAATAATCTCTTTATTTTCCAAAAAGCATTGTTTGCTTTAGATAGTTGAATGATAGTATATTTGTTAAAGTTTAATTTTTCGTCGTGGTTAACGCCGAGGTATTTCACGAAATCTTTGTGAGGAATAATTTTTTTTTCATTGGATTTTTCTTCGATAGTAAAGTTCTTGCACTGTTTTCTTTCAGTTTCACTCAAATCACTTAGTTTAGGTCTAAAAATTATAGTTTCGCATTTATCTACGTTGATTTTTAATTTCCAAGAGCGGTAGTAATTGACTATTTTTTGAAAGAGATCTTGTGATTTGTTTTGAATTGTTTTTGTTTTATTGCCTGTGATATAGATTATAAGATCATCTGCGAAAGCTATAGAATATTTATGTTGAGAATTCAAGTCAAATAAATTGAGAACATCGCTGTTATAAATGGTAAATAAAATTGGCGAATTGACGGTTCCTTGCTGTAATCCATTTTTAACGTAAAATTCTTTACTAAACTTAGCTGAATTTTCTGCAATAAACAATGATTTATTTGTTATCATATTCCACACTATTTTTGTTAGGTATATTGGAAATTTTTTCTTTAACATTTGTATATAAGGCCTTCGGTCTAAACCGTGTCAAATGCTTTTTCGAGGTCTATAAGACACGCACTCAACCATTTATTTGCATTCAAAGACCAACAAATATCTGCAGTTAGTTTGTTAATGGCGTGGATTGTCGAGTGTTTGAATCTAAATCCGTATTGATTTTCTGGAATTATGTTAATTTTCGAGCAAAAGTAAGTGACTTATTAGTAAATATTTCGTATACTTTATTAATATTTAGTAGTAGACTTATGGGTCGCAAATTAGATGGTGGTAAGCTATCTTTATTTTTTTTTTGGAATTGCTATAACTTTAGCTTCTTTTCATTTTTTTGGATAATACGTATCATTTAAAGCGTTGTTAAAAATGACTGTGTAATACCATTTAATTTTTTCGGGCAAATGTTTTAATACAATGTTAGGTATTTTGTCGAAACTTGATGATTTTTTATTATTTAATTTCAAAAACGTTAGGCTTACCGCTTCGAAATGAGTAAAATACAATTCATTTTGTTTTGGTTGTTTAGATTTATCGGATGTATTTTCATTAGTGAATATACAGATAGTACGGTTTCCTTTTGATCGTTATGCATTTCTTGCCTCAGTCTTGAAATTTTTCCTGCAATTATCATGCCTAATTGTTCTCGGCCCATATGATCGTTTTGCATGTGAACTTTGCCAAAATATGTGCCTATTATATCTAGTTTTTCTATAGTATTTAAAATAATAAAATTGCCATCCTTGTCTTTGCAATCGGTCTTAATATCTGCCTCTTCAAGTAAGGTAATGTCACTTTCAACTAGACGAAATCCAGTGTGATATGCGTGGTATGACTGTAAGCGACTGTTTAATCTGCTACCTTTAACAAGTAATACTGAAAAAAATTACACGAAAATACCCGAATAGAAAACTATAAACAGGCAAAAGAAGTTCATGTACAGGCACCAGAGAAATATTAAAAGATCTTGTATAGATACCTGACAAGGGTCTGTAAGAAAGAAATAGAATTAACAAGTTCAAAATTATCATAATGAAATATAAAACTTTTCTTATTTGTTTGCTGTAATCTGAACTTTGTTAAAAAATAATACAATCGTCATATCGTCTGCATAACATAATTTATTAAGATTGTCAGTGCCGTTCTTTACTATGTAAACACTTTCCTTTTTTCAATATAAGGTAGTTGTGTATAAATATTGATAATATGATGTGCGTCATTATTGACAGTTTTACTTTTTAACTAAACATTATCCAACTCATAATTTATTTCTTTATCAGATATAGTTTTCCGGAATTTTTTTTTCTATTTTTTTCTTTGAACGATGTCTACGAACTCTGCGTAAATTAAGTTTTGAATATACTCGATTTATTTACTTATTTTAGATTGCATAACATACATATTTAATTTTAAGTATCTTTTGGCTTATTGATCATACGTAGTTAGCTTAATTTTTAATATCAAGCTAATTTTCATTAGTGTACAATAATTGAAGAAATAATTTTTTACGAAATACTATAAAATTTAACCTCAAAAGGAGCATTTTGCAATAACAAACACTGTATGAAAAAAAAAAAAAAAATATATGTGGACGTCGAAATTTACCTTTTAGTACTGTTAAATATGAGCGCAGCAATATTATTTAACTCATAATTTATCACCCAATGTTTCAAATGTCGAGCAATCGGTTACACTGCTCGAAAATGCTTTATGGAATTTAGATATGTAAAGTGCCAAGAAATGCATGATCCAGGAATGTGCACTATTAAAATAAAAATGAAAAAAAAATAAAAGATAAAAGTACTGCGTAAATTCTAAAAAATATGGTCATCCTGCGCTATACAGAGGCTGTCCTATTTTTCTGCAATCAAAAGAAAAAATGCAGCAAAAAATAAAAAATAAATAAAAAAAAATTACAGAAATAGCAAAACATGTTGATAGCAACGTTAAATATTTATCGGTAGTAAAAAAATGGCGCCTATAACAATCAAAACACATTAAAACTGAAAAAACATGTCTTAATTACAGAAAGAAACGTAAAAAATTCTAGCTCTGAAAATACAAATACAAATGGCATCCTAAATAATATATTACAATCAATGTTTGAATTGAAAAATGCGATCGAAAAAATTGACGAAAAGTCAAAAAGAAATTAAAAGATGCTGGATACACTCTTCAACGCTTTTCAAATAAATTAAGAAAAACTAATATCAAAGTGTCGTATCTTATCACACCAAAAAAAGCAAAAATATGTCCTACAGTAGATCTATTTTAAAAAAGTTTTAAAAAATAATATCTGTTAACGTTAATTTACTCATTACCAATCAAAGGCGAGCGAGTTTACAAAAATTAATAAATGAACAAAATCCGGATATATACTATTTCTCTCGGAAACCAAAATTAATGAAACCCACAAAATATAATTTAATTAAAATTTAAATTTCGAAATTCTATTATCAAATACTAGAAGAAAAAATTAAAGGTATACCAATAAATGATCACCAAGCTTACTTGAAGCGGCTGTATGGAAATTTAAAAAGTTTGCAAAGACGAATCAGGTATTTGCCTCATCTTCAATAAAATTCAAAAATTAAACGTCATAAGAAATCATTTCTCAAATAATCACACGCAAAATGAAAATCTAGGCCGTGAAGAACTGGGCAGAATCATTTTAACAAATACAGACGAACTGAAAAATGAAATAAAAACTGATATATTAAATAAAAGAACAATAACATCTATTTCCAAAACTAATACTGCAGATAATATGAGGCAGCCAGACGATGAAACCGAGTACTTCACTAATTTTTCAACTTGGAAAAAAATTTTTATAAAACTAAATAATAAAAAATCTTCCGGCTTAGATAACATTCCATATATTGTCTTAAAACATATGCCAGATAAAATAATTTGGTACTATATGGTTACTTTTAATAACATGTTGAATAATACGTATTTTCCAGAAAAATGGAAAAAGGCAAAAGTCATTGCATTAGTAAAAAAAAAAAAAATAAAGACGGATCTGCGCTATCTAATTAGCGGCCTATCAGCCTATCTTTTGCCTAATATTAGCGAAGTGTTTGGAGTTATCATAAATAAGTCACTAGAGCAATTTTGCAGCGAAAGAAATATTATCCCGGGAAACCAGTTTAGATTCAAGTATAAATACTCTATTTTACACGCAATAAACAAGTTAATCTCCGATATTTATTGGGAATTAAATCCAGGTCATCGAGTTGCAGCGTGTCTTATAGACTTAGAAAAGGCTTTCGATACTATTTTGATTAAAGGATTAATTTACAAAATGATTAAAAAAAATTTTTCAATATTTTTTATTAAAATAATATGGAATATGATAACAAATAAATCATTTATTACTACGAACGGCCTTTACATATCTTGTCAAAATTTCTCAATAAAAAATGGACTCCAACAACGTATAGTTAACTCTCCACTTCTTTTTAATATTTACAATAGCGATATACTTAACGTCTTTGAATTGATTCTTTAAATTCATTGAATTATAAACGAGCGATAGCTTTTGCCGACGATTTAATTATATACAATATGCAGCTGGAAATAAAAACATTAGATCAAATCTGCAAGATTTATTTACTAAAATTCGAGGTTACTATAATACTTGGAAGCTCAATATAAATAGCTCAAAATGCGAAACTATCCTATTCAAACAAAATTTATCTAGACTTAGTGTTTTAGAAAGGTTAAATTGTCAAAATTTTATTTAAAAAAAAAAAAAATTAACGTGAAATTATTTCTCATAAATCACGTGTAAAACATCTTGGAGTGTATTCAGATGACAAATTACATTTTAAATTCTACGTAGAAACACAACTGAAAAAAGCAAAAAACGCTTTTTCGGCATTAAAAAGATTACTTTACTCATAACATCTTAACAAAAGAATAAAAATACTCTGTTATCAAACTATGATTAGACCAATAATAACATATGGTTGCCCAATATGGTTTAATATCTCCGCTTGTCTAATGGGAAAAATATGAGTATTTGAAAGAAAATGTATTATAATGTGTTTAAGTATGTATAGATCAGAACAATCTCAATATACAAAATATATATGAAATAAAATAATTTACTATGCAGCAAACATACATCGTATCGACTGTCATATTTTTGAAATCATACGAAATTATTTTGTTCATGCTATTCGCGTAAAAGAGAACAGCGAAATATTTGGTGCATTTTATCCGAACCCATGTACTTATATGGAACCCTAAAAACTGGTTACATACCACCCCAAGCGTTTTTATCCTTAGATAAAAATAACTATCTACAAGATCAAAATAATATTCCGATCATATATCACATTAATAAAAAAACTAGTAATAAAAAAAATCGATACGAAGCTGGTCTTAACGCATCAGCAGCTCATATTCAATGGCGGTTTAGTAAAGACTTGTCATAAAAAGACGCGTGTGACAAACATCGCAAAAATACTAAAAAATATTGGTGGCTTGCCTAGTAATAAAATAGAATAGGTAAAAAAAAAATTTGTAAGTGACAGTATAAGCGTTTAGATGTAAGCTCGCGTTAGATGTAAGCTTCCTTTTAAAAATAAAAAAAAATTTATAAACTCAAATAAAAGACGCCTCGAAAATGTTTCCGTCAGTTTTATCAGTCGATTTCTCAAATGTATTTGTAATAGCAAATGTATCTATTAATCTATTTCATTCTAAAATAAATTTTATATTATGAGAAAAAATATATGTATCAACTTAAGATATTCGAAATTATATTTATTTTACGACTTTAGCTTCTTATGACTAATGCCCTAATTAGTCATAAGAATAATTATGTAAAAGTCATCCTTTCTTTTATTGTGTATTCAAATGTATTATTTTTGGCAACAATAAAATATAATAATAAGAAAAAAGTTCTGGTTCTCGTTCGATCACCAAAGTTAAGCAGCGTTGGGTGAGGTTAGTACTTGGATGGGTGACCGTTTGGAAACCCCGCGCGTCGTTGGTGTCTCACTTTATTTCTTTTTTATTTTATTTAACGATAAATTGTCAATGAAAAATTTTAAAATAAACATTTTTCATAAGAAATTGAAAAATACTAAAAACTAAAAACATTTCTGTATTCTCTAGTGGTAACAGATGAACCCTGACGGACAATTAATTTTTTTCAAATGCACAAAAATTGTTCGCAACCTTAAAATAGTTTATTAAAAAAAGCATTGCATAATATTTCATTCAGTCATTTATTATATTATAATAAATCATCTATAATTAAACTGACATTAAAAATTAGGTTCATTTAATTATAAAGAAATATTTCGATTTTCTCCAAAAATAATTAAGCATTTAAACCTACTGTGATCTAGATAAAGGCTAAATGTTTGATAAACGTAACAGTTTGCCACAGTAAAAATATCTGTTTCCAGCACAACCTTGCACAGATATTTTTGTATATATTAAGTCCTACTCAAGCGATAAGTTACTTTTTGAAATGAGAAACAGTTGTAGAAGAAAGTAGACATAAGAATTTCAGTCGCCAACGGCCATACCACGCTGATCGCACTGGTTCTCGTCGGTCGGCTTCTAACCTCAGTAAGAGAAACATCTATAGCCGAATGCTAGTATTATATTAGTGAAGTATTGAAATTGAAATTCATGAAAAAGCCAATTTTCAATAGTGTAGCTATTCTTTTCTTGTAAATTCTTACACAGTCGTGCAAACATAAAACAGGCAGTGGCAAATAGTAAAAATGGCAAAAAACCGCCATAGAAACTAATGCAAACGACAGTGCACAAAAACCGAATACGAATAAACGAAGTTGTGAAACAGAAGATAGTGAAATAACTAAATCACCAACAAATATGTCGGTGAATGGAAAAAAGCACAGAAAAAAACAAAGGCTCAATCCATCGCCTAATTTAATACATAGAACAAAAAATACTGTATCACCCAAATCAATAAATAAAAGCTTGTCTACCGAAAATATAGGTAATAACAAGGACAACGTTAATGATAAGGAAGCGAATCTTCAAGCGACCGAATTATTTATTGAAGAAACAGTAAGTGAATTAAATACCTTACTGCAAGAAATAAGAAATAAAAATAATAATTTAAGAAGTAAAGGGAATAACGACTCTACGAAAGACATAGAAGATTTTACAATACACACGTCAGCACACACAGCGACTACAGTTAATAACGTGAACATCGAAGGTAGAATGGCAACAACCTCTAACGCTTCATCGATACGAAAGGATACACCTAATTCAAACACAGATCATACCGGTAAAAATATTAAACCTCCACCTATTTATATAACTCACCAAAATCCGAAAGATACAGTAAAATTATTAACATCTATTTTAAAAATTGATAACTTTTATATTAAACGTCTTAATAATAACAAACATAGTGTATATTTAGAAAATATTAACGATTATAATAAAACTAAAAATTTATTCAAAACTGCAAATACTCCGTATTACACATACACACCAAAAACCGAAAAACCACACACATACTTAATTAAAGGTATTGATAATAGCTATTCCGAACAAGAAATATTAACAGAATTAAAGAATTTGGAAATAGACGAGATCGAATTTATTAAAGTTACCAGGTTTTCTACAAAAAAATCGGTAGCTAACAATATATTATTACCTATATTTATAGTACAACTGTCCCCTAACAGCAACATTAACAAACTACTGAATATTAAATATCTAAGTTATTACTCGATTAAATGGGAAAAAATAAGAAAAACAGAAATTACTCAATGCCGAAATTGCCAATTAATCGGACACACAGCGCAAAATTGTAACATGAATTATCGTTGCGTTAAATGCGAAAACCCGCACGGGCCAGGCGAGTGTAAATTAAATAAAAATGTTACAGTAGATAAAAACAAAATATATTGTGTAAACTGTAAAAGCTACGGTCACCCGGCATCTTACAAAGGTTGCCCTAAACTACTTGATATAAAGAAAAAAATATTAGAAAAAATAAAAGTATCAAAAGAAAATAAAGATAACAAAATCATGCGTATATGTAAAAAATATACACCCGAAATTCAATATTCTGATATTGTGAAAAACAATTTTAGCCAAAAGCACATAACAACCTGTTAAAAACGGATTTAAAATAAATTAAAATTAAAGAATATTTGAAAAAAGTATAAATTTAATAGTTAAAATTCTTAAATAGACGATTTAAAGGCCAAAGTCGGAGAGGTAAACAATGAAATTCGGCGAAAAGCTCCGAGCGTTAGCGCGAGGTCAACTATTGTTATCGGAGCGACTAAACAAATAAAAATAATGTTAAGTCGATACGAGACATTTAAAATACGATAAATTTTATATGCGAGCGACAATAATAATAAATTCGGAGCGATTTATAATGATAATAAGACGGATAAAAAAGAATGTAAAAGTTTTTGTAAAAGCAGAAGCGAAGAGGGAGAGTGCCGGTATTAGAATTGATTTAAGTCGACGCATAAGATCCGAGGCAGTCTCTTAGTGCACGGGCATACCCGTGGCCTAGAAGCTGGACGTGCTCGTAGGGTGCTTCGGCATCCTCGAGGCCGTGAACCTTGTCCGGAAAACTCTAAGTTTTCCAGTGACGTAGGTGCGTGCACGGGAAGAGAACTCGACCCGGGGCCGCGAGGCTGCGAGACAATGCCGAAGATTCCGCGAAGACGAAGCGTAGAGAGAGGGAAATTTCGAGCGTGAGGGGAAAACAAATAAAAGGGAAAGAAATAACGTACTCCGGCTCACTCTCCATTTTCGCTTTCGCTTGAAAGGTATAGCAATTTATTGAAAATATAATAATTTTCTTTCTTTTGTAAAATAAAAAACAATCATTTACTTTTTTGTGTTTAATTTAATTTTCCTTAAAAACATTTTGGTGCCGAAACCCGGGAATTAATTTACCGGAAAAAAAAAAAAAAAAAAAAAAAAAAAAAAAAAAAAAAAAAAAAAAAAAAAAAAAAAAAAAAAAAAAAAGGAAAATTTTAAGATTTATTTAATTTAAATCAAATAATTATTTTTGTTTAAAATTCGTCATGCCACCGAGAAAAACAAAAGCTGCTGCTCCTGAAGCTGGAGAATCACCGAGAGCCAAGCGGCCAAGAACGACAATAAAGAAGCGGAGTGCGACCACTGCAGACGGCACGGGGCAAGCGGGTGCGTCAAACAAACGCGACTTCCTACACGGCGTGGAGGCAACGTTAGAACATCTATATCCAGCAGACCAGCAATCGACCAGCAGGAAGCTCTTGTCATCGAGACGCAGCAACCATCTCCGCGCTCGCCAGCTCCACTAGCATCAAGACTTCCGCACGCATCACTACCACGTTCATCGACTGAGCAACCACCGGACGAGGAAAGCGAATTCAGAGCACCTGAGAATCAGCGAGAGCTACAAGATTGGATTAACAGTACGTCGTTACCGGTAAGAGCTACACGTGATGCTTTGCAAAGCGATCCGACGGCGAGGCTAGCCGATGCGATTGAAAAAACTTTGTCCGCGGTGCGCGAAGCGACTATTAGCGGAGAAGGCGGCGCGCGTTTAGTCAATAGATTGACTGTAGCGAAAAGTCTACCTACGTTCTCGGGTGACGCGTTAGAATGGTTGCGATTTAAAGAGACGTACGAAATGTCATCGGAGCTCGGGAGCTATAGCGATCGCGAAAATATAGCTAGATTGTCTGAAGCTCTTAGAGGCGAAGCGCGAGAAGTAGTCGGTACGCTGTTAGCAACGAGTCGCAATGCGAGTGAGGTTATGCGAACGCTTGAGTTACATTTCGGAAATAAAAGAATTATGGCTGAAAAAATAATCAGCGATCTTGAACAATTGCCGGAGATAGAATCGAGAAAAATAACTCTTGTGCAATTTGCAACAAGACTGCGAAACGCGACGATTGCCTTTAAAGCTATCGAGCTTCCGGGGTATTTATATAGCCCCGAATTATCACGGAAGATAGGCGCTAAATTACCTTCTGCTTTAAAATACGCGTACAATAGATACTCGGCCACAGCTTCTAGTGATAAATCCGAGCTCGAGAAGCTCGGAGATTTTTTAAACGCGGAAGCGGAGCTTGCGGTTAACGCGGGTATATTTAATTTGGAAATAGGACAATCATCATCGTCTCAAAAGCCCAATACTTCACGAAGGTCGGCAAAAGTGATAAAGTCGGGTAACGCGTACGCCATAGAATATCAATATGAGAAAGTAAACACGAACAAAGGTGCTTGCGTGTATTGTCGAAGGACAAATCACGCAGTAAGCGAATGTAGAGCGTTTGCTCGTGAGCCGCTAGAAAGACGGTGGACTATAGTAAAGCAACAAAATCTTTGTTTGGTTGTTTACTTAAAGGGCACTCAAGAGCTCAGCGCACGAGCACTAAATGTAATTTTTGTAGTAAGCGGCACCACAGCTTGCTGCATAATGTTAAACGGCCGATTCGCGTTTTGGAAGAAAATATGAAGGCTACTCCAAGCTCGTCGAAAAAGAACGTGCAGGAAGAAAATCACGCTGCGGCACGACAAAAAAAAGGGGAATGACTATCGGAAAGCGGAGTAATTTTAAAAATCATCCCGATTCTCATTTGCGGGCCGACGGGCTCAGCGAATACGTTCGCATTACTGGACGAAGGCTCTACGATTACGCTAGTGGACCATGCAATAACGCGAAGCGTGGGTGTAAAAGGCACGCGGATAAATTTGAGATTACGAGGCGTGAGCGATAGACAAGCGATACCTTTGGATAGCGAAAAGGTAGATTTAAAAGCGCAAACGAGATTCGGTACGTATACAACCACGCGAGCCGTGACGATTGAAAATTTAAAATTACCCCCGCAAACGATTACCGCTGAGCTTGCGCATCGTATTCAATTAAATGTAAAAATTGAGATCCAGCCATACTTAAACGCACGCGCAAAAATTCTATTAGGCCAAGACAACTGGCACTCAATAGTTACGCGAGAATTGCGAGAATTAAATAACGTTTCGTTGGCATTGTCGCGCTCATTATTAGGATGGACGCTACACGGTAGCGTACGTAAACAAAAAAGGGCGACACGAGTCGCATTACTCTGTAGCGAAACTATTAAAGAGAGAGAGCCGAGCGCAGAAGAGGAAAGAGAAGATGATATAAACAATCTTATAAAACAGTATTTTGAAATAGACTCGTTAGGAGTAAATGTACGAGTAGAGCAAAGAAATAAGCACGAACGCGCTCTCAAGATACTCGAAAAAACGAGCCGATATACCGGGACTCAATGGGAAACCGGATTATTATGGAAAGAAGATTTCACGCCGAAAGAAGATGGTTTGCCATTAGTTATAAAAAGATTTCAAATATTAGAACGCCGATTTAATCGTGATCCGTCATACGCAAGTATGTATAAATTGGAAATGCGACGATTAATTCAACAACGATACGCGCAGAAAATAATACAAAACGTCGAAAGGCAAAGGATTTGGTATTTGCCGCACTTCGGTGTAATTAATGTCAACAAGCCAGATAAAATAAGACTTGTTTTCGATGCGGCAGCAAAATCGTCTGGCTTAAGCTTAAACGACCAGTTGGAAGCCAGACCGGATTTTTTAGAATCATTGCCCGGTGTATTAATTAGATTTAGACAGCATGCCGTAGCATTCAAAGCCGACATTTCCGACATGTTTCTACGGATTGAAATAAGAGGAGCGGATAGAGGCGCACAAAGGTTTTTATGGCGTGAAAATCAGCACGAAGAGCTCGCGGTATACGAAATGAAAACTCTAATTTTCGGCGCGAAATGTTCCCCATGCAGCGCAATCTACATTAAAAATAAAAATGCTCAAGAATTTGGAAAAACGCGATCGGCCGCACTAAGTATAAAAAGAAACAGCTACATGGACGACTATTTAGCAAGTCAAGAGACGGAAAGCGACGCGAGAAAGCTTATCCGCGAAGTTACTAATATAAATAAGCGCGCCAACTTTCAAATGCACGGCTGGGCGGCTAGCGTCGATCGCGTATTAGATAGCGCGCAACGCGAGGTAAATAAAGCCGAGGCGAGGCTTTGTGACCGAGGGGGAGAAAGAGTGTTAGGTCTCTTCTGGGACACGCACACGGACACATTAAAATTTAATACAGGAATGTCGAAAATTCCGAAAATATTATTTAATGCCGACAGAAAGCCGACAAAACGCGAATTTTTGCGAATAATTATGTCTGTCTTCGACCCTCTTGGCCTCCTCACACCATTTACGCTACAGTCGAAAATCTTGATGCAGAATATATGGAGAAGCGGCATCGAATGGGATGAAGCATTACGCGACGAAGAAAATGTCGGATGGATCAAGTGGATACGTAATTTAAAAGCGCTCGAAAACGTTTGCATACCACGTTGCTGTGCGCCGAAAAATTTGAAAATACTAAGCACACAGCTGCACGTTTTTTGCGATGCAAGCTTGACAGCGTATGCAGCGGCCGCTTACTTACGTCATGAATGTGCAAACGATGTAATTCACACAGCGCTGACTATGGCGAAAAGTAAAATCGCGCCGTTAAAGCCAATGACAGTTCCGCGACTGGAGCTGCAAGCCGCTTTACTAGGAGCTCGCCTAGCGAAGTTTATTTTGTCGGAATTAGATTTGAATATTTCGCAACGCTATTTATGGACAGATTCAGCCACTGTACTTCAATGGATAAAGACAGAGCCTCGTATGCGACAAGTGTTCGTTGCACACCGTCTAGGCGAGATAAACGAGCTTACGAGAAGTTCTGAGTGGCATTGGGTACCGTCAAAGCAAAATCCAGCCGACGAAGCGACGCGATTTATGAATGACGCGCTGCGAGAAAACAGTCAGTGGCTTATTGGGCCCTCATTCTTACGGCAAAAACCGACACAATGGCCTACAAAGAAGATGCTCACGGAGGCGGAAAAACTCGCGATTGAAAATCTAGAAAAGCGAAAAGCTTTCGTATACGTTACGACTTCTTCCGAGATGAAATTTTCGCTTATTATAAGATTATTAGGCTGGCAAGGTCTACTTATAATTGCCAATCGCATATTTAATATCGTCCATCGTTGGAGAAAACTTCCTGGAAACACAGCAGAAAATGAAGTGGAAAGATTAGAGAAATATTGGTTTCGCGTAATCCAAATAGAATGCTTCGAGAACGAAGTTCATGCTTTAAAAAAAGGTAAACTCGTAAAAGAAGATTCAAAGACCGCACGCTTGAAACCTTACATAGGCAAAGACGGAATAATGCGAGCGAACGGACGCGTATCGATGAATTTAGGGGAGGAATTCAATAATCAGCCAATTATATTAGATGCAAAACACGATGCGACTAAACTACTTATTTATAAATATCATCGGCAATATGCACATGCCAGCAATAATACCATATTAAATGAAATGCGGCAGAAATATTTCATTTATGGTTTAAGATCGACGCTGCGCTCGCTGTCTTTTAAGTGTTTCATCTGCCGGTTAAGAAGAGGAAAACCTGACAACCCGGTAATGTCTACACTGCCCGTGGGACGCTTGGCGTATAGGCAAAGGCCGTTCAGCCACTGCGGTGTAGATTATTTTGGGCCGATGAGTGTAAAGATAGGCCGACGCAGAGAAAAGAGATGGGTCGTTCTCTTTACGTGCATGACCACGCGCGCAATACATCTCGAGGTAGCGCATAGCTTGAGCACAAGTTCGGCGATTATGGCGTTTCAAAGGTTAGCCGCTCGCCGTGGGTCGCCTTTAGTTGTTTACAGCGATAATGGCACGAATTTTCGCGGAGCAGACAGAGAATTGAAAGAAGCCATCGCGAATTTGGAGTGCGATAAATTGCAAAGTTTTGCAGTGCAAAGAGGTATAAAATGGAAATTTAATCCGCCGGATGCGCCACACATGGGTGGTGCATGGGAGAGACTGATAAGATCAGTCAAAATATCTTTGCATGCAATCTTGCGGGATCAAGCTCCAAGCGATGAAGTCTTGCTCACGGTATTGGCTGAGATTGAGCACTCAGTGAACTCTCGTCCACTTACGCATGTCTCTTTAGACCCGCGAGACGAAGAGGCCTTAACGCCGAATCATTTTCTTATCGGCACATCGTCAGGAGAAATACAATTAGGGAAATACGACACGCAAAATCTTTGCTCGAGAAAGCAATGGAGAATAGCGAAAGGTTTTGCCGATTCATTTTGGCGACGATGGATACGAGAGTATTTACCATCTTTGGTTCCGCGAACAAAATGGACGCAAGACAAATCGACGATAAATGTGGGCGACGTAGTCTTGATTGTTGATTTACAAGCTTCTAGAAACCAATGGAGAAAAGGGACCGTCACGCAAACGTTTAAAGGAGCCGACGATGTAATACGTGTCGCCGAAGTAAAGACACCTACAGGCAAATTGACACGGCCCGTACATAAACTTATCAAATTATTAAAAAAGATTGAGGTACAAAATTAGATTTGTACGAGGGGGAGAGATGTTAAAAACGGATTTAAAATAAATTAAAATTAAAGAATATTTGAAAAAAGTATAAATTTAATAGTTAAAATTCTTAAATAGACGATTTAAAGGCCAAAGTCGGAGAGGTAAACAATGAAATTCGGCGAAAAGCTCCGAGCGTTAGCGCGAGGTCAACTATTGTTATCGGAGCGACTAAACAAATAAAAATAATGTTAAGTCGATACGAGACATTTAAAATACGATAAATTTTATATGCGAGCGACAATAATAATAAATTCGGAGCGATTTATAATGATAATAAGACGGATAAAAAAGAATGTAAAAGTTTTTGTAAAAGCAGAAGCGAAGAGGGAGAGTGCCGGTATTAGAATTGATTTAAGTCGACGCATAAGATCCGAGGCAGTCTCTTAGTGCACGGGCATACCCGTGGCCTAGAAGCTGGACGTGCTCGTAGGGTGCTTCGGCATCCTCGAGGCCGTGAACCTTGTCCGGAAAACTCTAAGTTTTCCAGTGACGTAGGTGCGTGCACGGGAAGAGAACTCGACCCGGGGCCGCGAGGCTGCGAGACAATGCCGAAGATTCCGCGAAGACGAAGCGTAGAGAGAGGGAAATTTCGAGCGTGAGGGGAAAACAAATAAAAGGGAAAGAAATAACGTACTCCGGCTCACTCTCCATTTTCGCTTTCGCTTGAAAGGTATAGCAATTTATTGAAAATATAATAATTTTCTTTCTTTTGTAAAATAAAAAACAATCATTTACTTTTTTGTGTTTAATTTAATTTTCCTTAAAAACACAACCACTACACAAAAACCCAAAGAAAATACCAATACAAGACCTATAACAGAGAATCAAAATATGGAATCATTTTCAAATATAATTAATATAATAGAAAATTTTAAAACCACTATGTTACAAGCGATTGAAAATCAACAAAAACAGTTAGACGAAATCAGAAACACAATCAAAACAAACGAAGCAAGGGTAGACGCGATATTTACTACCATCAACAACTTACTCACATGATAAACAATACAAACTGAATCTCCCAGATAAGTTCTACGAAATTAAAGTTAAATCCTTGTAAATTATATCTATTAACGTAAACTCAATAATAACCAACCAAAGAAGATGTAATCCACTAAAAATATTAAATAAAGATAAACTAGACATAGCACCTATTTCAGAAAATAAACTTAACAAAACATATAAAATAGAATTTAAAGATTATAAAATTATTAGACAGTGGCTTAACCAATAATAACATATGTGAAAATGTATCTGCGTCTTAGTTAATTTTTGTAAATATGTAAATAGTTAGCTCTTAAGAACTCCTAATTTCATTCCTCTCCCCTACTTCCCGTCCATACACCTCATTTAGAATAAGGAAAAAACTTATGTTAAAGAAGCACCCAGTTTTTTTATACCACATTTTTCTGGATTGTATATTGATATGATAAATTATTGTACCTAGCTTGCACATAGCCGTACAAAAAATAAAAAAGTTTGTTAACAATATTATTGTAAAAATCGCTTAACCGATAATTAAAGTGTGTGACTGCGCGAGCCTTATTATGTGGCCTATTGTCTTATAAAAAAAAAATTCTTTTATTGTAATTTTTCAATCCTTGTTTATTGCGGATTCAATCTCTGTAAACTGTATAATTGTGGATTCAATAAACATTTAAAGAAAAAAAAAAAAAAAAAAAAAGCACTGGTTCTCGTCCGATCACCGAAGTTAAGCAGCGTTGGGCGCGGTTAGTACTTGGATGGGTGACCGCTTGGGAACCCCGCGTGCTGTTGGTGTCCCTCCTTTTTTGTATTTTTTTTTCATTAAATATAAAATTCAATCTTGTGTTACTCAATCAGTATATTTTTGCTATTAAACTAAATTAAGTTTATCACGAGTATTTTTATGTTAACACAAAGGTTTATATTTTACTTATAGTGTTTTAAAGGCAGCTGTAATCAAACTTGTTTGATAGTGAATAATGTTCTAATAAATAATAGGCTTATTGTATCTTAATTAGATTTATAGCATTTAAACACTTTGATTAACATTTAAACTATTATTAAATTTTTTAAATTAAATTTAAATGAGTGCAATAAAAAATAAAGATTCCGATCGGTACTGTTTAAAATAGCAATATTTAGTATCTGATTCTGATATATTCTTTTTATTCATTTTTCTTTTGCTTATTTCATTTATAAAGTTTTTATTTTGGCCGCATTTTTATAAAAAGGAAAATTTTAAGAAATTTATGTTCACGATACTTCTATTTTCTACAACTATCGATTAGGATATAAAAAAATAATAGATTTAGAACTGCAGATAGGAAATCGATCCTATCGAATATTATAATGCAATTGAACATTCGTCAAATTCAGCTAACATCTTATAATCGTTATACAGCATCGGTATATTTCGTGCAGAAGGCTTTCTGTAGCACATTATATAATAAGTAATCCGCATAATAATTACACCCTCCTTCTTCTCATTTAGAATTCAAATGGCAAAGTACATTGACGTGTGCGTGCGTACATAGTCCCGACTCTTTCCTAACCCCTCTCTCGCCATTCCTACTTCCTACCGCCTACGGGAGGTGGCGCACACACAGTCGGACGACTGGTGCCGCTGCGTGGGAGATGCTTTCCCTCTCCACCAACACGCTACCTCTTGCGACCGCGAGAGGCGCTCTCCCGTAAGGCCTCAGCTCAGACCCGCTTCTCGAGCTCGACACTTACGCTTCGGCGACTGCCTCGAGTAGTCGCCTCTGCCTCCTAAGAGCGATCGTGCGCCTGCCGCATACCCGCTCTAGGTCAATGCGAAATTAGCGCCTCGCGCTGCCCCGCAGACCTACTGGACGTCCGTCCAATTCTTCCGCGTCTTTTCCTCGTATTCCGGCAACCGCCGCGAATACCTTCGGCTCACGAGCGATCTTGCGCCTGGCGCATTTCACGCTCTGCGGTAAGCGATCTCTGCGCCTGGCGCTGTACGCTAACCGTGGTCGAACGCAAGTTCGACGAGCCACTTCCCTCCAACGGTCAAGGTGTCCTGAGCACCTAGGTTCGGGCTAGCGATTTTGCGTTCATACGCTAAGCGCTGTCGTCCCGGGGATTAGCGAACACCGCGCCTGGCGCGAACCGCTGATCTCGTCCCGCCTTGCGGGACTCCTACGGGGCTCTAACGACTCCTTGCCGTTATCCGGTCCTTATCACCCCTTATCGTTGTTTTTTTTGCGTCTCATTCTCTCTCTCTCTCTCTCTTTCTCTTTCTCTCTGACACTCACACATATCCACGCACACTCGCACATCTCGCCGACATACACAACCCCATAGACGCGACATAAATCTTAATCTTTGTGTTGTGTTCTCTTATTTTCTCTTTCCTGAATATTTTTTTTTCTTCACTTCCCCGTCCACCTGTTAGGCAGCTTTGACAGAGCTCTGCACCGTGAGCTCAAGTCAAACTGGCGCCCGACGTGAGGTTAGATTAAGTTTGGCAATTTTACCACGTCTCGCACACGCAGACACGGTAACTTCGTTGCGAAGTCTTAGTTGAGCACGCTGGACGCGTGCACGAACTTCAAGCACACCCCGAGATGCGTTATGCAGCGCAAACCGCTGACAGCCGGTAAAGAACCGTCGCAAACGACTTCCGACAGTCGCAAAACAGTCGGTGGCGCCCAACTAATACAACCGCGAACGCGCAGCCAAGTGCAAAAAGAAGGCACTTTCACGCTTCTGCCGAAAAGTCCGCTCGAAAAGAATTCGACGCAAAAGGCTATTTCAGATAGAAGAGAGGGCACACGAGAACATCGAATGGAAGCCGACCAGCCTACACAGCCTAGTGTGAGTACTGACACAGCAAGTGAGGCACCTCCTCAGGTAACCGCTATGGAGGAAGTACGTAATTTATTACGAGCGCTAGTGGTCGGCAATCCAGAGCTTCCCGAGTTCGCCGGTCGGGAATACGAAGACCCGAACACATTTATACGCGAGTGCGAGGCAGTATTCCAAATAAATAAGACGGACGCTCATGCGCGTGTTCGACTGGCCACACGCGCTCTCAAGGACGATGCCGCTCGCTGGTGGTCAGTCTACAAAAACTTAAGCGTAAGCTGGGAGAAGTTCTGCGAACTTCTTCGCAGCAAATATGCGGCACAGGCCGTGTTAATGAAGCTGTCCGCTCGGCTCTACGGTCAACCGCAGGGAGAGAGAGAAAGCACGGGCCTCTTTCTCGAACAGCGACACCTTCTCGCACGGCGATTATTACCTGGGGCCTCCGAGGATCGCATCATTGCAGTTCTTTTGGAATCTCTTCGAGGTTCTATAAGAAAGTTGTTGCGAGCCTCACAGTTTCAAACAGTCGAGGAGTTGATTACTCGAGCCGTAGAGATAGAGCAAGATGAAGCCGAAGAGAAAAGTGCACTTCGCCGCGCCACTGCGCAGTCTGGCGCGACTGCACCTCGAGCACCTGCAGCGCCGCAAGAAAGCCAGTTGCCTCGGTGCAATTATTGCCCGGAGAGACACTGGCATCGTGATTGCCCGAAGAAGCCTCAGCCCAGAAGTACGGGAAACTGGCGAGGGACAGAAGCCGCCGCGGCCGGCCCTGCCCCGGGAGCAGCGGTGCCGTAATTTTAACAGCGCAGCTACCAGGCACAAGCACCGGATTTTTAACAATTAGTGTTAATAACCAAGAAACAAGTGCTCTAGTGGACTCAGGTGCTAGTGACAATTTTATTCGGTCGTGTTATGTAACGAGTAAAACGAAAGTGGAAAAAGTGAATTTAAAAGTGAATCTCGCGTGTCACAGTACGACAATGTCGATTTCGCGAGTGTGCTGGTTGCCGCTTCGTATAAGAGACTATACAGCAATAGTGAAGTTTTATATATGCGACGAGCTGAGCACGCAGGTAACCTTAGGACGTAGTTGGCTCAAAGATATCAAAGCCGTGCATGATTATAATCTTGAGTGTTTATACTTTGGTAACGATACGCGCCAGCGAGTATATTTTCATAAGGACACTGCCGCGCCAGTGAAAAGTGTAGTGCCACCTCCAGACTTTCTCGCGAGCGTGCAGCACGGTTTTCCGAGTGAGCACGTGAGTAAACTAAGTGCGGTGATAAGTGAATACGCGGATTTATTTTTTTATAACGGGCCGCTTCGCCAAACGAAATTTGTCACTCATGATATCGAACTGAAAGACGAGACGCCTTTTCGGCTCGCGCCATACCGATATTCAGTGCAGAAAAGAATTGCGATAAACGAACAAGTGCGCGAAATGCTCGCGGAAGGGTTGATCGAGCCATCAACTTCGCCCTATTGCTCGCCAATAGTAATGGCCGCGAAAAAGGACGGAAAATATCGTTTTTGCATTGATTTTCGCCGCCTTAACTCGGTGACTAAAGATATTACGCCGAATTTACCGCGAATGCAGAAGTTAGTGCGCGAGATTGGCACGGCAAAGATATTTACAACGCTCGACATGAAAAGCGGTTATTGGCAGATCCCGCTTACGGAACGCTCTCGACCTTATACAGCCTTCGCTACTCCGGATGGCGGACTCTACCAATGGCGCGTAATGAGTTTCGGGCTGAAAAATGCACCGACTGCGTTCAACGATTTTATAACACAACAAGTGCTGTGCGGATTCATCAACGTGTTTGTGCGTTCTTATTTAGACGATTTCTTAATATATTCGGATTCGTGGGAACAACATCTGACGCACTTACAATTAGTGTTTGAACGGCTCCGAATCTTCAATTTAACTTGTGCAATACCGAAGTGCTTCTTTGGACAACGGTCACTTGAATACCTCGGACACACTGTCTCAGCCGAGGGTAATTGCGCGAAACTCGAGCACGTAAAAGCGATTCTCGACGCTCCGGTGCCGCAAAACAAAAAAGACTTGCGCAGATTCTTTGGTATTTGCGGGTGGCTTCGCGAATATGTGCCGAATTTCGCGAAAATAGCGCTTCCACTTACACAGCTGCTTGCGGCGAATCAGCCTTTTAAATGGACTAACGACCTACAGTGCGCATTCGATCGTGTGAAGGACGCTTTTCGAGTGCCGCTAAAATTGTGCCATCTAGACCCTAGCAAGCCACTGGTATTGCAAACAGATGCGTGCGCAACGGGCATGGGCGCAGTGCTGTATCAAGTAGGCGAGCAGGGCGAGAGACGTGTGATCACTTATGCCTCTGCCAAATTTACAAAAGTGGAAAAACGTTATCACTCAAACGAACAGGAGTGCTTAGCCGTGATCTGGGCCCTTCGTAAATTTAAGCATGTGCTTGAGGACGGCAAATTTATCCTTCGGACGGACAACCGCGCGCTTACATGGCTCGATAAAATAAAGGAAGGTAAAAGCAAGCTGCACCGTTGGGCCATATACCTCCGTAGCTACAACTTTACCGTCGAGCACGTAGCTGGTAGAGACAATGAACTTCCAGACGCTCTCTCTCGAGAGCCCAACGAAGAAACCTTCGAAAATAAAGACGAAGAACTCGACGCCTTGCTACCTCCAAGCTCTCAACCGCAGCAAGAAGAGCTGCAGCTAGCTTCTATGAGCGCTAGTGATCTCTACGCTCAATTTGGCGAAGCACAGGACCGCGAGAAACCTGACGAGGAGCTGGAGAAAATCCTAACGTCAAACCAGCGCCTGGAAAATGTTAACGGGGTGTACTTCGTGACGGAGTGCGGGCGTGCTCCTCGCGCCTACGTGCCAACAGCGTGCCGCCCGATGGTACTACAGTACCTGCACGATGACCCGTTAGCAGGCCACCCCGGTTTCGCCGAAACATTACGCGCCGCCCGAGAAAGTTTCATCTGGCCTCGAATGCGCGAAGGAGTGCGGCGGAAGGTCGCGCAGTGTTCCGCTTGCGCAACGACAAAAGCGGCGAAACCGATTGCGCAAGGAGAGCAAAAACCCCGAGAACCGTTCGAGCCATGGGACACCGTCGCCCTCGACTTAATGGGGCCATATCCAAGGTCATCGAGAGGTAAACGGTATATACTCGATGTTACCGATTTGTTCTCTCGGTGGACAGAAGCATTTGCATTGCCTAACGCCAAAATTGTAACGATTGCACCCGTTATAGAGAGCGAAGTTTTTATGAGGTGGGGATATCCTCGCGTGCTGCTCTCAGACAACGCGCCACAGTTCCGGGGTCCTGCTTGGAAGAAGCGATGTAAGGAGTGGGAAGCCGAGCCATATACAACGCCAGCCTACCACCCGCAGGCTAATCCAACAGAAAGGCGGAATCAGGAGTTGAAAAAAGGCCTGCGACTACGGTTAAATGGCCGTAATCAAAGAGAATGGGATCGCCATCTACCTGTCATTCTTTTTAATATGCGTAGAAGGGAGAATGCTCGCACGGGGCAAACTCCCAGCTACACTTTACTCGGACGCACGTTGCCGCGGCCAGGAGAACGGACGTTTTTCGACGCAGCCGCGCAAATGCGCATTGAGGAAGCCCGAAACATTCAAGCAAAAAAAACAATAAACATCGGTAGTACACCTATATGCCTGCAACCCGGGGAGTGGGTTTATTTAAAAAACTTTGCGCTGTCGAACGCAGCGACAGGGTTTAATGCAGGTTTAGCACCTAAATGGACCGGCCCGTACAAAGTTGTGAAAGCATGCAGTCCCGACGTGTACATTATAGAGAGACCGGGGCAAGAGCCCATTAAACTACATGTGTCGGCCTTAAAGAGAGCTGTTTTGGCCGAGGATGAGACAGCACCGGCTGCACAGCCACCATGTGCTCAAGAAGCTGCTTACGCAAAGCAGCCTCCTACCACTGCGTTGGACTACGTAGCAGTCGCAACCGATAATTTAACAATACCTTCGTCAGCACCTGACCAGGTGACTGACCCTGATGCTTCGAAGGTCCCTCCGCAAACAATTCCGCACGTAACGCCTCAGCCGCTACCGCACTCGAGCAATATGGCTCCTTCGCCCTCAAGACATGCATCGTACACACAAGAATCGGCTACGGACGGAGCCGATTCTGCAGAAAAAAACGATCGCCAACCGGCAACACTGCGCCAGCAGCCTCGTAAAAGAGGAAGGCCTACAAAGGCCGAAGCGGAGAAAGCAGCGGCCGAACGTAGGACGGGGTACGTGCCAATACATCGCTACCCCCTCCGAAGCCGCATGGCCGGCGCACATGTGTCAAACTGAGCGCCGTTGCACTTACAATTCACAGTCGTGTTCATTACAAAACCAACTTTCTCTAGAGACAATAGACCGACGCATAACAGGGAAGGCGAGGAAACAAAGGGGCGGCTTTAGACGAAGAATCCGTTCCCTAACGGAAGAGTGCCTCCGCGCCTTTTACAATAAAAATCCGCACGCAGTCGCGGAGATTTACCTTAAGATCGGCCAACTTCTACAGGTGGATGTAGAAGTGGATAGACAAGCCCCGGCAGTAAAGACAGTGCCACAGAACGACCGGACTCGAAAGGAGAGCGAGTCCTCGTCGTCATCGTCGTCAACTGCCTCGACTGCGACCAGTGACAACACATCACCGGTGGACTCCGGTGTGTCAATACCGCCAGTGGAGACAGGCGGGAGATCCCAGGTATCCCCAGGACAGGGAGATGATCTATACTGGGATCAACTATCAGATACCCTCGAGATGGAAGTCGAGAGGGATCTGATAGACAATATAGACAACGGTGAGAGAGCCGCGGTTCAGAAGAAGTTTGGTGCCTAGTATTGGAAGTGAATAAGTGTTATACTTAGTTCTTTTTATTGTAGTTCTTACGTGATATAGTGTTACATAGTTTTTTGTAGTGTAAGTGTATAGTTTTAAGGACGTAGATTAAGCTACAAACAATGAAAAATGTAAAAAAAAAAAACCAAAGACTTTAGTTTTTAAGTGTTTGCGTTCTATTTTCTTTTTTTTTAGAGTGTTTTATTATAATTGTTAAGTTTTCGTATAAATTCATTTTACTATCATTAGGATTTAATTATAATTAGTGCAATTTATTAGAATAAGCAGATATCCGTTCTTATGTTGTGTGTTATATTTATCTTTGTTAGTGTAAGTAAGCTGTGCACCACTTCTTCATATATATGTAAAATAAATAATTAGTTATAATAGTGTAAGACTTTTAATAGTTTATAATTAGTGATTTACAGTTTGTGTGTTAAAGTTTATATTTTTGTATTTTAATTTATATACATTTATTTTAATAAACTAGCGCTATGGACACACACCCGACATATACACCCTCACACACACGCTCACATCCACACTTATACCCTCATGCATACACACATTCACCCGTGTACGCGGGCACTTAAAACAAAAACATTCCTTGTCTTCACACTATAAACATACCAACACATTTTCATACACACACTCTTACGCCTCTACAACTTCAATAACGCTCAAAAAAAACAGTACCAGAGTTAGGAAAGAGTCGTCAAAGAGGGGGAGGGTTGACGTGTGCGTGCGTACATAGTCCCGACTCTTTCCTAACCCCTCTCTCGCCATTCCTACTTCCTACCGCCTACGGGAGGTGGCGCACACACAGTCGGACGACTGGTGCCGCTGCGTGGGAGATGCTTTCCCTCTCCACCAACACGCTACCTCTTGCGACCGCGAGAGGCGCTCTCCCGTAAGGCCTCAGCTCAGACCCGCTTCTCGAGCTCGACACTTACGCTTCGGCGACTGCCTCGAGTAGTCGCCTCTGCCTCCTAAGAGCGATCGTGCGCCTGCCGCATACCCGCTCTAGGTCAATGCGAAATTAGCGCCTCGCGCTGCCCCGCAGACCTACTGGACGTCCGTCCAATTCTTCCGCGTCTTTTCCTCGTATTCCGGCAACCGCCGCGAATACCTTCGGCTCACGAGCGATCTTGCGCCTGGCGCATTTCACGCTCTGCGGTAAGCGATCTCTGCGCCTGGCGCTGTACGCTAACCGTGGTCGAACGCAAGTTCGACGAGCCACTTCCCTCCAACGGTCAAGGTGTCCTGAGCACCTAGGTTCGGGCTAGCGATTTTGCGTTCATACGCTAAGCGCTGTCGTCCCGGGGATTAGCGAACACCGCGCCTGGCGCGAACCGCTGATCTCGTCCCGCCTTGCGGGACTCCTACGGGGCTCTAACGACTCCTTGCCGTTATCCGGTCCTTATCACCCCTTATCGTTGTTTTTTTTGCGTCTCATTCTCTCTCTCTCTCTCTCTCTTTCTCTTTCTCTCTGACACTCACACATATCCACGCACACTCGCACATCTCGCCGACATACACAACCCCATAGACGCGACATAAATCTTAATCTTTGTGTTGTGTTCTCTTATTTTCTCTTTCCTGAATATTTTTTTTTCTTCACTTCCCCGTCCACCTGTCAGGCAGCTTTGACAGAGCTCTGCACCGTGAGCTCAAGTCAACATTAAATAGATCGGTGTAGCGTATAATTATCTATCCAGTAGCGATAGAGAGAACCACAGCTTATGCGTCGAATCCCAGAAAGTATACCGTAATCCGATGCTCTAAATTGATATTACAAAATGACAGCTTTCTCTCTCTCTCTCTCTCTCTCTCTCTCTCTCTCTCTCCTTCTCTTTCTTTCCTTTCATTTAACACCACCAGCGGTACATGCGCACGTAACAGCCGCGGCATTAATTCATCATGCACGCGAGAGTTTTACTTGCACCATGTAATCCGCTCTGTTGTTATTCGAGCGTTGTTATGGATTGTAAATGTATATGGTTTTACCGTTTGGTCTCTTGACAATCGTTTTAAATCTTTTCTCGCTCATAGTTTCTTTTTCCATGCGGCTTTTCTTAATAGTTTTTTTTTTTTTTTTTCTCTTCGTTTAAAAAAAATATTGAATATAACTAAAAATAAGGAAAAATTGAACGATAAGTTTTACGTAATTTTTTCCCCCAGTATATTCTTATTTACTTATTAAATTGTGCTTTCATGTGCCAATGTCAATAATAATCTTATTTTTCATTATTACTTTCACGTGAAAACGACTGTAAACATTGAACTTTAAAATTTTAATGTATTTTATTATTAACAAAGTAACTTAACGGAGACAAAGACAAATTAATACTCATTGTTTGTACTATAAATAAAAAATTTCTTTCAAACAATTTATTTTTAAATAAATTTTCATTTCTTTGAAATTTAATTTTTTAATATCTAATATTAGCGTTATAATAATATGCGATATAAATGAATGTAACTCGAGACTGAAAAAAATATAACTGGAACGTTCGATTTACTTTTACCTTACACATTTATCGATATACTATCACTGCCGATTCACGAAATTCGATCGGGATTTCTCAACGTGCCTTTCACCTGTACAAATCCGAAAGATTTTTTTTTTTTTTTTTAATTTTATAATACATTCTCTATGCGGTTCACTTTTTACGATACTTATCATTATTATTATTATTATTATTATTTTTTTTTTTTTTTAAGTCATAAAGCAAATTGAGTCATTGCGACATAAATTTAAAAAATTTAAATCTAATATAAATTATTATTTAATATAAAAATAATCTAAATTAAAAATTACAAAAATAGAACAATTGATTTAAAATTTCATTAATCAATCAACGATTAAAGTTTACATTTTGCTTTTTTCATACATGAAATAATTAATTGACTGTTTCAAAAAAATGTAAAGAAGTAATCGAGCTAATTGTTGCGCGACAAAAAAAAAAAAAGTACAATCGTTAACGATGGCTTTTAATCGTCGAGAATAGAAAAAAAAAAAAAAAAAAAAAAATTAAAATAAAAGTACGTGCCGCCCTCAATAACTCGAGAGCCGACGGCACTTGAGGAATATCCCCCGTGAATCATTAAATCGCTAATTAAAAGTCAATTTCCTTGGCGAGTGCGCGCATTAGCAATTCATTAGAATGAGCTACTCGACATACGGTACGTTGTAAAGCTGGCCGTCATCGTCGTCATCGTCGCCGTCGTCGTCGTCGTCGTCGTCGAGCCCATGAATCCACGTCGTAGCATCTATCCTATATCCGATGCTTTTTCTTTTTACTTTAGTTTTTTTTTTTTTTTTTTTTTTTTCATTCGAATTTTACTCTTTTTCGTTTGACGAAATAGTGTAATATTTACGCAACTGTGGTTGGTTTATGTGTTGGTATAAACGAGTTTGATTAAACATAATTTGCGAAAAAATAGCTAAAACGTCTTTGACGCTACATGTTGAGCAAAGAGCAATGGCTGCGATATATATATATATATATATATATATACATACATACATACATAGACCAGGAAAATAAAATTTATTCATTAAAAAAAAAAAGGTATGGGATAAACAATTGAAATTTATCGAAAATTATTCAATGAATCGATATAAAATTTTTACTCTATCTTGAGTACCATAAAAACTATCTCATCGAGCAAATGCTAAATTTTGGAGCAATTTTTGCAAAAGTTATTATTTATTGAATAACGTGCAAATTTAAACAGTTTCTTTTTGCATTTTAAAGGTTTTTTAATTCCCTGCATGGTTTCCCGAGCCACTTTTCGATTGAATACTCTGTTTCTTTACTGCGAGCGAAAATGCGAAAAAATTTGCATTCTCGTCCCTTGAGTAAATTGTTATTAACTCAAAGTTTACCAAGAAATTCTAGTCTACTTTATGTAGGTTTCCTTATTATACAGCTACACTATTTGAATCACCAATTGGATATCTTTGCAAGCCAGCGTCGAGAAATTGCTTTTTTTTTTTGCTTATTTCTTCGCTCTAATAATATTGTTTTCTCCAATAATTTTTTTTATTTTATGTATATTACCATTAGTATTCATATATATTGACGTGTGCGTGCGTACATAGTCCCGACTCTTTCCTAACCCCTCTCTCGCCATTCCTACTTCCTACCGCCTACGGGAGGTGGCGCACACACAGTCGGACGACTGGTGCCGCTGCGTGGGAGATGCTTTCCCTCTCCACCAACACGCTACCTCTTGCGACCGCGAGAGGCGCTCTCCCGTAAGGCCTCAGCTCAGACCCGCTTCTCGAGCTCGACACTTACGCTTCGGCGACTGCCTCGAGTAGTCGCCTCTGCCTCCTGAGAGCGATCGTGCGCCTGCCGCATACCCGCTCTAGGTCAATGCGAAATTAGCGCCTCGCGCTGCCCCGCAGACCTACTGGACGTCCGTCCAATTCTTCCGCGTCTTTTCCTCGTATTCCGGCAACCGCCGCGAATACCTCCGGCTCACGAGCGACCTTGCGCCTGGCGCATTTCACGCTCTGCGGTAAGCGATCTCTGCGCCTGGCGCTGTACGCTAACCGTGGTCGAACGCAAGTTCGACGAGCCACTTCCCTCCAACGGTCAAGGTGTCCTGAGCACCTAGGTTCGGGCTAGCGATTTTGCGTTCATACGCTAAGCGCTGTCGTCCCGGGGATTAGCGAACACCGCGCCTGGCGCGAACCGCTGATCTCGTCCCGCCTTGCGGGACTCCTACGGGGCTCTAACGACTCCTTGCCGTTATCCGGTCCTTATCGCCCCTTATCGTTTTTTTTTTGCGTCTCTCTCTCTCTCTCTCTCTCTTACTCTCTGACACTCACATATATCCACGCACACTCGCACATCTCGCCGACATACACAACCCCATAGACGCGACATAAATCTTAATCTTTGTGTTGTGTTCTCTTATTTTCTCTTTCCTGAATATTTTTTTTTTCTTCACTTCCCCGTCCACCTGCCAGGCAGCTTTGACAGAGCTCTGCACCGTGAGCTCAAGTCAATATATTAGTATAAGTAGTATTAAGCGACGTTGAAAATCCGTATTTATGTTTATTAATTTAAAATTAAACGTAATTAAACATTTTAAATTACATTTGTTTTTATATAGCTTTTTGCTAGCAAGACGAAATTTCGCGGTTAAGGTGAACAATTTTTGCACTCGCACGTTTTTTAAACATTTTAATGAAATTTTTAAAAATAGATTCTAATGCAATCGGCGGTCTAAAGATTCATAAGTTTTTTTGTTATTTGTAATTACTTTATAGTTTTTTTCAACCTTTTAAATTGAATTTTTTTTTTTCAAGAGCTTACTTAAATGCAGTTTTAAGATTGAAAAACTTCTTTTTTTTTTTTTTTTTTTCTTTTTAAATTTGATCGTCTTTTTTTTATTTATTATTTTTATTCATTTTTCAAGCAAAAGAAAAAGGCGAAGAATTAACTTAAAGCCTCTTCTTGTCTATGAAAAATAAAACTACATTCAGATCAGTAGTTTTTTAATGTAATAACAAATGCAATAACAATCTTTGAAATTTAAAATTATTCACGTAAAAACAAAAAATGTTAATTTAATATTTCGTATTCAATATTTTTGTCGAATTTCAACTTCCGCTTGATTTAAGGGAAGGTTTACCTTTTTATTGACCAAAACAACAATTTTTTTTGGAATTTTTTTTTTCATAGAAGGAAATTAATAAACAACTCAAATTGTTTGCTACTTCTTTAATACAATAAAAAGTACAACAAAAATTTTTTTTATGACAAAATATTGTGACGGTAATTAATGGCGCGCCCCGTAAAGTGACCATCTCCAAAAAAGGTGGCCCGCTGTTGGCCACTCTAGCACCTGCAAAAGTGAACGAAAATTAAAAATCGAAAAAGTTTTATAAAATATATGAGTGTAGTCGGCATCTGACCTACAATTATCGCTAAAAATCGAAAATTAACCAAATGGCGGGCATTTGAATTTTTTTTTTCATTATTGAGTTGTTTTTCACTCTTTAAAGTACTCTAAAAATAAAAATAATGTATATATCATGTTGATTGTAGTCCACTTTCCGATAAATACTTTAACAATTAGAAAAAAAAAAAAAAGGCGATCCATCGAGTAGTTTTTTAGTAATCGTGGCCAACAGTTCGAAAAACGTGGTTTCGAAAAAAACGCGTTTAAAGATTTGATTAACGATTAATCTGTGTTAACGTCGGTCTCGTTTTTGTTCCATAGCTTTAAAAAAAAATATATATATATATATATTTACGACCAAACGGTTTTGGGAATATATTCTACACGTAATTAACTACAAAAAAATGTAAAAAAAGAAAAATCGATTTTTTGGTTCAGAAAAAGGTAAACCTCCCTTTAATCTCACATCTCCGTCTCCATCGTGTGTTTCCATCGCATGTATTAGCGCGCACATGTAATACTCAGTGCAAGCTCGCATACAGAGAGAGAGAGAGAGAGAAGAGCCAGAGTTTGAAACGATGCGTAGTGGCGGTAATCGCACGGAATCGCTCAGAAGCACGCGGCTCGATCGTCGCTCTGATCCTCGAGCGCTTGGTCAAAGGCACACTAGTGTATCGCGTATGTACATACATTAGTTATTTATGTACCTTGTGCGAGCCTTTCGGCTCATATTTTGTGGATGGATAGAGGCGCCTTAGTCGCTCGCTGCGCTCGCGACTGCGGCCCTACTATCCATCCACAACATATTTTGCCTCAAGCTTTAATGACGCAAGGTTCACTCATGGTGCTTAAAAAATTTTTCAACCTTGTAACCCGTACGAAGACTCTTACTTAGTTAACAGAATAATTAATTTTATTTTGTTGCATATCAATTAAATGCAATTTCGAACCCATACTGACAGTTCGTAAACTACAGATATCGTCTGCTAACGCATGCGCATTTTGTACACACACGCGTACATGTACATGTGTGTCAAAAAGTGACAGACAACATAATGTAAATATAAATATAAATTATGAAATTAAAAAAAATAGTAAATGGATTAATATTTAAAAATAAAATTAATTCTTGAACAATTATTATTTATTAAAAAATATAAATTTCTTGAGTATATTTATTAAATATTTATACAGAATAATATTTTTAACAAAAGTTTTTTTTATAAGATTTGAAGGCTTATTAATAATATTAATACTATTATAATTAATATAAATACTTTCTTATGTTATTTTTATCATAACAATACTATATTTGTTTAACACATTTTTTGTATAATCAATGAATTTTAGTCTCTTATTTAACAAGAAAAAACAGTAACTTTTTTAAATATTTTAAATTTAATTTCTTCACACAAAAAACTTTTAAATCATTTATCTAAATCACAAACAAAATTATAAACTAAAAAATTATCACTTTAAAATCACTTATTATTAAATTTTTTAATTTTGCGGGATTATATTAGATTTTGCTTTTTCTATTAGTTTATTTAATTCACGTTTGCATTCTTCATCACTGTCACTATCACTCGTCTTATTTTCATTATTTAATAAATTGTCCATTTTTATTCTTCTTCTCACATATTAAGAACGAATATTACCGATACAACGATACACTATACTGAAAGAAAACAAAAGAAAAGCAGAGCCCCGTGGTCGCTTGAATGTACATACTGAGCGAAGGAGAGAGCGAGACAGAGATAGGGTGGTCACGTAGGAGCATAGGTGCGCGCGCTCTTATCGCTATCTCGTTCTCTCTCCTTCGCTCAACATACATAAGTCTTATTACCCGTTTCGAAAATATAAGTTTCGATGAAGACTCACATGCTAGGCTATATAAAGCGACAAATACATAGCAGTGGCGCTGTTAACTTTTTTTTCTCCTGGGACGTATACAGCCTAGAAGGACGTATAGAATGACATACAGCCTAAGAGGACGTATAGAGAAATGTTAATACGATCGAGAAGGCGCTTGCGCGTATGGAAACCATTTACACGCTGACGATGCTCCGTAGGTGAGAGTCGCCGTACGGGTAAGTAGGCTGAAAACATACCTATGTACATGTGTATATATATAAAACATTGCACGTACCCGCGATCGCTTCCTCTCCTCCCCTTTACTCTACGAGCAGTTGTAAAAGCTTCGTATCTTTGTCTTCGTCTTGTACGCTTTCGTCTGTTCGAGGGCGCGTGCAAGAGGCAAATTAAATTATCGCGCACCCAAGAGAAAGAGAGAGTGGAGAGAGTGGAGAGAGTGGAGAGAGTGGAGAGAGTGGAGAGAGTGGAGAGAGTGGAGAGAGTGGAGAGAGTGGAGAGAGTGGAGAGAGTGGAGAGAGTGGAGAGAGTGGAGAGAGTGGAGAGAGTGGAGAGAGTGGAGAGAGTGGAGAGAGTGGAGAGAGTGGAGAGAGTGGAGAGAGTGGAGAGAGTGGAGAGAGTGGAGAGAGTGGAGAGAGTGGAGAGAGTGGAGAGAGTGGAGAGAGTGGAGAGAGTGGAGAGAGTGGAGAGAGTGGAGAGAGTGGAGAGAGTGGAGAGAGTGGAGAGAGTGGAGAGAGTGGAGAGAGTGGAGAGAGTGGAGAGAGTGGAGAGAGTGGAGAGAGTGGAGAGAGTGGAGAGAGTGGAGAGAGTGGAGAGAGTGGAGAGAGTGGAGAGAGTGGAGAGAGTGGAGAGAGTGGAGAGAGTGGAGAGAGTGGAGAGAGTGGAGAGAGTGGAGAGAGTGGAGAGAGTGGAGAGAGTGGAGAGAGTGGAGAGAGTGGAGAGAGTGGAGAGAGTGGAGAGAGTGGAGAGAGTGGAGAGAGTGGAGAGAGTGGAGAGAGTGGAGAGAGTGGAGAGAGTGGAGAGAGTGGAGAGAGTGGAGAGAGTGGAGAGAGTGGAGAGAGTGGAGAGAGTGGAGAGAGTGGAGAGAGTGGAGAGAGTGGAGAGAGTGGAGAGAGTGGAGAGAGTGGAGAGAGTGGAGAGAGTGGAGAGAGTGGAGAGAGTGGAGAGAGTGGAGAGAGTGGAGAGAGTGGAGAGAGTGGAGAGAGTGGAGAGAGTGGAGAGAGTGGAGAGAGTGGAGAGAGTGGAGAGAGTGGAGAGAGTGGAGAGAGTGGAGAGAGTGGAGAGAGTGGAGAGAGTGGAGAGAGTGGAGAGAGTGGAGAGAGTGGAGAGAGTGGAGAGAGTGGAGAGAGTGGAGAGAGTGGAGAGAGTGGAGAGAGTGGAGAGAGTGGAGAGAGTGGAGAGAGTGGAGAGAGTGGAGAGAGTGGAGAGAGTGGAGAGAGTGGAGAGAGTGGAGAGAGTGGAGAGAGTGGAGAGAGTGGAGAGAGTGGAGAGAGTGGAGAGAGTGGAGAGAGTGGAGAGAGTGGAGAGAGTGGAGAGAGTGGAGAGAGTGGAGAGAGTGGAGAGAGTGGAGAGAGTGGAGAGAGTGGAGAGAGTGGAGAGAGTGGAGAGAGTGGAGAGAGTGGAGAGAGTGGAGAGAGTGGAGAGAGTGGAGAGAGTGGAGAGAGTGGAGAGAGTGGAGAGAGTGGAGAGAGTGGAGAGAGTGGAGAGAGTGGAGAGAGTGGAGAGAGTGGAGAGAGTGGAGAGAGTGGAGAGAGTGGAGAGAGTGGAGAGAGTGGAGAGAGTGGAGAGAGTGGAGAGAGTGGAGAGAGTGGAGAGAGTGGAGAGAGTGGAGAGAGTGGAGAGAGTGGAGAGAGTGGAGAGAGTGGAGAGAGTGGAGAGAGTGGAGAGAGTGGAGAGAGTGGAGAGAGTGGAGAGAGTGGAGAGAGTGGAGAGAGTGGAGAGAGTGGAGAGAGTGGAGAGAGTGGAGAGAGTGGAGAGGAGGGGGGAGGAGGGGGGAGGAGGGGGGAGGAGGGGGGAGGAGGGGGGAGGAGGGGGGAGGAGGGGGGAGGAGGGGGGAGGAGGGGGGAGGAGGGGGGAGGAGGGGGGAGGAGGGGGGAGGAGGGGGGAGGAGGGGGGAGGAGGGGGGAGGAGGGGGGAGGAGGGGGGAGGAGGGGGGAGGAGGGGGGAGGAGGGGGGAGGAGGGGGGAGGAGGGGGGAGGAGGGGGGAGGAGGGGGGAGGAGGGGGGAGGAGGGGGGAGGAGGGGGGATGGAGGGGGGATGGAGGGGGGATGGAGGGGGGATGGAGGGGGGATGGAGGGGGGATGGAGGGGGGATGGAGGGGGGATGGAGGGGGGATGGAGGGGGGATGGAGGGGGGATGGAGGGGGGATGGAGGGGGGATGGAGGGGGGATGGAGGGGGGATGGAGGGGGGATGGAGGGGGGATGGAGGGGGGATGGAGGGGGGATGGAGGGGGGATGGAGGGGGGATGGAGGGGGGATGGAGGGGGGATGGAGGGGGGATGGAGGGGGGATGGAGGGGGGATGGAGGGGGGATGGAGGGGGGATGGAGGGGGGATGGAGGGGGGATGGAGGGGGGATGGAGGGGGGATGGAGGGGGGATGGAGGGGGGATGGAGGGGGGATGGAGGGGGGATGGAGGGGGGATGGAGGGGGGATGGAGGGGGGATGGAGGGGGGATGGAGGGGGGATGGAGGGGGGATGGAGGGGGGATGGAGGGGGGATGGAGGGGGGATGGAGGGGGGATGGAGGGGGGATGGAGGGGGGATGGAGGGGGGATGGAGGGGGGATGGAGGGGGGATGGAGGGGGGATGGAGGGGGGATGGAGGGGGGATGGAGGGGGGATGGAGGGGGGATGGAGGGGGGATGGAGGGGGGATGGAGGGGGGATGGAGGGGGGATGGAGGGGGGATGGAGGGGGGATGGAGGGGGGATGGAGGGGGGATGGAGGGGGGATGGAGGGGGGATGGAGGGGGGATGGAGGGGGGATGGAGGGGGGATGGAGGGGGGATGGAGGGGGGATGGAGGGGGGATGGAGGGGGGATGGAGGGGGGATGGAGGGGGGATGGAGGGGGGATGGAGGGGGGATGGAGGGGGGATGGAGGGGGGATGGAGGGGGGATGGAGGGGGGATGGAGGGGGGATGGAGGGGGGATGGAGGGGGGATGGAGGGGGGATGGAGGGGGGATGGAGGGGGGATGGAGGGGGGATGGAGGGGGGATGGAGGGGGGATGGAGGGGGGATGGAGGGGGGATGGAGGGGGGATGGAGGGGGGATGGAGGGGGGATGGAGGGGGGATGGAGGGGGGATGGAGGGGGGATGGAGGGGGGATGGAGGGGGGATGGAGGGGGGATGGAGGGGGGATGGAGGGGGGATGGAGGGGGGATGGAGGGGGGATGGAGGGGGGATGGAGGGGGGATGGAGGGGGGATGGAGGGGGGATGGAGGGGGGATGGAGGGGGGATGGAGGGGGGATGGAGGGGGGATGGAGGGGGGATGGAGGGGGGGGTGGAGGGGGGTGGTGAAGATAAAGCTTGTTTCAGATAAAGATTTTGCTGTTTATGTGTTTCTATGGTTCAGCTAAAATTTGATTTTTTAAAGTTTTTTCTTGCAGCGTAAGTCTTAAATTAACGAATAACCAATAAAAAAGTCCTGCAGATCTGGAAATAAGTACCAATGATGCGAATATAACTTGTGACTTTTATAGCTACGAAAATTGAGTAACAACGTACCATTAATTAAACTTCTTAAAATTATTCTCCAAAGTAGACTTTATTCAAATAGTTTGATATCGTAACGTTTTTGTAAAACAGTTTTCTTTTATGGATAAAAATATATCAAACGTAATTATGAAATTTTTGATTATTTGAAATGAAATTGTTTATTTTTGTTTTGGTTAATTGCAATTGCAAACGCGAAATATAATAATATTAAATTTAGGAATTTATTGGAAATCCGTAAAACGTAATCAAATACATGCACGATATTTATAAAATGTAAACCTTATTTAATCATGTAAAAATATCTCTTTATCGATTAAATATCGAATAAACGCACATGAAAGAGAATATCGTTTAAAAGATTCATCGATATTAATTTACACAAAGCTCAATATACGCATGCTTGCTTCTGCTGCTGCGTATATATATATATATATATATATATATATATATATATATATATATATATATATCCATGACTATTTTTAGTTTGTAACAATTAAATTAGCTTTTAAAATATTACATCGAAGACCAGCGTATGCTTTTTGAATTTGCAAATCAAATAAAACTTAATAGCGAACTATCGCATTATCTTAATCGCGCATTTAGTAGTAACACATCGTTCAATAAGTCCCGAGACTAACCCAGAGATGGTGCTAGTAGTACCAAACTGGCCACGTTTCCATAGAATGCGAACCTTTACATAAAACGTGTAAAAATTTCACGTCGATCGGATCACAGACAGCAGAGTTATCGAGGTTCTTTTTTTTTCGCATTTATAAGCGGAACTTAATGCTTTTTTTTTTTTTAAATATATATATATATATTTTTTTTTTTGCGTGATAGTTATTTTTTTATATTTGGGATGAAAGTCAATGTAATTATATAAGAGCCTATATTTATCCGATCCTTTAATTTTTATATTATTCATCACCAACGATGATTATCTTTGTGGAAAATAATGTTACGCAAGAAATTTTTTACGAAAAGTATTTCCGGAATCTGTAGTTACATGTATTATATAACTGTATTATAAAAACTTATAATAACGATAGTTATTCTTATCAGAGTAGAATTGATAAAAATATCTACGGAACAGGCAATGTTATAATTATTTATAAAAAATTTAATATAAATAGTCGTTTGAAATTTTATTATATCAATAATTAGAAACTATTCAATCGATTGCTTATTGTTGTTGTTTGTTTATTATTTTCAAAAAAGCAAATTAAATTATTTAAAATAAACGTTATTTAAATAAAAAACAAAATTAAAAAAAAAGGTATTATCGATATATCGCGCATATACATGTTCGCGTATTCTCATTCATCTTTTTCAATACCATTATTCATTTACAATGCCTTATTGTACCGTAATCCAAAATCCCTCGTACAGCTCGTCGATCGAAAAAACGTTCCTCTAATTTTTCGAACGGTAAATGGCTCCGACGTTAAAAAATAAAAAGACGAAAGGGAGCGAAAGAGAGCGAGAAAAAGAGAAAAAAAAAATAATAAACAATGAGTATCGTTTTAAACCGATAACGAAACAAACTAAAAAAAAAAAATAGAGTCGCTTACGCAGTGCGCGCGCGCTCGCGAAACAAACCAAATTATTTTCCCGGAATAATACTCGAATCCAGAACAATATATTCCTTAACTAAGATGATCGCGAGCAAAAATACAAAAAATTAACAAAAAAAAAAAAAAAAAAAAAGACAAAAAAAAACCAACCAAAGCTAACGAAAAATAAAAATCGCTCGCTCGCTCTTCATGGAAAAAAGCTCGCGAGAGTGAGAGAGAGAGAGAGAGAGAGAGAAAAAGCGAGACGGAATAAAAATCCCTGCGCTCATAGCGCAACGGGCGAGAGCGCGCGTTTTAGCCGCTAGCTACCTCCGAGCGATTCGGATGGCAATATCGGAGGCACGCACACTCGGTATACACGTCGAAAATTAACATGTGGACCGCGGTGGCGTATATACGTCCGCGCGAAATGCCGGCGAATTAAAAAGCCCGCGCGCACACCCACCACAGATGAAATTAAAAAAGGGTAGAGGAATAACGTATGTTACCTTTTAATATATATATATATATATATATATATATATATATATATATGCGCCCGCCCGCGCGTGTGTGTTTTTGTGTGTGTGTGTATGTATGTATATGCTTATGGAAAAAGACTTTTTTTTTTTTATTTTTTTTATTTTTAAAGGGATACGCGTGTATGGAATATGTCGATGTCGCGCCTCGAGGATGACGTGGGATTGAAAATAAATCGACGAGTTGGAATATAGATGGGTGCGATAAAGATATCGGAGAATGAGATTCCGGATATCGTCATACTATCGCAATGAAAAATGAAGAAGCTAAAAACATTTTACAAAAGTTTTTCGTACATCTTTGTTTGTTATTTTCTTTGTTTTTCTACACTATTAGATGCTTGGACTGCTTATGCTGTTGCTTCTAGTTTGTTTGACGTTATTTGATCATTTTTAATTAGAGGATTTTTTCGTGTTTGCGAAGAGTTTTAGCAAAGCTTTTATCTTCATTTTTTTCGTAGCTAAAGCTTTTAATACTTATATCGCTATAATTTTCTTTTTTACTTTTTAATAATAGATGCACAAAAATAATTTGTTTTTTTATTTTTAGTTATAAATAGAGTGCATTTTAAAATAATCTATTATTTTTTCAATTTGATAAAATTTATGCAGGAAAAAATTTGTTTATATAATCGTGTTTAAAAATATAAAAAATAATTTTTTTTTTTTTAAGGAAAATGTTGAAAAATACACAAGTGAACGAAGTAAAATAAAAATAGAAATAACAAAAAAAAAAAAAGTATACGTGAATAATAATTTTCACGGGCATTTTTTTGACATTTTTTGAATCGTCTCAAGTCTACAACCATTCATATGCTTTATTTTTCAATGTTTCCACGTTTTCTTGCACATGATTTCATTGTTTACTATCATATTTTATCGAGCCACAATGTGTATGTATATATATATATATATATATATATATATATATATATATATATATATATGCACACAGAAACAGTACATTTCTTTTCTCTCGAAATTATGTTTCGCCAGACGATGTTATAATAAAAGTCTTGAAAAAGACGGAGAAAAAATTTAGGTACCATTTTCAATATATTTTTCCAATAAAAATAAACAAAGTTATATCGAGTCAATTAATTAATACTTTTCCGTATGATAAATGAAATCAATATTCCTGAATTAATAATATTTCTTTTTAATAAAATATGTTTTTCCAGTGGAAAAGTTTGATTAAATACGAGTTTATTTTATTTTAATTTACAATTTAGTATTATATGTAATCGATGTAATTATTAATGGTTAGCGTTTGCAAAAATATTAACATACGTGAATAACTATAAATTTTGAATATTGTTACGGTGATCAAAAAATTTTAAATGGATTAAAATTATTGATTCTGTTTATTATTGTACGATTTATTAAACAAACATTTACATTTCATTTATAGTAGCGTTTATTTTATACATTTTTTCATATAAATTTTTTTGTGAATATATTTCTTTTTATCTTTTAATCGTTGCCTTTTTCGGTAAACGTTACCGAAAACAAATATTTTTAATTCTTAAAATACGTCAATCGAATTTTCTAACGAGCGGAATAAAAATTTACAATGAATTTTGAAAACAAACTAAACTTTTATAAAAAAAATTAATCCAAGAAGAAAAGCTATCCATCAAAAAAGAGTAAAGCAGCTACAGTATACACGAGTGGCGCACATTATTCAAATCTTCTTTCTCTTCTCCGTTCCTTACGAAAAGCAAGGGGTAAGGTTGCCTCGCGCAGAGAAAAAGGGGGAGAGAGAGAGAGAGAGGAAATTTTCGTTCTCTCGACCCCTGGGTAAATTTCGAAGACCAGAAACGACTCTTTCGTATTTTTATTGATTTGCCTTTCGCGCTTTGGAAGGAGGAGGAGGAGGAGGAGGAGAAAGGGGGGCGCCCGAAGAAGGGGTAGTAGTTAAGGGGGCGCCAACCGTCGGTCTTACCCCCACTGACTGCTTCCTTCGAACTCCCTCCTTCCCATCTTCTCCACGTTGTCCACCATCCCCCCTTTTCTCCACCTTCTCCTTTTGATCCCCCACTACTTTGTTGCTGGAACGTTTACATATATATATACATATATATCTTTCTCTATTTCTTTCTCTCTTTCTCTACTTTTGCTCTGTCTCGGTTGTTATCGTTGGTTTGCTGCTCTAGCGCCTTAAAAGAAAGTGGACGTATATATACATAAGAACCGAGAAAAAGACGAAGAGAGAGAAAGAAGAAGGATCTTTCTCACTTTCTGGGATTCCCTTCACACAGAAAGAACGGTCCAGGTTCTTTCGATCTTTCTCTCTCTCTTTCTTTTTTCTTTCCATAAATCGGTTTCGCCGGATAGGATCCTCGATTTATCGTCGTTCATCGGGGAATTTACGGAGAATCAGAGAAAACGAGAAAAAAAGAATAAGTTATTTGTTGAAAAGTTTTAGTTTTAATGACCCTTTTGTTATAAATTTTTCACTGCGTTTCTTTCAATCACAGATGATTCCGATTAAAATTAACGAATGAAAATAAAAAGTAAATATTTGTAAACGTTTATTTTATTATATTGACGTGAAATATTTTCAAGTGAATATTTTATGAATTATCATTTCATTTACAGAAGTACAAAATAAAGTTTTTAACGTGTTAATTAATTTATAAATTTTTTACGAATGAAATACCGGATTTATTAATGAAAAAAAAAAAAAATTTTTACAAATGTAAAATTTTAATGAAGAAAAAAAAACGATTTAATTAAAACGTTAATTCAATTTATTGGCTCGCGATAAAAGTTATAAAATCATGTCGGCCCGATATGATTCCGCTCAACAACGTTTAACAAGTAAACTCTCTCTCCATCAAACATCAACAGTACTCCACTCGTCTTTCCGCACTCGTTCACACTCGATAAAAATCCCTCCGGCTACACGCTGAAATGCAAAAAAAAAAACAAATAAAAAAAGCAAAAAATCAACGGCAGCTCTGGCTTAATCGCCGTTAAAAGAGCCGCTGAAAAGCGAGAGACTGCAATTCTCCCCATCCGTAACAAGAGAGTATAAAAAAAAAAAATAAAAAAAAAACACCGAAAAAAAAAACAAACGAGTACACTCGCCGAAGTGGGGAAAAAAAGCGTCGAAAAAAAGAGAAGGAAAGAGGAAAAAAAAAGCGAGGGGGAAACGAGTATAGTAGCCGTAACACCGGTAATGGATACGGGAACGGCTTCACCTGTGTGTACAACGCGAGAAAAAAAAAGGAACGAGAGTGAAGCGAGGGGGAAAAGGGAGGAAAAAAAAGCCTAGTTACCCGAGCGAGTAACCAACCACCTGTTAGAGAAAAAATCGCTCGTCACCCCTACCCCTCGAGGGATTCTCTTACTCCCTGTGTGCGTGCGTGTGTGTGTGTGTGTATAAGAGAGGCGCGTGCCTGGGATATATCGTTCTTGAGCGTGTCGCGAGCTACGTGCTTTGGGGTGAGAGCGTATGAATGCACGTTAGCGCGAGAAAGAGAGAGAGAGAGAGAGAGATATGGTAGCGGTAAAGTGGCTCGCATTTTTTATCTCCGGTGCGCGTGTTGCTCTCCTACAGGGTGCAAATGGGGTGTGAAGAATGCCGGTAAAAAATAAAAAATGTTTGGGGTGCGGTTTAACCGACTCGTTTCTTTCTCTCTTGACGACATTATCATTATGACCGAGCGCCGGTGCTTTGCTTTTTTTTATACGCGTACTGGACAAGCTTTTTAAGTGCCGGTTCATTATGTGGGTTAACTTGTTTTTTACGCAAGAAAATTAAGGTGAGTTGTTTAAGAGAATAATTAACGCCACTGTAAAGTTTGTTTGTTTTCTTTGTTTTTTTTTCTTCAGTTTTCATCGTCGCACCATGGAATGATTTACGAACGAACGACAAACTAATTATAATTTTTATTATTTTTGCATAATCGAATATTGCTATGCAAATGGATAAATAAAAATGTAATATAATAATTTGTAAAGAAGAATAAAGAAGATACAATTTAAATACAGTAATAAATTTTACAATCAAAAATTATTATTCCGCAAACCATTGACTATTATAATATAATCTTTTAATTTTTCCACTTTTACAATTAACTAAAATTTATACGAGTAATAACAGTAATTTTCATCAAATAAATGTTTTTATTATTTAACATTAGTAAGCACATTTCGATACATTTTTATAAAATTTTTAGTTAGCATTAAAACATTAAAAACTAAATTTTCCATTGAAATACCATAATTTCAAATGGTCACATTTTTCAGCGGTATAAGCGGAATCTGCAATCGATGGTAAATATGATTTTTGGTTCTTATCCAAGTCTAGCCGAGACACGAACCATCAACTAACGCTGCACGGAGTATGGCGCCATCGAGTGAAGGGTGAACGAACTAAAATCCAACCAGGCAACTTCACCAGTGCAGCAGTTCCTTCTTTTTTAACCCCTGCTATTATTGAGACAGCGTGATATAACCAATAAAACATAAAATGCCATTTGTATGTAATTTCTTTTGAAGATAATAAAGCGTATTTGTTTATTATTTACAAATTACTCAAAAAAATATTTGTTAATTTAAAATTCTTTGTTAAATTTACTATTATTTACAGTAAAAATAATAGACACAAATTTTATCAATCATTTGTTTTATCAATCTAATATCAAATCATTTAGATGATTTAATTTACATTTTAATTTATTTTTGAAACAGTAAAAACGCTACTTTACGTTATTTTTACCTACGTAAGACATTGCAATTATTTCAATTTCGAATAATAGAAGAAATATTTCATTCTAATTTAAAGATGAAATACATTAGATTAACTATACATATAAATCATAAAAAAGCAGCGAAAAAAGGTTGAGTAACAAATAATTTTAAAAATGTTGTTACTGAAAATTCTTGAAGATACATTGGTGTTTAACACATTTTTCTAAGCAACGAAGTCAAAATATAAAGTCTCCGCAGGAGACGCGTCAAGATAACGAGATATCCTAGCCCTCCTCTAAGCGCAGCGATCTAATAAATTCATAAAATCCAAAGTCGCTCGTCTAGACCTACACTTCTTCTTCTCTCTTACTCTTTCTCGCGACTTAAGCGAAACAAATGCGCACTTATTCATTCTCTCTCTCCCTCTCACTCTCTTTAATTCTCTCTCTCTCTCTCTCTCTCTCTCTTTCTCTCTCTCTCTCTCTCTTGGGTGCGCCTTAACGTACAGGTAATCATGTAAAACCATGCTCACTTATCTGGCGTGCCACAGCCGTTGGCTCCGCGAGGTACCAACTTAAGAGAAAGAGAGGGAGAGGGAGAGAGAAAGAGAAAGAGAAAGAGAGAGAAAACGGCGGGCGCGGTCTCCCGGTGCGCGAGCCTTTGCTTTTTAACGAAAATTAACGGCCCCCTGTCCGAGATTCTGCAGATGCTCCCGCCGTAATCTAATAGCCGGTAAAGTTATGCCGACTCCTGCTGCTGCTGTTGCTGTTGCTGCTGCTACTTCTCCGATGCGCATCCGCGTGGGAGAAAGAGAAACGCACTCGCGAACTGCGTTAGCCCCTTTTTCTAATTTATTATTTCAACCACCATCGCTACCACCTCCAGACTCTTTGTTTTTAATGTCTTCTTTTTTTTTTTTTTTTTTTTCATTCAATATTACTTTTAGATGTTTTATATTTTGTTAAAAAGTTTTGTTTAATTCATATGAAAATATTCTTTTTGTTTCATGATTGATAACTTTTTTTTTGACTAGATCGTCTATGTTACCACATAGATGGGTGAGAAATACAAAGATGATAAAGAAGATCGTACAATAATTTTTTGGCTTCTTTTTGTCTCATCGCTTTGCCATAGCGAGTAAAATATACGGTAATGATTCTTTTAGAATTTCCGGATATAATTGCATTAGAAGTAAATATTCGAGCTTATAATTCACGTTTATTATGGAACTCGAGAATTACCGGTGAAAATAAACATGCCCCTTAATTAAAATTTACATATTTATATTATAAATAGACTCAACGTTCAAAATTATCGCTCGAAATTTCAAAATACAATTATTTTAAAGCAGTCAGATTCTTGCCTGTCTGACCAGAACCGAGCATCATCTACTGTGTATGCGAATGTACGTGCGAATGAAATTTTAGTTTTTTAAACAAGATCTCAAAATGCGATATAAATGCATCTGAGAAAATTCAAGCGAGCTGCAAATGGTATCGTATCGTAGAGAGGTGACGTCATTGCTGTAAGCGCGAGTATAAGCGTGCAGAGTATAAGCGAGAAAGAGAGAGAGAGAAAGAGAGAGAGAGAGAGAGAAGGTTTACCGTCGCCACTAGTTGTATAATAACATCGTCGCGGCGGATGCGCGACACCTCATTGGACGAGACGCAATGAAATTACCTTGGCTCTCGACCCTCTCTCTCTCTCTCCCTCTTTCTCCCTCCTCTGATAGATTAGTCTATACAGCCAAAATTGCACCGCAGGCTTATACGCCGCGTTATCGTGGTCAAGTCACTTTTATTTACCGGGCACTCGCTCGCCCAGCCATCCGATAAATAATTAGCTGTCCTCGCGGTGTCTGTGTGTGTGTGTGCGTTGCGATGCGACGAGTTTTAAAACGAGGCGTTAGCCGCTGCGATCGCCGTTTGGGCTTTTAGTCGAGTATTTACGAAGATTATTTATATGGTTGTTTAATCGGTTGATGTTGCGAGAACGTTTTTCGATCGCGACAATAATTAAAGCAATGCAATGGATTTTTGATTATCAAAGTTGTTTGCATCTGTTGTTTCATGCACTCGTTAAAAATACTGTACATTTCAAATGCTCGGCAAATTATTTATAAACTCATTGTAGGAAAAATTTACGTTACGTAATCGGTTCCTCTGTATATTGTAAAATCATTAAAATTATCATGAAAGAACGCTGCGAAACGAAACGTTGCTCTCGTATTAGCGCATAAATACATCGAATAAATAATGGAAAACAATAATTTGTCAAGCGGGCCGCGTTATAAACATCGAGGAAAAATTGTCTCTCGGGAAAATTACAGCGTCGCCGTAGAACCGGAACAATTCTCCATTATCTGAAGAACGCAATTACACGCACTACAAGGGGCTCGCTTATTTATAGACGCATATAATCGCGCAAACAAAATAATAAAAGGGCTTTACACACCAAGACAATGTAGATACGACTACACAGCGACTATTCGTCGTAGACGACGACGACGACAACGACGACGACGATTGGAAGTTAGCAGCAGAAGCAGGCTTACGGGTAATCACCCGTCGGGGTATATTTCTTACACGCTTCGCGAATTCTACCGGCGTTGCCGCTGCTTACTTACGCATTACTTTAAAAGTATCTGTTCGAATTACGAAAAATTGATTGTAACGGGATCGTTTATTTGATTATTGGCGCATGGTGAGCAAACCAAAAAACCACTCATTAAATTTATTATTATTTTTTTTACAAACAAGCTGTTCGTTTTAAAAAAAATAGTATCTTCATCAAGAGTAACAATATATAATTTTATAAAAAATATCGGGCTAATATGTCTCGGTAAAAATTACGTATACAGTGTGGTAACTCGCGCTTTTTCTATGCATTCGAGTAGGTTTCAGTAGTAAGGGTTACGAATAGATAGGGCAATAATGCGTGAAAGAAAAATCGAGAGAGTAGATTGTGTGTGTGTGTGTTTCATTTGTCAAGCCGCAAGGAACGATTTGTAATTTTCTTCGACAATGATTCTGAATTTGTATGTATAAATATATACATTTATATTATCATTAATGATTATGTATATACACTCACGAATGTACATTGCGTAAGAGTGCTTATATATCTCGCGAATAAATGGTCTTTCTCTTTCTCTTTCCGAGACTGGAAAGGAAAAAATAATGATATTGATTTCGCGCGATGAATAATTATGCTCGAGTGTATATTGCCAATATAGATATATAAAGCCGAAATTGTTTGCTCTTATTGAACCATATATTTGCAAAGGTTCTCTCTCTCTCTCTCTCTCTCTCTCTCTCTCTCTCTTTCTCTCTCTCCAATGTTTACCATATATAGTATATATTTGTTAATTTTCACATCATTTTTAATTTTCGATTAAATACATTCTATTGACGGTTAATTAACTTTGTTTTTGAATAACAAATTCCACGTAAATTTCTTTTTCATATCGAACATAAAATTCTCAAAATATATAAAAAAAAATAAATAAAAACAAAATAAATATAAATATTATAGCATCGATAAATAGCGTAAAAATATTAATATTAAATAAAAAAAAGAACATTTATAAATTAATGTTTATCTTTTTCTCAACCTCTCAAGCAAATCATCCTCGGTAATAAATCTGCGATCAATTCGCATTTGAGGAATCATTCTTCTTACGGACTAACCGGCGTCCTATTCCGAAAAAATAAACCCCACGCACTCGAGGCAATTCGTCAAACAAAATCTTCCACCCCTAAAACATCTCGTAAAATTCACCGCAAACAATAACCATAGAGCCGTAAACCTCACCGTACGACTATAAATCATTGGAAAGAAAACCATTAGCGCGAGCGAACGCGCGCTCGTTTAAGTTTCCCTTCTCTCGAAAACTTACTCACGATCGAGATGTACCAAAAAAACGGAAGGACCTGTACGCCCGCAAAAAGCTGCTTCTATTCAACCCTAAACATACGAGTAGACTATGCGTAATAAAGTAATTTTATGAAGTGGTCAGCTATCGTGGATACGGAGGTAGAAGAGTTGGAGAGAGAGAGAGAGAGAGAGAGAGAACGGGCGCTGAAAAATTACCGTCTGTCCGTGCTTTAAGCGGGAGCATACTGTGTCCGTTCCTCTTTTTTTTTTTTTTTTTTTTTTTGTATCCTCTTCGCAGTGGGAAGAAATACCGGCAGCTAGACTGTGGGACAAAAAGGGTCGGACATAAGGGCGACGTCGTCGTCGTCGTTGCGTTTGGCACGGGTTAGCGTGGAAAAGGTACTTGCGCCGGAGTTGTTTGCATGCGTGCAGCGCTGGATTTTTTGCGGTTAATTCTTTTTTTCATCTTTTTCTTCCTGTTACTCGAGTATTTGTATATTATGTAGCTTTATTGCTTTTGCTTTTATTGCGATTTTTATTGCGTACTTGTATTATTAAATTCTTAAACGCATATTTTTAATGCTTCTATACGGTTAACACGATAGTAATATTTATAAATAAATCAAAACAAGCAAAGAAAACGTTATAAAAGATTAATTTTATGATTAAATATATAATTTTTAGTTATCGAACACTCGTAGGTTGAAAATGAGCTAGAAATAAACACGAGTAAAACTTTTCATTGACTGTCGCCGGATAAAACGGGCATCGAAAGAACATCGACAAACGCATACCTTCTAAGTAACGTGTAAACCAAGAGCGAAGCAATTCCAATAACCGTAATAATAATCTCGCGAAAACGTCTCGCTTATCGTAAAAAGCTTCTGATAATAGTCGGATGCATGAGTTCCGAGGGATTTGAAAAGCGGGAAAGCGTACGCGTTCGAGTCTTTTCCAGAAGGAAAGAGAAAGAAAGATAGTAGGAAAAGGAGGAGAAGAAGAGAGCTAGTTGGATTCTCACGTTTTAACCGGGGGTTTCGAAAGAGGCACCAAAGACAAGAAAAGGGGCAGAGAGAGAGAGAGAGAGAGAGAGAGAGAGAGAAAGAGAGAAGTTGGCGTCTTAGCCCGAACATTTTTCGGGGTTATCTTAATCTCGGTGGATTAGCGAGCCCTCCTCTTGCCATCTTCCTTACACGGGAAATGCGCAAACACGGAACCTCTCCCCCGCTCGTTCGCTCGCGCGCGCGCGCGCGCGCCTTCGCTTACACGCTCGACTTTAAACTTGGATAATAAGTGCCGCCTCTCTCTGGCACACACACATACAGACACACAAACCCACACTCCTACACAGCTTTGCCCTTTTACTTTCCACTCCTCCTACTTGTTATTCTTTGCTTGCTTTATCACTGGGCGTTCGCGTTAATGCGAGCCTTTTCTTTTGGTTATTTTTCTTCCGTTTGTTTGGCCTGAAGCAAAAGAGTTTTGGTGTTTATTTTTAGAAAGCAGTTTTTACGAGAAACTTTTTACGCATTTTAATAAATAACGATGAATTCTTATTTTAGGGTTTTACATGTAGGTGCTTTATATTTTTAATTATTTTAACTTATGTATTTTAAAAAATTTTGTTAAAATTGTACCATGTAACATTTTTAATACATAGCGTATTTTCGTAAAAAGAAAAAAAAAAAAAAAAAAAAAAAAACAAAATCTCGAAACCGTTTATTAAAACATTTTAAAATGCAAAATGCTATTGTTTCGGAAAAATTTAGCAATACTTTAAAATCACTTTATCATATGCTTGGAAGCCGCCGAGCTCTCGTTATTACAAATAAACGGTATGTGCGCATACTTGTAATAACATTCCAATTGATTAATTGTTACTCGAGCGCGTTTCATTGCTTACAAAGCCGAGAGGAAAATCGACCGGTTATTTTTTCGAAAATAACCGTGTTCGCGCCATATCAAAGCCGTCGTGTTATTTGTTTTCAACGAAATTAAAAAGATGAAATATCGAAATTTATTCATGGAGATCAATTTATTTTCGTTTACATTTTTCATCGCCCTCGTCATTTTCTTGATCATCGATTGGAAATCCAATTGGAAAACTTTTTTAAAAGTTACGTTTCTTTTTACAAGCAAAGGTTGTAGATATTTTAATTTAATTAATATCTTTATTTTTATCATATACTTGAATACATATTCTTATAAATATGACGATTTTACGATATAAACGTAGCGACGGATAATTGTCTTTGAATGGATGCCAATTTCGATGAGAAACAAACAATAGAGCTTTAGTCGCGATTAGTTCTAAATTTTGATTCAAAACAGTTCAATAGTTTTGGCAAGTAACAATCGCTCCGTTATTTTCATTTGGTGAGATATATGAGCAATGTTGTATTGATCGGCAATCGACTACGAATCATTAAAACAATAACGATTTTTAAATATATAAAATTGAACAATTACGATTACTTTTAAAACAAGAAGACGAAAATAAAAATAATAATAAATGCGCGATATTTAGAGCAGTGTATCCCATTAAGGTAAAACCGCATAAACAAGAGCGTGGATATTCAGCAATTTAAACCAATAAACTTTCCTGCAATCACATTGTAATGTAAATTCATTACGGTAAAGCGAGAGAGAGAGAGAGAGATGTGCATTTTCATCGTAAAGCCGTCGGTAGCTGCACGAGCCGAGCGGTGCTTGTATACACAAAGAAAGCGAGTAAATCAAAGAGCAATTTTTTCCGGAAACACGAGCCCCGGCAGTTTATACAGACTGCCCGCGAGATTCCGTTCGATATATGTATATACAAGAGAGGGAGGTGAGAGGGGGAGGGTAACGCGCATACAACGCGTCCAGCTTACGATCAAAGCCGAGACACGCATAGAGCGAGAGAGAACGGGAGAAAGTGAGATAGAGTGAGAGTGGGTGAGTGAGAGAGAGAGAGAGAGAGAGAGAAAAAAAGCGATTCGGTCAAAGGATATATAACGGATAGGAGAACGAGAGTAGCGGAGATACAGGGCAGTCCATATAGCTGCATGTTGCCGTGGTCAGCTCGCGGTTTCGACAGAGAGAAGTGCGCGCACGCGCCTTTCTATAGCTCGCTCTGTCGCGAACCTCGACGAACGGTACTCGTTATATCCTTGTTTTGCTTTCTCTCTCTCTCTCTCTCTCTCTCTCTCTCTCTCTCTCTCTATTTACCTACCTTTTTTATTTATTGCGCGCACGCGCTTACGTTTTTATTGGCCCGAGCGCGTATATCGGGAAAAAAAAAATTTAACGGGGAGGTGGAGAAAAAAAAGCAAACGAGGAAGGAGAAAAAACTGACGCCGCGTAATCGATGTGTAAACTTTGAAGGGTGGGCGATTTACTCGATTCTTTTTGCTTTGTTTTGTTTGTTTTTTTTTTTTTTTTTTCGTGTTGCGGCGCTTGTTTTCACACGGCTGTGCGCACTCTTTCCCTCTAAATGGATTATCGGAGGGAATATGTTATTTTTTTATAAGCGGATTTTATCGGTATACACTCTGTTTGATGAATTTCTCGGACAATGGAAATTGTTTTGTTTATTTATTTTTTGTGTTGTTTTGTTTGTCGTACGATTATAAAAGGGAGACATTTATCCGATTTGACATTGTATTTTTTTGTTTACTTAGGATTAATCACACTCTTTAAATAAATATAAAAGCATTTATTGGTATAAACATCTATCAAATGATATTTTCAACTTTTTGATAATTTATCATTTTTACGAATAATTTTTGTTTATTAATCATTCGAAAATTATCAAATTTTTGGAGTAAGTTTTATTAAATATCATCGTTTTAATTTCAATAATTTGCATTTGTCTAAAATATGTATTATTAGAAGGTTGGAATATTTCCGCAATTCTTTTGTTAAGCATTTAGCAAGTAAAGTCCGACCATTAATCGAGCGGCTTTTCCGAAAAATAAATTTTCGAGCGCAACCGTTTCCTTACCCCAGCTCATAAAGTGCATATGATAACAACCGCGCATTCTCGAGAAAACCCATTGGTCAACGGCATAAGAACACAGTCGCGCGCACGGAAGCCAAAAATTAGCAAACTATAAAAAGGGTAACCGGGGAACAACAAAGAGAAGAGAAGAGAAGAGAAAGAGATACAGAAATATATATATATATATATATATATAGAGAGAGAGAGAGAGAGAGAGAGAGAGAGAGAGAGAGAGAGAGAAAGAGGGAAAGAGTATATGCATACACAAAACGTACAAAGTCTCGGATGATTTCTTGCCCCCAGGCGCGCGGGCGGGCGGTATCTTGGCTCTCGGACCGGCGAGCAATGCCTGCACGCGGCTCCGGGTTTTTCCGGCCCGCGGAGCCGGCCATTTTCCACTGGCTGTACGGTGTTATACGTTCCTTTGCGGAAGCACTAAATAATGCGTCGTACAGCCGCCGCGCCGCGCGACTGGATGATTGCGGAGAAAGAGAGAGAGAGAGAAGGAGAACTCCGCGCGGAGATTTTGCGCGCAGAGTTATAGTGAAACTTTCGGGCATTTATTTCACGAATCTGCATACTACGTCCGCCTCGGTGTACGCTGTGCGAAAGGACGAGGCCGCGGCGGTGGTGGCGCGCGAACGGTATCCCACGACGTCTGTACGACGTATGTAAGCGCGCAAGCAAGGAGAGGGAACGAGGAAAGGACACCCGTACACAGAAGTGGGGTCAGACGCGCCCTTGCCTCGTTATGCGCGTCTTGTCCTTTCGTACGCGACTCTGGCCCGTTCCTTTTTACCCGAGACTCGAGAATCGGCTTGGGCTTCTTTTCTTTTGTCGTCAAAGCTATGGGTATAAGGAGGTATCCTCCCGAGGCGACGAAACAACCCGCCTGATTTGCATGGTTTTGGATCTCTCCTTTTAACCGCTGTCTCCTATGTCCTTTGCATGAAATTCTTCGGCATTTCAACAAGCATAATTGTTTTTTTTTCCAAGTTTAGTTGAAAAAACATCGTTGTTCAAAGCGTAAACAATGTGCAAGCAACAATAACGATCAAGCCGATTCTTTGGATCTCGAAGGGAGGACAAATAGAAACGACAAGTATGTGTTATACAAAATTTTTCGAAAACGAAAACGAGAACAAATAAGAAAAGGCGTTAAACAACAAAGTAATAAATCGCAAAAGTGACTTTTCTCGCGCAGCATCGAGTTAATCCGTGGAAACTCGGCTAATAAATAAAGATGCCCGGGTAAGCTCGCATAATAAGAGAAAAGGCGCGGGCGGCGGTGGCAGCGCGGCAGTTCGTTCGAACTTACTCTCGCGCGAAACTGCATGGCCGCGCGAACAATCGGCAGAAGTCTAGATGCCAGGAAGATATGGCGATATGGTCCTCTCTCCCTCTCGTTTATATATACATATATATGTATACAGACGGCCGTGCGCTCCTTAACTCTCGCTCGCCCGCTCGTTCGTTCGTTCGCCCGGCGAGAAAATTTACGGCGGGGGCGAACTCCCCCGCCTCTTAAACTCGCGCGCGCGAGACCACCCACCCCTTCCCCTCCCTTCTTCTTCTTCTTCTTCTTCTTCTTCCTACTCGCCCTTCTTTCTTCCCTCGGTCTTTCTCTTTCTCTCCCTGCCCCTCCCCCGGTTCTCCTCTTTCCTCTCTTTCTCTCCATGCTCCGATGCCGACGTGCCGGCGTCCCGAACTTTCAAAATTCGGGCTATAAAACTTTTCCAAGCCGAGAGAGAAACGGCGCCGCGATCGTTTGTACGCGAAAGGTGTATGGGTGAGGGGGAGAGAGGGAGAAAGGGAGGTGAGGCTCGCGAGCGCAAGCGCGTGACTATATAATGCCGACGGCGTGGGAAAGGGTCGTTAAACAGGAATTTCCAAGACGTGCTCTCGCAGCGGCTGCTGCTGCTGCTGCTTTGGAAAGACTAGGAGCTTGAGAAAGAGAGAGAGAGATAGAGAGAAAGAGAGAGGGAGAGTGTCACCGTGGCCAACGCGACTTCGTTGCCGGTGGAAATTCACCGGTGAAAATGGGCCATTAAGCTGTAACTTTATGATTTTTTATGAGCACTTATTGTCGTTTGAACTTTTTAGAGCGAGCGATTTTCGAAACTCGACTTTTAGATTTCAATTGTGTGTAAACGCTTGTAAAAATACTCTTTAAATTAAAACATTTTGTAACAAATTATCTTGAAAAAGGTATACTTCCAGCTCAAAAATCTTTATATAATAACGACAAGACTTTAAGTTTCTATACACAAATTTATATACGTACACTTACTTCATGTTACAAAAAATCTATTGCATAACAATTCATCTCAATAATTTTTCATCGTCGAACTAATTATAATTGTGCAATCAATCTAGTTTTCACACGCGAAACTCATCCCCGGTACCTAATAATCGCGCGAAATAATAATCTTCGCGACCGCAAAATGCGCGCACATTCAATTAACTTTAAAACTCAATTGGATAATCTTTACATCCTCTTTCTCATTATACAGCCTCGAGCGGCTCAACATTCGTCGCTCGAGCGGCGAACTGTCCGTGCGCGCGGTAAAAAAAAATAACCGAAAAATGAAGAAATAAAGAGGGGAAAAAAGCGAACGTTCTCGTTGGTTAATCCCGTTAATTCGAACCTTGACGAACTTGCGAGTATTAAGGCAAAAGATAAAAACCTGACTCTCTCTACTTTTCAAAATAAAAAAGAGAGAAAGAGACGAACTCCGGATCTTTTTAAAAGTCGGAGTCCACTCACCGCGCGACGTACGTCGTATGCGCAAACCTCGTCATGAAACGATTACATTTATGCGACGGTGTGAGATAGAAAGAGAGTTGAGAGAGAGAGAGAGAGAAAGAGAGAGAGAGAGATGACGTGTTATACACCATACGCGTAATATGTATATATGTGAGACAGCTCGTCGAGCTTATGCTGAAATTTCCGAAGTTTTAATTAAGTTATTAAAATTATGAGAGCGGATCAACGTTTTTAATCATTTCGAACATTTAGAAGTTAATAATTTTCTAGCGGACTCACTAACGATCAATGTCAATGTTTCTTCGATAAATCAATTCAAGAAAAGTCAAAAAACTTTTACGATACGAAATAAAATCAAAAATTTTTTAATAAGTTACCATGATTCACAATTTTGTAGATATACACAGCCGTATTCCAGCTTGACGAGAACTATACGGATGCGTAAGGCGATGAGAGAGAGAGAGAGAGAGAGAGAGAGAGAGAGAGAAAGGGCCGAAAGAAAGGCGGAATAGAGAGTAAGAGGCGAGAGTGTGAGAATACGAGAGAATGGAGTTTGAAGAGGCAGCGCGCGTATGTGTACCACTTGTTTACCGCTGTGCCGCAAACCGCCGACAAAAACATTAATGACGAACGTTAACGTCTCGATGTAATCTTCCTCTTTATATATTTTCTCTTTTACCCATGAGACTTTCATTACCGTTTAAACGCTTGCCACGGATTTTTTTTCGTCTCTTCTTTCTATTCGAGATTTATCTTTTTCGTAAAATTATTTCTAGATTATGTGATTAAAATCGACTTTGTTCTTATACATATATGTTAAAAGAAATATTATATTTTTCTTATATATGTTCAAAGAATTAATTTAAAAAATGATTATAAATAAATGTATATGTATAAATTATTTTTATCTTTAACTATTATTCGTCAAAATTTGTTATTAAAAAAAATTTTACTTGTTCTATTCAATTTATGCGAAAGCAGTGCAAAGCAATGATAAAAAGAATCAAATAACTGCACAATGATAAGCGAAAAATTAAAATTTTAAATAAAGCAGATTAAATAATAAAAATGTATATTTAGAAATGAGAGAAAGGAATAATAGTAACAACAGTAGTACCCCCCCCCATCAATTCGGTAAAGTACATTATTCGCTCAAAAATATAACCCGAAGACCCGGTGTAAAACAGCTCGTAATTTCGAAGGAATTCCAAGCTAGGTAGTACTACTGGCAGTTTCATTTACTTCCTCTCTTTCTCTCTTTCGTCTCGTCTTCTCCACGTAAAGGAAAGGAGAAATCCTTCGGAGAGCCATCAGCTCGCTCGAGTCTTTGGTGAAAAATCGTTTCGCGTCGCGCTTAGCCTGGAAAACGTTAAACCATAACAAACGCGCGTATCTTCTCGAAGCGAAGAGTCGTTAGTATACTTGTAAATGTGTACGTGTACGTGCGTAGCTTTCTGTGTACTCGTAGAAGTATGTATATGCGAAGCTGCCCCATAATTCCGCGTCGCTCTCGGAATGTCCTCGTTTATTCGAAAATTTTCTCTCGGCAAAACTTTGCTCATTTTTCCCCCTAGTCAAGTCAGTGAGAGAGAGAGAGAGAGAGAAAGAAGGAAAAGACAGTAGTTGTTCTCTCTTTCCGTCTCTCGTCGGTTACCCCGCGGGCAAGAACGAGAGAGCGACTACTCGTTCCAGCCATTCTATACGCGTAGAAACAAGAAGGAGAAAACGGAGAGAGAGAGAGAGAGAGAAAGAGCTAGAAAGAGAGCGAAAGAGAGAGGAAGAGGAAGAGGGAAAGTCGGAGGGCGAGGCTGATATTTTCTTATCTTCTCATTACTTAATTTTACGATTACCCCTGATACCGGAGGGAGGCGGCAGTTCGTTGCCATGGCTACCCCGCACTTAAGTGCCTCATAAAAAGATGAAAGGCACCACCACCATATTTCCCCGAGCACTTCTTCCTTCGTGGCTGCCGCTGCTCTACCTACCCAACTCGTCCACTTCCCCTCCCCTCTCCTTACCGCTCTTTCGTTCTTCCCGGTAACGAGACGCTTCTCTTTCTCTCTAGCTCTTTCGCTTCGCGCGTCGGCGTATATACGTCGCGACTACTCTGCGCCATCGCCACGCGAGTGTGTTGCGTTTAAGCGGCAACTGCGGTCAATCGCGAGAGCTGTCGGCCGCTTGTAAAAAGCCATGAAAAATTAAACACTAGCGCGCAAAGCGACAACCCAAAAAGCAACGGCTTCTTTTCCCTCGGGAACGTACGTTTATGTGTCCTCGAAGGACGCGATACACGATTGCACGTGCCGTTGGTAACATACGTGTGTTCTCGAACAAAAATTTTGCCAGTTCAAGAAGAATTTTTTTTATATAAACACGCTTTTTTTTTTTTTTTTTTTTTTTTTCGAATTAAGCTGTATAAATTTTATAAAAATTTGATTTCGTGTACTTTAATGAGTAATAATTAATCGTCGTAGTTTAAACGATAGTTATATATAGATACGCGTAAAACGATTTATACCAAAATTTGTGTAAAATCCTGCAAGCTCATTGAACTAACGGTACCATTAAATATCAAAGGGGAATTTAAGCTCCAACGCCCTAACGCCCGAATCATTGAAGCAAAAACATTCTCGGTGTCGATGTCGCGACCCTCAAACGCTACGTCTTAAACCATCCCCCGGGCTCTCTCCCTTTCTATCCTCAAACATTGCGAGAACCGACGTCGTCATCGGTATCGCTCAACGGTATCGGTTTATACGTAGATATGTGTACAAACTGGACCGCAACGACTGCGCGTTATTCAAATATCGTTCCGGTTTATTAGTCAACGGAAGGAGTCCATACCGAATGGAGTATATACATGTAGGAATCCAACGGCGGGAGCCTCGTCGTCCAGGCTGCTTTAAAATTAATCGGCGCGCGTTCCACAAATGATTCCGAATGATTAAGCCTGCTCCCTTCCCTGCTGGAAATCTTCCGCGCGATCGAGCGGCTCTTCTAAGCTATTTCTTGCCGATCACCCGATCCCTCTCTCCTTGCGCGACACCTACCCCGTCCCCTCGCTTCTCCCGACCCGGTAGCATCTCCGACTCTCCTTCTCGCCTCCTTTATCCCGCAGTATCCATCTTCATTTTCTTAATCGCCCGCTACCTTCTCTCTATCCCGGGCGCGAGAAGCCGAGAGGGAGAGAAAGCTACTGCTGCTTTTCCCTTCAAGACACCAAGTGTGGTATAGTCGGACGAAGATAGAAAGAGAGAGAGAGAGAGAGAGAGAGAGAGAGAGAGAGAAAGAGGGAGTCGAGGCAAGATGGCGACCGCTGACGAAGACATATTACCCGGCGATAATACAAGAGAGAACTTTGTAAGGAGCCGAGCGAGCTATGGGTCGGACGAGACGGAAGGTACGGGTACCTAGGAGAGAAGAGAGAGATAGAGAGAGGGAGCTCTCAGATCATTTCAATTTTCCGAGAATTTCGAGTTTCCGCTGGAAAATCTCGCGGCCGGAAGGTTGCACATCGGCTTCCTTGGTATACTGAATGATGCCAAGACGCGCTGGCAGTCGATTTTTCAAACTCGGCTTTAACAAAGCTCCATTCGCGCGCTTCCTTTTCTTCCTGATGGATATTCCATTGTTATTTGTTAAAATAAAAGAAAAATTTTTACTTTTTGCTTTGTTTATTTAATATTATCTTTATCAAATTAAAAAATTTACCAGGCTTATTCAAAATTTTTAATTTTGTAATCACGATTAATGATGTTCATTTTCATCTCGACTAACACTATTATAGTCTTCATAGAGTTAAAAAGTTACCATAAAATATGTAATAATTTAAAAATAATTATGTTATCAAAACACAGCTGAGATTATTATAAAAAAAATATTGCTGTTGCACATAATTGTAAAAAACATTGTTTTTCAAATGTCAAATACGCAAAATTATAAGAGAATGCACACAATTCGCAAATCGTCGATCATAGTTTCCGAAAGTTGTGACTCTTGTATACCCTCGATCATCGTTACGCAATCGTGTCAATTAATTTCAAAAGTGAGAGAGAGAACGAGTACAAGTAGGAGAAGCGCAAGTGTACATCGCCAAGCCACGCGGTAGCAGTACGTCGGCTATACACATCTCACGCACGCGGGGATCTTATTAAAGGAGCCGTGTATGTGTGCGCGCGCATTTACTCGTGTCTGCGGCTCGCAAGATAATCCGGACGCACATACGCGCAATCAAAACGCAGGAGGGGTTGAGAGAGAGAGAGAGAGAGAGAGAGAGAGAGAGAGAGAGAAACGTGTCTGCTGCGAGGCGAAATGTAGGACAAACTCGTGTTGTATATAAGCTGACGCTCTCCGTGATGTGCATCCTCTTCCTCTCTTCGCGCGCGTGTTCCTACGTATGCCGGAAGTGTCGATGCGTTCTCTCGCGCTCCTCGTGCACACGCTTTCGGATTATTCTCACGGAGACCACCTGTTCGAGGATCTTGACTTTTCTTCTTTACCCTTTGTTCGATTTTGCTTTTTTTCTCCTCTTCTTTCTTCTCTTCGTGCTCTTTGTTGTTTTTAACGAGGGGTGTTGGTTGTTTTTATTGTCTGGATTACTTGACCTCGTTATAATTTACAGTTGCTTGCAACGGTCAGAAGTCTCGCCTTTGTGCAGTTTTTTTTTTTTTTTTTTTTTTTTTTTTTTTTTTTTTTTTTTTTTCTTTTAAAGAATACGTTACAAAGATTCTTAAGCCGAGATTTCGATAAAAATTCTACGTATAAAGCATAGTTATTTATGTACACAGTATTGAATGCATTTTTTTTTTTTAAATTTGTAAGAATAGAATCAATAGTAAAAAATATTTTCATTTTAATTTTTATATTTTTTAACATATACTTATAGAGTATAGATATAGATTTTACATTTTCAATTAATAATAGGAATAAGCAGGCACATTTACTCTTTTTCGCTAGTCTATTTTAAATATTCTTTAGTATAAACTGCAGGAAAAAAAATAATTCATCGTATATTTATACAAAATAAAAACAAAAAAAAACTCTTTAGCTGCTCTGCCTCGTTACAACAATTTTCAATCCTTTTTCGTTAAATTTTTCGTACTCAAAAAGGTACACAGTGTGCGCTTCGCTCGGGCTCGGCAAGAAAGCTGCAAGTTCCGATAAAATACCCAAGGGTTGTGTAATTTTCTCGTGCAAAATATACGGCGTTGGTACGGCGGGGCGCGATCGGGGCCGGTGAACGAAGTTACTTCCCCTCTCCTCCACCATCTCCTCTTCCTCCTCGACGACTAAGTAGAAAGAGTGAGAGTGAGCGAGAGAAAGAGAGAAAGAGAGAGAGAGAGAGAGAAAGAGAGAGCAGGAAAAGTCAAGCGGAGAAAACGAGTCGTTCACGGAGCCTCGAGAAAGTCTGCTTCTACGTAGTAGTAGAGCTGCAGTTCTCTTTCCTCCACCTCGGCCTCCCGCTGCTCTTCGTCCCTCACCCGCGCCAACTTTTCACCCTCCTACGGCTCCTGCTTCTTCTACTTCTTCTTCTTCTTCAACTTCTTCTTCTGCGCTCGATCTACCCCTTCTCAGCTCTGGGACACAGCCATAGGTAGCGGTAGAGAGGGAGAAAGAGCGCGAGAGAGAGAGAGAGAGAGAGAGAGAGAAAGCGAGGGTGAGGAGCGAGTGGGCGAGAAAAGGTGACGCGAGCGCGCGTATCTATAAGAGCTAGAGAAGGAGCGCGAGCTTTTCCTTAGCTCGCGCTCTCCTTCTGGAGGAGTGGGGGTCGGCCATTTTCCCGAGTTCTTAATATTTTCATGATGGCGGCCAGCAGCGCCCGCCAGCCAGCGCCGGGGCTCCTTTCTCCCTCGCTCGCTTCGCTCCTTAAGGAGGTGGGGGTGTAACGGTAGTCTCACTTTTCTCTCTTTCTCTCGCTTCCTCGACTTAGCTACCGCTACAGCAACGACCGCTCGCAAAGTCCACGTGAGAGAGAGAGAGAGAGAGAGAGAGAGAGAAAAAGAGAGAAAAACAGAGCTCGGCTCTCAAGCAGTCCCGCTCGCGAAGAAGAAGCGGGAGGAGGAAGGGGAGAAATTAGAAAAGGGGAGATTTAAATATCAAGCCCCGAGGGGCGGACCGCGCGCTCTCGCTCTCTTGCTATTCCGCGTTGCAGTCCGTCCTTCGTCTACCCCCCCGCATATAGGTATACAAAGAGAGCCTAGCTGGCCGCCGCGTTATATCTGAGAGCGAATGCGATATAAAATACTTGCGTAGACGAGCGGCCGAGACCATGTCTTTTCTACTTAAGATCATACCGCGCTTCTCTTTCCCTCTTCCTCCCCTTCCTCTCCGACACTCCAACGCAAATTGATCTGCTTTTCGAAGAGAGAAGACGCTTCCTCGGTCGCATAAAGAAATTTATTAGTCTTTTTTGTTTTTAGTTTGAGTAAAAGATTATGAAAATTTTTGTATTAAATTTCATGATAAATCGGCGGTCGATTTTAGTTTTGATACTTGGTTATTTCACTAAGGTAAAAGTATCAGCAATCTCAAGCAATGTTTGATTTTATAAATTAAATTTTAAAGCCGTTAATCTAATCGACCGCATTTGTCGCAGAGTTACTTAAAAAATTAAAAAATTCTCGATTGAATAACGTGAATCTTGATCCATCGAGCTGAATAAAATATTCAATCGAAAGGCAATTCTCGCAATCGTACGCTCGATATTTTCCTTTCGCAAAAGTGCAACAATACAAAATGCACACGCCATTCTTATACATCGACGCCGCAGCATCCGAATTCGCGGGAAACTTTCGCGTCTTCGCCTACACGTACAAATGCGTACAAAGTAGCTAGAGAGAAAGAGAGATATAGATAAAGCTTTGGCGCGCGCGTGCCACGTGTGTGGGATGCCTCTGCGTGTTTGGGCGCTTTGTTTGCGCAACGGCAACCTGTTCGTTGTTGCGGCTCGGAAATTTGTGTGCACGCGACGCGCGCAAGTATCGTATAAGCTCTCGTCTTCTCGTTATACTCGTTTTTTCCACGTCGTTTTTCCTTCGAGCTTTCGTCCCTTTTTTCTTTTTTTGCTTTTTTGTTTCTTTCTTTTGGGCTAGTCCACTTACGGTTTAACGACGACGCGCCGCGTCGACGAGGGACGAAACTAATGGACGCACTCGCTCGTTTTATTTTACGCGCGTGGGTTTTTGTTTTTCGACTAGATTATCCGGTGACGGTGTAAGTTTATTTATCGTTTAAGTAATGAAGATGAGTGCGGAACGTATACCGACACGAGTATTGTATTCACAAGGTAATTTAACGTACGAATAAAATGATTAATTAAATTTATCAAAATAATTTAACGTAATGTATACTTTTGATGTATTTCTTTGTTCGCAATGCAATTTTAATGAAGAATACATCAAATTATGAGAAATAATTCCTTAAATACGAGCTGAAGAAAAAGCTCAAACGCTTTTCCTTCAAAAGACCTGAAACGTAAGAAACATTTGAGCTATGAATGCCAAGGCATCTATCCATATAAGTCTAAGAACGAAGACGATTCTCCCCCGCGTCATGTCTTACAATTATCAAACAGCCCGGAGGGTGAGCGCCGAAAAAAGAAGACCCGAGAAATTCCAAGGATCTGTCATGCAAATTCCACGGTGTTTTCACTTTCTCTCTCTCTCTCTCTCTCTTTCTCTCTTTTCTTGCTCGATTCCTCGTAAAATTTTGCTCTCGTTTCTCCCCGGCAACGAATACAAGGAACAACTAACGAAGTAAATGGATGAACGAGCGACGAAAACGAAAGAAGAACCGAGAAAGCCCTTCGTTTCGGCTACCCTTCGGTTCTCGTGTATATAAATGAAAATACTATATATCTACTTGCGCGCGTATGTGCGTGTATATATATATATACTCACGGATATATTACGCACTGTGTGTATAAGGTGAAATGGTAAAGGAGCGGGCAAGCCATGGAACATCGCTGGGGAAGAAGAAAAGCGATACGTATTGCGAGACCGAGAAGGAAGGATCGAGGCGGCGGGGGAGAGGACGAAGACGAGGAGATCCGGTGAGCGGGTGCTGATGATGCCGGGACAAAGAGACGCTGGAAACTGAGGGATTTCGTGAACTCCCCTTCAAGGGTTGATGGGAAAAAAAAAAAATTAAAATTTTTACGCTCCTCCGATTTTATTTCTACCGGGTTTTGTTCATTTTAGTTAACGATGATAATGCTCTCGACGACGATAAGTTTTATTTATTACTCGGTCGATTAAAATTATTGTTGTTTTTTATTAAATAAATATTTATTCAACAGAAATTTTGTAATAAAAAGTTGAGAAAATATTGATATCACAAATTGTTTGCGTAAATAAAACTTGAAGAGACAGATTATGTTTAATTAATTGTTAGAAACATAATAACCTGCGTTTAATTTTCATTTCCAAAGAAAATGGGAATTCATAATTGTTCGTGCTTCTTCTTTAATAATTCTTCATTAATCGAATAACAACCGAATAAGGAGAAAAATCTAACGAAACTCTATTTAGATAAGAAACATTGTCGGTGACGTTGGAGCAGAGAAAAAGGCGCGCACGAGCGCATCGAATAAGAGTCTAGAGAAAGAGCCTCGACCGTCTTCAAGAGTCCTCCTCGTCTTTCATAAAGATAAAGACAGACGGCTCCATCTCGTTCGCTCTCTCGAATCGCTTAGGGGTGAGAGAATGCAAAAGAAAGAGCATTATATATAGGTGTACAGAGAGTAGTCGATGCTAGAAAACGGAATTCTGGTAGGTTCTCTCTCGGAGTGAAGAAAAGAGCGGAGAGGGGCATTGACGACGACGACGACGACGACGACGACGGCGGCGGTGGCGGTGGCGGCAGGTTCGCCTTGTCGCGATATCAGGCGTGAAAGGAACTCCGGGCTTGCTCGAGGAAAATGTCTCTCTTTCTCTCGTGGAAACAACAAAGTCTTGTGTACGCCGCGCCCATGTCCTCTCTCTCTCTCTCTTTCTCTCTCCTCTTCTTCGCCCACGAGAGCTCGCTCTCTTTCTCTCCTTCTCTTTTCCTCTTTCTATACCCTATATTTTCCGTATCTGAAATAAGTGTGCTGCACGGGGCGCGCGCTCTGTGTACCGCCCCTTCTTTAATTACGTTCAATCCCCCTTCTTCTTCTTCTTCTTCTTCTTCTTCTACTCTACTTGCCGGCCGCCCTCCTCTTAAATATATGTATATATATAAGTATATATACATCTGTATATATACATATAGCTTGCGTCATGGTTTCTTTACCACTTGCACTCCTTTCTCTCTTTCTTTCTCGCTCGCTCTCTTTCTCTTTCGCGAGAGAAAGAGCCGTTCGTTTCATCTATTCATCCTCGGGCGAGCTGCTGCTGCTACTGCCGCCGCTGCTGTTGCTGTTCTCTCTTTCTTTCTTCTCTCTCTCCCTCTCTCGGTCTCTCTTTCTTTCCCTCTCAAGTTCCCTCTCTTCTCTCTTCTGTTTTTAGAGAAGAAAATTTTAATTGGAATTCAGAGACGCTGCGCGCGCGAGGGCAGGCGTAGTCGAGACTCTCCCTCTCTTTCTCTTTTCCTCTCCCACTCGCGCCCCCATCTTCTTCTACTTCTTCTTCTGCTGGAACAAACGATGCCGCGCTGCTTCTTCTTGCCGCCTTTTCTCTCTCGTCCTCTCCCCTTTTCTCTTGAGTTTTCTGCTAGAGCTTTAAGCATCTATATGTATTTATATATATATGTAAATAGGAGCCCGTCTACTTTCCGCGGGTGAGGTGAGGAGGGCTAAAGCGTTGCGAGAGACCAATAATCCAATTGTCCTCGACTTTGCTTGTTTTCTCTCGCTCTTTCTCGCGAGTTTACGTGTATCGGATGCGAGAATGTAGGTACACAGATAGTCGTTTGGAGAAAAGACGTGGATGCGTGTATTGTACGGCGCCCGACTGTTGCGCGAGAATCGACGATTCGATTATTATTCTGATTTGAAAAGCTTGCCGAGAAAATAATTTAAATGTATGCCGAACTTTTCTTATCTTTTCTTTTTTTTTTTTTTTTTTATTTTTATTGCAAGAATAATAAAATTGTATGAATACGTTTGAAAGAGATTAAGTTTATAAGATGATTTACATTTAAATATATTTACAGTAGTTGGCTCGACTTTAAATCTACCATTGTAAGAATAATTTTTGTAGAACGAAAAATTTTTTTCTTAGGCTCATCCTGTAAAGTATAATTTAAAGTACCTCATTCAAGACAGTTGTTATCGATTTAGCAATTAGACCGAGAATAATTAGGTACACTTGGCTGCTCTTCTCTGACGTTTCTTCGTGCTCCTAATCTTTTGCATTCATCAAGTTTTAATTTAAATTCTGATTACAACGCCGATGAAAAATCAAATGTAATTACTAGCCTAGAAAAATTCATACTATACCTACAATTTAATGCAAAATATACGCATATTAATAAAAAATAAAAGCCGTATCTTTTATCTTTCAAAAATGTTTTTTCTTAATTGTATAAGTTTTAAACGTAAAATTTGATATAACTTTTATATCACTATAATTAAATAAGGTGTCATTCTTTGTTTCTATATATTTGATAAGGCCACATAAGACGAAGATAATCACGTCTTCATAATCGAATTCAGATTCGCTACGTAACAAAATGGTCGAGTGCCCATTATTTTTCGCGCAAGACTTTCTGTAACGGCAAAGAAAACGTTGAGTAATTTGTCCATTCAAACGAATGAACACGAGCTCGAAGAGACCGGCACGAGAAGACGACGACTAGGAGGAGGAGAAGAAAGAGGAGGAAGAGGAGAAGAAGAGGCAAACAAAAAGCTTAATTGTCCCGTTCGAAGGAAAAAGACGATTCGATCTGAGGGATAGTGAAGGGAAAGAAAGAGAAGGTAGAAAGGTTGAATCGATGTATACCGAAGAGGCGACGACGGCGTCGACGGCGATGAAGAGAAAGAGGACGACAATGAAGCCGCTCAATTTGAGTTCGCTGAAACAGTTTGCGCCTGCGGTCCACCGAAATTAATTCGACTACACCGTGTCAACCCGACTGTCTCGCGCACGATTCGGTACCGTTTGATGTATTTCTTCGTGTGTCTTCCTGTTTTTTGTATTCTTTTATTTGAGTGTACCGATCGAACTAATTTATTATCGTATTTATGAATTATATGTGGATTTATGGGATATTCAGCAATAACATCGCGACGTGATCAGCTTAAATTATTTATTTGGCTTATGGTATTCTAAAAGATTAATCTAATAATCATTATGTAGACTTTACGATATACTTTACGATATAAAGCTTTGGCATTTAAAATACACTCATGTTGGTTTTACGTTATCTAATTAATTATCAATTTACATTCGCAGTTTATATGATTTTTTTCTTTTAATTACAAGAACAATAAATATCGAGAAAGCAAATAGAAAATTCTTGAACAGAGCTCGAGCCATTCAATTCATCGACACGGCAAACTGATAACATTTTTCTGCCTTAAGCCAGTGAAGCGTCAACTTGATCTCTCTCTCTCTCTCTCTTTCTCTCTTTCCAAGCAGAAAAGCTTTTCAGCTCGCGCGCGATTCAATTCCATTGGAATATATATTCATCCGATATTCCCGAAGAGGATAGACGAGCGCTCGCACTCGCTAAGACATTTCTGGCACGAAGCCCGAGTTTATTCTCCCTCTCTCTCTCTCTTTCTCTCTTTCTCTTTTTCTTCTTTAGCTATCTCGCTCGCTCTTTCATCGTAAAGTGCACGAGTTACGGAAAACCGGTCAGAGAGGAGAGATGAGGTAAGGGAAGGACGTCGTCGTCTCTTTCGAATTCGCGCTAGAGAAGAAGAAGAAGAAGAAGTAGGAAGAAGTAGAAGCGAGAAAGTGCGCAGTCTGTCTATGTGTGTATATGCGAGGAGGGAAGGTGCGCTTGTATGTAAGTATAAAGTTGCCTGGGGACGTGAGAGTAGAAAACGCAGAAGAAGAGAGAAAGAGAAAACCTGCCGTTCTCACTGAGGGTCCTGCGATCTTTCTGTCTCTCTCTTTAGCTGAGCCAAGACGAATGAGGAAAGGAGGAAGAGGAGGATGAGAAGGAGGTTCGGAGAAGAAAAGGACGCGAAAGCTCGAGCCCCCGAGGTCGTCGTCGTTGTAGTCGCGAGGAGCTTAAAAGAGAGAGAGAGAGAGAGAGAGAGAGAAAAGAGAGGAGAGAGGACAGAGAAATAAAGATGGCCGCGTTCTCTCTTCCTCTCTCTTTGCCTCCGGGCCGGCCTTCGATCTTTCTGTCCCTCTCGCTCCCTTTCACACTTTCTTATACTTTCGCTCTTCTCTCCGCGGATTTTCTCTCTTGCTTTCGCGAACTTTCCCGGAGACATGCGCAGTTTGCTTTGACTATATACCTTGGAAAGTTGGATAACAGTCATTTTCTACTTTTTAATGTGCGCCGCCTACGTATACTTTCCACCGTAAATTATTCATAAAAATATGAGCGATATTTATCTAAATTTTGCAGGGTAATGCGGAAAAGTACGCACATGACTATCTTTTTTATAAAAACCCTATTATCATTTGGTATTTATACGGTATTTCAACGACGAAGGATTATTTGATAAAAAAATAATTAAAAATATTCGGTATAATGACATTTTTATTTACGTCTGCATATTTAAAGCGCATATTTAGAAATTTTAATCTACTTCTACTTGAAATTGTAAGGTTTTTTGAAAGTATTCATTATATTAAAAAAAAATTTACGAAAATAAATTTTTATAAAACATAAAAATATAAGCGAAATTAAAAACTAAAGATTAAGATATAATGTAATTTATACAAGGAATATATTTTAATTTTGTAAATCTTAAATTTACATAAAATCTTAAAAATAATTATTTTAAATACATTATTTCATACACCGGTATAAAATTTCCAAAATATATTAAGTCATAATTAAAAAGTTAGTAAATTCAATTAAAATTTATAAAAAAAAACATTTTTTTTTAAATTTATTATTCGAATGCGTCTTATTTTCAAAGTTCCTGACCGCCCAACAGTCGTTTATCTCTCGGCGACTACATGCACCGGCAGCAGTCGTACAGCGCAGAGCGGTAGCAGCGGTAACAACAGCGCGGCGCATAAAGATAAGAAATATATCACCGGGAAAGAGAAGAGAGAGATGAGAGACTTGTCGGGCTGTCGTTCATCGAGACAGAAAGCTCTCCGCTATCTCAGCGACTTCTCTCTACTAAAGAAGAAGAAGAAGAAGTAGAAGTAGAGGTAGACGCGACATAAGAAAAGCTAGAAGAAGGGTTGGCAAGCTGCAGCAACATCAGCAGCACCACCAGCTATGCGTCCACCCAAGAAACGGTGTACACACATACACAAACCTACATAAATACATATATATATATATATATATATAGAGAGGGAGAGGGAGAGGGGTGAGAGAGAGAGAGAGAGAAAGAGCGGTCCGAGGGCGGCAGAGGCGGGCGGCTTCTCTCCTCTGAATCAATAAGAACTGCGTTCTCGCCTTGCTGCCTCCGGCTCTCGTTCGTTCGCTCGCTATACCCCGCCCGGCCTACAGCCACCCACCCACCTTCTTCTACTTCTTCTTCTTCTTCTACTTCTACTTCTCGACCTCTTTCCCTACCTCCGGTTTTCTCCTTCTCGCTCCGACTTTCCAGTTCCCGCTCACGGTCTATGGTTTTCTCGCGCGCTCACCTCGTCGCCCCCGAGCTTCGTTTTTCCTTTATCGTCGTCCGCCGCCTGCTTCTACGTGCTCTAACTTGCTTTCCCTCGTTCTCTCTCGGTCTTTCCCCTCTCGAGTTCGTTTTAGTTTGTCGAAAAAAGAAGGAAAGAACGGAGCTGCAGCCGGGCGAGTTTGCTGAATTATAAGGGAACAAATATTGTTTTTTAATGATAGATAGTGCTTTTGTTAATATTTTTTATAGAAACGAACATATTCGTCTATACGTAATGCATTTAATACCGGAATGAATTTTAGATAAGATCGAGTACTTTTAGAGAGCTCACGTTTATTCTGTACAGCATCCAAGATAATAAAATATATATATTTTTTTTTTCGATTTACTCGAAAGAGTTGGGGATTGAAGGACCAAAGGTGAATATTCGGCTTAAGGCGAAAATTACAAAGTTATTTAATGACTGGCCCATAACTAAGACATAAACTGCTAATATTTCAATAACAATTATTAAACTTTACCATTTAAGTTTTATATTTGTTTCGCGAAAGTGCGATTACTTGCAAACTAGTTTTCGTGAAAATGCCAAATTCTAATGAATATAAGATTCGAAAGCTCCCCGTCGTACCGTACGAAACTTCCTAATGGAATTCTGTATTACTTACATTTTTTTCATTACGCGAACAGGGGAAACAGACACGGTTAACTTTGAAAGTTCTTTAATGCACCACGAAAACTATGACAAAAATTACATTTTAATTTTTAAATATTTGATTTGAAAAATTTTTTTTTTTTTTTAAATATAAAAATTTTTTTATTTATTTATTTATTTTTTTTCGATTTCTTAATATTACATTGAATTACTAATAGTGAAAATATAATGTGAAACAAAAATTAGTCGAAATAATTCGTAAGAAAATAATCGTTTCGGTTTGCCGATTAAATCATTATTCAACCGCTTCTGTCAAGTAGAATAACCTTACGCTACTGTCAGCCATCATCCAATTCCGTTTTATCTCTCTCTCTATATATATACACACATATATATATATATATATATATATATATATATATATATATCTTTCTCTTTCTCTAACTTTCTCACTCGTTCAAAAACATCGGCAATATTTTTAGATACGTACATCATCGTCCAACCTTCATAAAATCTTGAGCAACGCTTACATTGCCGGCTTGCAAAAATGTCTCAATCAAAATTACCGACCTCAATTTTCTTCTCCTTCCACTTGGCGGCAGTCCGTCCATTCAGACTTTCAATTATAAAACGACGCGCGCTTGTTCTATTCCATCGCTTAACGCTCGAAAAATCAAATTTCCACTGGCCTTGAAGACGCTCGCTCTCGAGACGACGGGGGAAATCGGATTACGCGCTCGTGCCCGCGCATCTATCGTTGTACATAGTATATGTAAAAGAGCTCGCGTACTCTTACGATAATATATATATATATATAATCATATCGCGCTTCGATTAGCGTACGTTACATCCGAACTCGCGGTCTCTTGAATAATCCATGGAGGTTGGATAATCGTTGGTCTACGCCGGTAAAGAGGAAGGCGGATGCAGTTTTAATGCTCGGGAGTCGGAAGGGGGAAGGACGAGAGGGATAGGGAGGGAAAAAACGACGGTCGAGGTATATAGTCGTCTCGATAATTCGTTCGATTATGCGATGATACTTTGAATTCGAGCGGGATATTTTAAATATTTTATGCGCCGAATGTTTCCAACGTTGAAAGTATCTATAGTTATTTAATGCGATTGGGCAACGTTTTTTTACATTTTTTACATTTTTTATTTTAATATTAATATCTAACGGGACAAATCGCGATCGATTATTCTTCGATGAGATACGCTTCTCTTTTTGACAAAATATTATTCTATTTAAACTAAATTCTTTCTAAATTAAAAATACTTTATTTTATTAACGTAAAATTAAAATTTTTTCACATATTAAAAAAATGAATAAATAAATGACAAATTCACGTTCAAAGTAAAATTAAAGTTGCTTTACAAAATCGCTCCCTGTTCCATATCGCATCTAAAATTCAAATTTTCCCATTCGTTCGAAAGCGCGGAGATCTAATCACCCCCCGTCGTCTTTCGAGCTCTCATGAATTAGGATTCGATAAGGTCGCGTTTAAAAATTCAAAAAGCCCCATCGTCGGCTTAAATACGCGATTCCCTTCTTCATCGAAATTATCGATTCTCGATTTATATTTCATATGGAACATCGATGTAACTTTCGCTCAACGAAAGCATCTTGTCGTTTTTTAGAATGTTATTTACGCGAAAGCAAACTCTCTCTCTTATTCATGTAATAATCACCCATGGAAACGCGAGGCTTTAATGTAAACAGCGCGAGAACGTGTACGCTCGAATCCAAAACGCGGACAAGTTTTGTGTAGCATTGCTTGAGCACTTCTCAGTTAATGGCTTCTCTTCGGTGCAACTGCACGCGCGTGTGAGAATTATTTTTTAAATCTTTCAGCTTTAAAAAATTTTCAAGCGTACGTTTTTGTTCATTTCTTTATTTCAATCGCGATTGTTGATAAATGTTATGGCACTTTTAAAATTAAATCGACAATATTAAATATACGCAAAATTTGTAATTTTTAAATTAAATAGGTATTTACATGGAACTAGAGTACCATTATATAGTTATACTCGGGTGACTCAAAACTTTCTCAACAAAAGGAAAACTAAAAAAGGGACGCCTAAACTGAAACTAACCGCACAGTTTATTCCGCTACTTAGCTCCGGCCAAAACAACAAAATGAAAAAAAAAAAAAAAAAAAAAAATAGAAAGGAACGACGCGCAACCACTAAAACACACGTCTACGACCCAACTCTTTTCCGTTAAAGCACTGGATAAACAAAACCTACAACAAGCTCGCCACTTTTTCTATTTTCTAATTTTCCGCTCGTTTTCCATGCACTTTTATGTGTACAGGAGCAAGTCGTTCGGAGCTAGATAATAAAAAAGTGTCAAAAGTGTCGAGCCTTCTTTATGCGTCTTTATGCACGTTAGCGATTGCTATTCGGATTAATCAATTTGTTAGCGGGTAATCAAACCTTTTAGTAAATATCGCAAAATATAAAAGATATAATCATGCAAGAATTTTTATGTTATCTGATATAAAAATTGATTCACTTATTATGGTTTAATCTTAACTAACATTGCACTTAAATGAATGAACACCATACACTATTTATTATTTAACAACAATTCTTTTACAATTCTCGTCGTAATAAATCCCGTTTTCGCTTAAGAAGCTGGAAAAAAAAAAAACGTTCCTCGATCGCAATGAACGCAACGAGAGCTAGAAACGAGGCATCTCTCGTTGCTAGTAAGCAAGAGCATAAGCGAGAGAGAAAGAAACCGAGCAAAATGAAGAAGCGAGACGGAGGAGGCAACGGAAAGAAGCAGAAAGGGGCGTCGGCGATGGTGATGGAGAAGTAGTGGAAAAGGGGATAGGAAAAGAGAGAAGGCGGCTAGGGCTTTGGAAAGGGAAAGAAGGGGGGGAAGGGGTGCGAGTGGGCCGCTGTGGGTCTCCACATTAAAACGAGAAGCAAATTCGTAGTCGTGGGGCGGCTAAAGTTTTAAATGATTTTCGCCGAAGTTGCCTTGCGAGTTGGTTTATTAGGAAAAGTCAATTTGCCCAGAGTAAGAGAGAGAGAGAGAGAGACAGAAAGAGAAAAAGAAAGAGAGCAAACGGCGAAAGGAGAGAAAGAGAAAGACGGATCGAGCGGAAATTAGAGGCAAGGAGGTGGAGGAGGACGAGTGAGTAACGTCGCTCTGATGCTTTTCTCTCTGCCTCTCTCTCTTCCTCTCTTTCTCGCTTTTCTCCTCTACCTTTCTCTTTCTACTGCATCTCCGCGTATATCTAGCAGCCACTCGGCACATTGCTTCTCGCGGAAAAGTCCGAGAAAATTACAACGTTGCATTTCTATTCCAGCATCCCTCTTTCTCTCGTCTCGCATTCTCTCTTTCTCTCTCTCTCTCTCTCTCTCTCTCTCTTTCTCGCTCTCGACTCTTTCCTCCAGCTTTCTCCGGCTCTCTATCTAGAGCTACGTGTAAAAGTGAGTCGATGCAAACGTGTGTAAGTGAACACAAGGAAAACGGAGAGATGAGAGAAGAGACTTTGTCTGGTCGCGCGGTCGCGAATATTGATATTGGAAAGACTGCCTTGTTGAAATCGAGTGAGCTATGGTTGAAAAATGAAGAAAACAAGAGAAGTAGGCTTATAGTTTTAGAATTGCAATGAATATTCTGTTGAAACAATTCAATTTATGTTAAAATTACACCTCAGAAAGTAAAAGATTTTTCGTCAATCTTCAGTCGGTCGCTATAAATAAGTAAGTATTTTCTTTAAAATGCTAAATTAAAAATTTAATTAACAAAAAACATAACAATTCACGATTTCTTGCAAAGACGTATTATTTAAACGTTTTTATCATCGCAATATAAAAATACATCCACACAAAAACGATAAAAAATCTAAGAAGTTCATAAATGAGGTTAATTATTGGCAATAAAGGGACAAAATTTCGATTCTATATTCTCTCGCGTACGTTAAATTTAATTACTTTAAGTTTATTCGGCATCGTAATTTGAAAGTGAACGAGGGCTATTAACGTAACTTTGATATTTTGCTATTACTAAAATGAAATTCTTCCGCAGTCTTAAGAAATTTCTAATGTTCAGTTAAGAGTCTAATAAATGTTAAATTGTCTTTCTTCTATGAAGCTTGTAATGAAAATTTTATATTTTTTATTTTAAGAAAATTGATCGACGCGCTATTAAAATTATTTCATATATCAAAACGCTAAAAATGACGAAATAATCAATGAATTCATCAAACTTTAATTTTTTTAAAAATTAAAATTAAATCTTCACAGGAACCGCTTTATGTAAGTTAGGATTATTTTTTTATACAGTAAACGAGAAAATTTAATAAATTAACTAGTAGCGTTGAACATTCGCTAAAAAACGTAAAAAACAATGTTTTAATAAAAATGAATTTGGTTTCTTGGGTCAAGGGCGAATGAACTTAATTAACGCTTAGCTGAACTCGATAAATTTTGTTAAAAAAATAATTGCAAAAGCATAATTCAACGATACCACGAGCAGCGCAAAAATATCCAGCCCGCATGCCCTTAAGCTTTAAACTTTGAGTCCATTTATCTTGAGACACCATAAAACTCGACGACTCCTCTGGCAGTCTCTCGTACGCAGCAACGTTGCAACACTATAGCGGATGCACCGCGCGTACTTTTCCCCCCTTTTCTCTCTCTTTCTCTCTCTCACTCTCTCTCTCTCTCTCCCTTCAGCGCGCATAAGTAACTCGCGCCTTGTTATTTCTAGTTTATGATACCTCGCGGCAAACAGGGATTCCGTTACTATTTATTTCATGGCGCCCCGTTCAAAAGCTCTCCTTGCTCGCGTCCACATATATTCCACCGATGTAGTTCGGCTTCTCTCTTATTCTCTCTCTCTCTCTCTCTCTCTCTCTCTCTCTCTCTCTCTCTCTCCCACTCTCATATTATAACCGACGACTACGACGATGGGATTATTAAACAAGAAAAAATGGGGAGGGAGAGGGAGGGGGAGAACATGTCGCCGGGGCGGCGTGTGCTTTATTGAATGCGATCCCGTGCGATCGCTATGAGAAAAGAGAGGCCCTTGATTAAAATGGCTGCTGGGATTACATTTTAGATCGTGGAGGGGATACGGAGGGGGTGGTCGTCTTTGTTCGACTCGCCGATTTGTTTCTTTTCGTGGACGTGACGTGCACGGGAATTGAAATTGAAAATTTCGCCGTTGACGTTGTTTTTTTTCTCTCTCTCTCTCTTTTTTTTTTTTTTTTTTTTTTACTTTTTGCTTTATAATTCGATATGCTCATGGTAAAATTCAATATATATATTTAAGAAATGATGTAAGTTTATAGTGACCGAGGTAGAAACTCTTACAATTAAATCATAAATTTAAAAAAATTGTGATTATTAAATGAAAGAAATTAAAAATACATTACAAGTTAAAATTTTTATATTTTTTCAATTTGTTTGTTAAAAATTACCGTCTTAAACGGTTTCTTGAAAATTCATTTCACCGAAACCTTTATTTAATTTACAAGAAACAGCTCTTGATAAAAAAAGGAAAGGTTTGGAACAAAGTCTAGCCAGTTAAAAAAAAAAAAAAAAAAAAAGAAAGAAATAAAGTCTAGTCTCGAAAAGAGAAAAAGAAAATAAAGTCTCAGCTTATTGAGGTACGTGGAGCACCACAAATCCGCGGACAAAGGAATTCACGACGACGACGGGATCGATCTGCGAGCGAAGAAGAACCAGCGGCGCGTCTGACGCTTCTCTCGGAAAAGAAGCTCCTTTGAAAGGCGGGCTTATCAACTTTCGCAACGTATTATAAAAAGACCGAGTTTACGAGAAAGGGAGAGAGAGAGAGAGAGAGCCGTGGGTTCTCACTCCCACTCCTCCCGGAGGCGAAGGCGTCGAGGGTAAAAGTGGCTCAAAAAGGCCGAAAGTTCTCGCGCTCGTCGAGCGATTTTCCAGCTCGCGAAACTCGGCAGAGGGAGAGAGAAAGAGAGAGGGAAAGAGAGAGGAGCGTCGCCTTCATTAGTAAACTTTCGTTTAAAATTTTCACCGCGAGTCAGGTGGGTTCTGCTCCGCTATATGCATGTATATGTGTGCGAGAGAGAGAGAGAGAGAGAGAGAGAGAGAGAGAGAGAGAGGAAAGGAGAAAAAGGGGAGGGAGAAGGCTATAGGTCGCTCTGAAGTTTCGACGACGACGCTCGCAAAAACAAACGCTCGCTCAACTCGATTCCAACTTTCGAGATATAATTAATTTTTCGAGACCTCCACCCATCCTCTATTCTCCGTGACTCGCGTGCTATCCTTCTACATACACGCGTTATACGCGCGTGCAACGACTTTTGTGAGATTTTGTGTGCGCGAGTTTTTTTTTTTTTTTTTTTTTTATTTTCAAACGCCCGTAATAGAAAACGACAAATTTTTCGGACGAAAGTTTACCGGTGAGCAATTTTTTTTTTTTTGGGCTCGTTGTCATTGTTCTCGCGAGAGAGGTTGGAAAATTTTGGAGAGCCCGAACGAAAAGCTTGTTTTTGTAATGATTTTGACGAGAATTGCCTTCCGTATCCTTCATTCTTTTAATTGTAATAACAAAGTTTGTCTTGACAAGTCATTTTTTATAAACGGGATTGGTATTTTTTTCTTTCGATAAAATGAATTTCGATTAAAAATTTTTTAATCATTTTATATCGTAATTAATATTAATGGATAAATTTATAAGAGAGTGTTTATTATAATTATACGAAAAAATATTAAGTACCTTTTATGAATATATCAACTTTTATTATTAAGAAATTTGGCAAATTGCCGTTTAATAAATAAATTTCGTTATTATTCTATTTCATTGTTACAATTGAATCATTTTACGCTTTCAGTGGAATAAATAATTCATTCCACGTGTCTTCTTTTAATTAGATGGATAAATATTTAAACGAAATCGAAAACGACGCTTCTCATTTAATAAAAAAAGGTAAATCAATTCACGACGCAATAACATTTAAAAGTACCCGACTCCACGAAGAAGAAATAAAAAGCGTAATAGATCCCCGCGACAGCGTGAGGACAATACGCTTCTTTTATCAAATTTCAGCGGCAAAATCCAGGCCGGAATATTATTCGGCAAACACGGCGCACAGAGCCTGATTGCGCGGCTATCCCTCGGGCCTTCCTCGCGGAAGCATACGTATAAGGAGCCCCAGAACGCGTCCGTATAGGCATAAACCTTCGCACTCCTCGTCTCTCGAAAAGATTGTTTCGCAAAAGAGCGCAAAGGAGAGATAGCAGCGGCAACAGCAGCAGCAGCTACGACGACGACGTTAAAAGAAGGGAGGAAAAGTAAGCGGGAATAGAGAGAAAAAGAGCCCCACCACCATTTTGCCCAGCCATCTTTCCGCGCGGGCGTTTTGTTTGTCCCCTCCCTCGCGCGCGACTGCCTACCCCACGCAAGAGAGAGAGAGAGAGGGAGAGAAAGAGAGAGAGGTACTAAGGGTTACCACGGCGCGCTAGCAAAAGTACGAGGGCTTAAAAATCCCCTTACCACACCCCCTTTCTCCCTTTCGAGCTAACCGTTGAGAAGGAGCGCGAGAAGGACGAGGGATAGGATAAGGGATATGCACTATGTATATATGGACGCGTACTCGAGGATACGATGAAATTTAAATGAAAAGTCGCGACGATTTGCCTCTCCGATTTCCCCATTTTTTTTTTTTTTTTTGTTTTTTTTGTTTTTTTATTTGAGTTGTTTATTAATTATTATTGTTATTAAATATTTATTATTTAGTTTATTTCAATATAAATGTCTATATACTACATTTTTTTAAGGAATTGAGGTATTTATTGATATCATCTAATTAATTTTTTAAATATAATTAGAATGTTTAAATTTTGTAATCAACAATTGATGCGTCATTTTTAAATTATTTTTAAATAATAAATATTCGTTATCTATACATTCATAAGACAAAAATTATATTTTTTTTTGTTTATCTTGACAATTATGATTGCTCGAATAGTTTTATTATTTCATAAAGTGAATTAATTTCGGAAAAATCTAATGTAAATACTTGGGTCGTCCGCGACACCGGTGGACAAACTTAGTAAAAAACCAATAAATTTAAAGCGCATCTAAATATTCGTTAAAATTAAACATTCAAGAGCTATTATTCAAAGCAGAGCCGTAGCATATCCAGCGCCTTAAAATAATTACCGTTAGGTCCTAGCTCTTCCAGCCTCTCAGAATTCACCATTCCGTCCGCTCTCCCTCGCGTTTCTAAAAAGAGAAAGAGAGAGAGAGAGAAAGAGAGCGTTGGAAGTGGAGGCAAAAGAGAAAGAGGCCTCTATATCTTTCGAACGCCCTAACTCCGAGAGTCGAGAAAGAGAGAAAAGGGTTCGGCCCCAAAAATCATTAAAACCTTCCTCTCTCTCTCTCCCTCTACATTCTAAGAGCTTCCCCCCGCGCATTGGGGGAGTCGTCGTTTCGTTCGTAAAAGAAAAGGGGGAGAATTGCGAAACGAGGAAAGAAGAAGAAGAAGAAGACGCGAGAAGGCTACATTGTAATCGAACCCGCTGACGAACTTCCCTTAGATCCTTGCAAAGATACGCGGGATGGAATCGCGAGTTATATATCGAATTAATTCATGAATTTGTAAGCGAGAATATCGCTGCGCGTTCTTGCAAAAATAATGCGCTTATACGGTGCGATTTATTTGAATTTTTTTGAAAAAAAAAAAAAAAAAAAAAAAAAAGAAAAAGAAAAAGTAAAAATTTTAGAAAAGGGATAACATGTACGGGGAGAACCGATAGGGTAGGAAAACTTATCTTGTTGCATCGAAACAATGTATTTCGATAATACCGCGGTCATTTATTTTCATTAAATTGTATGGTATATCGTAAGTAAATTATCAAACGTAAAAATTACGCGTACAATAATATCGGCTAATTCTTAGCTTTGCAAACCGCCACTTCGAACGATAATGTTAGACGGAGGTAGAAAAATTATTCCCTTCCACGCGTCGCGTAAAATATTCCCGGAGACGTTAGAAAATAGCTTTTGACTCCCGAGAATTTACTCTTACACGATAAATTTTTAACGAGCAACGACACGTACGACACACGCGGCTCGATTCTCGCGCGGTAGTTTCGCTGAGAAAATCACCACTCTTTCGTACTCCTTCCTCTTTTCCCTCCTTCGTTCGTCCGTGCGATCGTACATTAATACGCGATGGCGTACGATGAGAATAAGCGAGCCCAGTCGCGCACATATATGCGTACGCTAAGAGCGAGAAACATGGGGTTGAAAACGTAAGTATAAGGCTTCGGCTACGCCTTTCTTTTTCCTTTTGGAAAATACAACGGCTGCGACTTATATTGCGAAACGTACGTATAATACCCGAGCTCCCTTTTGTAGCCCCCATCGGTACTGTGGAAGAGACAACGCTCGGGAGAAAAATCTCGTAAAAGTCAGGGAGGAAAATAAGTTTCGTCGTGGAACTACGTAAGTGGATCAATGCCGCCGAGGCGCAAGGGTAAGTATTCTCCGGTGTTCTGCGCGCAATTGTCGTCTTTCCTTAATATATATAGTAAGATACGATGAATTATTTCACGATTGCGATTAGGACGAATGTAACGTTCGTTGCGAATAGTCTAGTAGTATATAGAAAGAGTTGAGACTTCAATTTGTTTTTAATCGTAGTTATTCGTATATTTTTACTTTTTTATGATGATTATACATTAGTCGTTAATAAATTTTCATTTTAAATCATTCACAATATTTTTTGTAAGACAGTGCGTATTCATTTCGACTATGTTCCACTAAAAAGAAAAGGGCAAAAATGAAATCTCTCGATTTTTTTAAACAAACTTTTTTGGAACCATTTTCTCGCTCCAACTATCGTAATATTTCATCGATATTACTTCCATTTTTCCACGAATACTCACGCGTACGAGAAAGAGAGATCGTATAGCTCCGCGGGGGCGCAAGTCCGCCCCCGAAGAGCTCGCGGCTAGATAAAGAGAAAATGGAGAAAAGCGCGCGGAGAAGGTAGATAGGTCGTAATGGCCTCCACCGGCGGTGAGAAACTTCGACGAACGCCCCGGGACTCGAGAGACATAAATTCGTCTAATCTAAATCGAGAAGCTTCAATTTCAAATTCTCTTCTTCTTACGATCTCTCTCTCTCTCTCTCTCTTTCTCTCTCTCTTTTTCTCTCTTGCTCGAGCTTCTTCCATTTTGCCTTTTTGGCTGGAAAAATTTCAAGGCTCGTAAGCGTCCTAAGTTGCGTATTTCTCTTATACATTCTTCTTTCTTCCTTGAAAAAAAAAAAACGTTGTTTAAGCTTTCATTTTTATTTATGCATGACTTTTGTTGACACGCGTGAAATCTGGCATCGATAAAATATTTTCATACGCTCACAAATATTTAAACGCGTATTTACGTATAGCTATTTAGATACACAAACACATCACAGACTCTGGGGTAAACGTCCGCGTGTATATATACCTGTGGCTTTTCGTGTACACACGTACGTACGTACACATCAATATGTATATGAATGAGAGCGCGAGTTCATACACGGAGAAAGCGAGTGCTTAGTATATGTATAGAGCGGGGGTGGGAGATTCCAGTTGCCGGTAAGACGCCTTCAGACCGCAGAGTAAAGTATGGGGCCATACTTCACTTCAACCTGTTCGTGTGTGTATACGCGTGCATGCGCCTTCTATCTCTCTTTCTCTCTTTCTCAGCGTCATCCTGCGCTAAGGCATAGCGCAGCTCCTCGTTTTAATGAAACTTTGAAAAATCACCGGAATTAACTGAATTTGAATTACACATACACACACACACACACACACATACACACGAAGACACACGCGGCACACTTCGAGACACGTGGAGAGAAGTCACCCTCGCGTCTCGTTCTACTCGAGGGAAAATGCTCTCTCCTCCGTGACGATTCATCTAACTTGCCGCATACGGATTCGCTTCACTCGCTCGCGATTTATCGCTCGTCGCCGCTTGTATTCCGAAATTCTTACGTATTTTTCATCTTTCTTTCGACTAATAATCTATGCATTTGTTAGAGAGCGCGAATTATTTTACAAATAATTTTAATAAATTACAATGTGCTATTTAAAATAGTTATATGCAATACGACAATCTAACGATAAATAAATATTTGCGATGAGATTTTAATTAAAAGATATAAAATCTTCATTTTATCTAATTTTTAGACAAATTTTTTATATTTTACTGTTTTATTACGTATAAATAAAATTAACGACTACATATCTTCAAATGTATATCGATCAAAACAATTTATTGTTTATTTTTTTTTATTTGAAAAAAAAAATTGCTATATGAGAAAAATTAATTAAAAAAAAGTACACAAAACACAAGTTTGAACCGCAAATAATTTAAGTCAGATTGTATTCAATCACATCACCGTTTTTTATTTTTTTATAATTATTGAATTCTAAAGTAATAAAAACAAAGCTGTTAACCGCGCGAGACTTTAAAAAGCTCAGAATCTAACGAGCTCGCAGGAGTCGTAAGTCCTCGTATTATCCAATCACGTTAAAATCGCGAAGAAAAATCGCGTACGAAACGTAAGCAAGAAAAATCTCAACTGGAACACACACCGGCCCAGTTCGACAGTGGGCAGCGAGAGACTGACTGGGGTCCTTTCGAGCGCAAGGCCGAAAAAGTGACCGGCGTGTACATATACATACGGCTAGCGGACCGCGGGCCGGCTTTTGTCCTCCCCATTCGCGCCTCTTTCATTTCTCTCGCGTTCGCATGCGGAGAAAGAAAGAGAAAGAGAAAAGTTTCTCCCTCCCCTAGCGCGCAACGTTTACACGCGTACGTTTCTCTCTACCTCTCTCTCGCTCACTCATTCACTCGGCCAAGGAACCGCCGAATAAGAGAGAGCGCATAAAGGAAGGCGAAACTGGACAAACCAGTTTACCGTTTTCGAAATTAGCTCTCGGCCGGATTCGGTCACCGGGCTGCCGCGCGCGCCGCTGTCCGATGTCCAGTCAAAGGGGGTTGTGAATACAACGCGCGCAAATTACCCGCGCGACCCTGCGACTACGTCGCTGAACTTTTGGATCGAGAGAAAGAGGGGCCGGAACGAAGGACGCGTAAAGACGTCAAATTTAACGGCGCTCGAGTTGAGGAGGAGACGAGTTTTTCGATGTACGTGACAAGTTCGATCTTACCTGTTACGAACAACCCTGCTTTGTTCTTTGAAGATTTAATTTTCAATTTTAATTTTATCGGCGATTTTTTTTTTTTTTTTTTTTTTTTTTTAGAAAAATTTATTATTAGGAATATAAATTAAAAATTTTTTATTAGCTTTATAATTTTGTTTTATACGAATATTGAAATTTATCGTGTGAGAAAAATAACAGCTTTAGACAGAATGAATATTGTATTTTAAAACGAATGCATAAATTTATATAAAAGTTGAAATATAAAAACAAAATTTAAATATAAAACATTTTGTTTTAGAGAAATTTTCATTTTCAATGTCAATTTTTAAAAAAGAATAATGAAATATGCTGACAGTGTGCTGAAATAGATACACAGAAAAATGCGGAAAAAATATTAAAAAAAAAAAAAAAAAAAAAAAAGCGAAGAATCATCAAAGTGGCGAATGATGTTCTTTCTCGTAGAAATGTCAAGCGCTCGTACATGTATGGAAATTTTTTCCGACAAAGGTACGCCGACGTTTACACACAACTGTCACTTTGTATTCGAAAATTCGAATGTATTTTGCTAAAACGAATGCCGTGTTAGAATTCAAAAGTGTAAATTTTGTTAAAGTTTATATCGTAAATTTTATATATACTTTTTTTTTTTTTAGATATACACGCGATAGGATATTTTAGTCATTGGAATTAAAACTGTCGGCAACGAGTACAAATTTATATTTTTATCTTCGTTTAAAAGCTCGTGCTACGAATGTAAATAATACGCCGGAAAATATTGTATCGTTTATTCTAAAATCTATTTTTTATTAATTTCCACTAAATTAAAAAAAAAAAAAAAAATGTACGCTATTTTAATGCATTGATGCTTTACGATTTGCGTGAGTCGTTGTATTTTATAGCGCGCTTAAGACGAACAAAAAGTTTTATATAATTTATATTTATATCGAATAAATTGTTAATGCGTATAAAACTTAAAGAAAAAATCTTTTATTTAGATTTATGTAATAATTCATGCTTTGTTCTCTATATTATCTCTATTTTACTCGATAGAATCGCCGTTATAGCATTAAATCGAACGCGTCATACACCGATATTCATATAACTAAGAACATACGATTGTCTTGAAAGAAAGGAAAAAGTCAAAAACACTGGTACATTGGACACTTAACATCTAAATCAAATAATACAAAACTTTACCTTTAAAGCACGAATATTTATCTCCACGACATGCTCACATTTTCATCATCGACAAACTTTTCTTGCATACGATAAGCATTTGAAATGAAAAAATAAAAAAGGTCAGTTTCACCTACGCGTATCAAGAAGAAAAAGGTCACCCGAAAAAAGACAAGAGAATCGTCGTAACTTTCTCTCCTCTATATCTGCTTCTCTTATGATACCCTTCTTAACTTCTTAAGCCATTAAACGCCGCGAAAGAGAGTTAACTTAACCGAGTGTTTTCTGTGTATGTGTGTGTGTGTGTGTATACGTTCGCGTATATCGCGCGCATATAGCTCACTCACCGACGCGTTTAGCTGTAGCTATAAGCCCGTGTACATACACACCTATGCAAGTTTTCGTATGCATCGGGCATGCATATCGGTGCCAAGGATGTAGGTATGACGTGTGGGGTATATGTGTGTGTATGTGTGTATGTGTGTGTGTGCAGACTTCGTAGCGTTTAGTGTTTATGGCGCCCAAGCATCCTCGATGTATATACGAGTTCAACGAGCGCGAGAAAGAGATGCGCCCGTACACGTTCGCGCGCGCACGCGTATAGATATATGTAGAAAGGTGCGTTGCAGCGCGCGCGCGTCTTTCGCTCTTTCTCTCTTCGTTACTTGAAACAATGGACCGAAATAAATAGCCAGCCTTTTGTCTTTTGTTTCTTGGGCCCATTGTTGCACACCCGGAGATAAGAAAACAAGAGAGAGACTCACTCACTCACACTCACTCTCTCTCTCTCTCTCTCTCTCTCCCTCTCTCTTTCTCTCTTTCGCTCTTTCGCTCTTTCTCGCTCATCGTTTCTCTCGGCTCGTCGCTGTTTACGAGCTTCTAGGTAAAAGACGCAGAGAAAGATAAAGAGAAAGAGAGAGAGAGAGAGTCTGTATGTGTGGCGCTTTTTGCATCCTCCGCGCGTAAAGGAGAGTCATCCGTCTCGTATCCTTCTTCCAGTTTCGCGCTTCGTCCTTCCGCAATGTCGCGGACTTTCCGAGAGAGCGACTTATGTAAGCAACGCCAGCTAGGATATATCTCGCGCGCTGCGGCTGCGAGAGAGCGACTTTGATTTAGTTGTCGCGCGCGTTTCTTTTCCACGTATACGATAAGTACAATGGTATATCGGCCGTATTGCACACGCGAGCATGTAAGGACGATGTGCGTGGTTAGAGGATTTTCCTTATTTTACTTCGCTCGACGTGCTACATGCGAAATGAGATGTTTATGTTGTGCATTGATTTTTATGGCGTGGTTTTGGATTTTAACGCACGATTTATGCGATATACCGAGAGTATATTTTAATGCATACGCTAGTTTTAGGTATACGTATTCGGCTGAAAATAAGATTTTTTGATGGAACATTTATTTTCAACATCGCATCTTTCGTTATTTAATATTTCATTTGAGCTTCGAATTAAACTTGAATAAAAATATGCTATATATTTCATAAATAATAATCGTTGGAGTGAAAATTCTTATAAATTTTTCAAATGAACGCATACTTGACAATATTAAAAATTAACTACAAAAGAACCTCGCGTACGAAAACGAGGGGCAAAATGAAAATTGAAATAGCGCGTTGTAGTAGAAGCACGAAGGTATCGAAAATCGGCGAATTTTTCGAAAAGTTTCCGCTTTATCGCTCGCGGCGACTCTCGATATACATTTTCAATATCACAATCGAATCCTCTCTCCTTCTCCTTCTCCCCCACCCCTCTCTCTTTCTCTTTCTCTTTCCCTTCTTTCTCTCTTTTTGTTAATAATATTTTTTATTTTATTATAATAAATTCGCGCCGTTGCCGTTACTGGCAAGTTGACAAACGAATGCATTACGTGCGCGAAATTTAATACGCGCATTATCAATTCGGCGTTTCAGGTTGCGTTCTCTCTCTTTGTCTCTCTCTCTCTCTCTCTTTCTCTCTCCCTCTCTCTTTTTCTCTCTCGTTCTATGTTGCTCGCACTCGCGACCCTTTGTCGCCCGCGATATATTGAATTAAACGATGTTGTATTAAATTTTGCGGTCGCGTGACGACTGAAAAGAGCCTCTTTATTATTTAAAGCGCAATCGGTTTCGCGCTGCGCGCAAAAATAAATATCGCCGCTGATACGTTAGCGCGGGCATATATTATTCACGTTAGATAGTGTTTCGCGATGGTTGGTATAAGGCATCGATGGAAAAATTTTTAGCGCTAACGCGACGATAGAACTTGTAAAAGTACGAAATCGTCGATGCGGTCGTTTGGTTAATAAATTATATCCTGATAATTGATTATTCCGATACTCATTTGTTACGCTGCGTGAATATTCTGTCACGTTTGTACTGCATTATTGAAAATTTTCGATTTTAGACGAAATTCCTTTTCTCGAATAAATATTTTGTTTAGTTAACTGGATATAAATCAAAAAGAAAAAAAATCGATCCTTTTAACTTTTTCAGTATTTATATTTATTTTATCCGGCATAATTTGACAAAAATATCTCTGCAAAAATTAAGCTTCGTGACAATGCGTTAAGCATTACTAGGCTATTTTTTTTTTTTTTTTTTGTAAACGTTAATCAAATGATCTTTTATCTCGTAGATATCAGTTATAACAAACGATACCAAATGTCATTGAATACCATTGAAAGTCACAAGAATACTTGCCGTCAGCCGCGTCACTTTTCAACCAACGAATCGCGCGCATCGCTCATCGTCGAGAAAGAGAAGAAAAAAAAGAAATCAATATATGCCAATAACAAGGGAAATCCGTGCACTCGAACCCCATTCAACGTGAAATTTCCATCAAACCGAAAGCGTTCTATGCGCGTATCCTTTTTCGATTCACTCAGCTTAACAACGAAAGCTCGAATAGAAAAAAAAAAAAAAACAAAAAAAACAAAAAAAAAAGACTAGAGTAAGAGGGACTAAAAGCCGCCGTAACCGAAAAATGATTTTTCAAAAACACGCTCACCTATCGGCTGCTCGTGTTTGGCTGCGCGAGGCAATTTCGTATACGCGCGCGGATGTACTTGCGAGGGAGGAAAAGAGAGGCGAGGAGGGTTCGAAACGGCGGTTTTTGTCGAAAATTAATTAAAATTTCGCGCAGCCCATGCCGCTTTCGAGAAGAGAGACGAAGAACGTAGGCGCGCGCGCGCGCCCGAGTGCGCGAGAGAGGGTGAATGAGAGAGAAAGAGAGAGAGAGGACGCCGAGGCCAGCAAGCCAATTTTCCAGCAAGAAAATTCTGATTCTAATTTCATGCAAATGGCCGCACCCCGGCGGCTTCGGTGTTGTCTCAACTCTGTAGGTGTGTACACGCTTGGATCGGAGGCAAGAGCAACGCGAGAGAAACGGAAGAGATAGAGGGAGAGTAAGAAGAAGGTGAGTTTCGCAGGGAAAAAACAATAAGAAAGTTACGGTGGAAAATGAAATTCTTATTAAATCATTTCAGGTTTTAAAATAAAATTTACAAGTTTTAGTCAATTAAATTGATGAATTATGTTTGTAACATTATTCAGAATGTTATTTCAATTTCGAGAAAGTTTAATTAATCAAAGAAAATATAAATAAATACAATGTGAAAAATTTTATATGATAATTATTAAAATTAAAATAAAAAGGTTCCTTTCAAATATATTAAGTATAATTCTAGGGAAAATTAGCAATGCAAATTAATTATGAGATAAAAAGAGACAGTCAGTGTCAGAAAAGTAAAGAGAGAATTAAGGCGGAGAGCGAGTAAGATACAGCGGGACGAGTTATGAGAGAAAGATGGAAGAAACAGCTAGAGTAGAGGAAGGAGGATGAATAAGGGAGTTGAAGAAGAAGAAGAAGAAGAAGAAGAAGAAGAAGAAGAAAGAGGAGGAGGAGAGAGAGAGAGAGGGAGAGAGAGGGAGAGAGAAAGAGAGAGCGCGAGAGAGGAAAAGAGAAAGAAAGCGAGGGTGGCGAAGGCCTGATGCGCGGCACGGCGCCTGTTTCTCGCGCAGCCAAGTCGCCGCGGTGGTAGTGGTAGTACTCGGAGTCGAGAAGGACGCCGGGACTAAGAAGAGTGACAAAACAATGGAACGAAATTTAAATTATGCCCCGCAAAATGGCGATCGTATGCAAAGCGGAACGAGCGAGCGACGACGTCGACGCCGGCAGTGGAAGCAACGGCAACGCCAGCAGCCGGGGCTACGAGACGGAGATGGTGTATAAAGAGAAAGAGAAAGAGAAAGAGAAAGAGAATCGCCCAGGAGTTTCTTCTTCTTCTTCTTCTTCTTCTTCTCCTTCCATCCTTTCATCTTTCTCTCTCTCTTTCTCTCTCTCCCTCTCCTCGGCGCTTATAAGTCAGCACTTCTTCTGCATCTTGGGGCGGCGGCGTTCGCCCGTAGAAAGACGTTGACCGAAATGAACGAGTCCAATCGGGCCCGAAGATTATCGCCCCTTTTGCACTAAATATTCCCGGGCTCTGTGTACGTGTGTCTCTTATTCGTACTTACTCCCGCGCGGTTTTCACTCCGAGGAGAAGAAGAAGAAGGAGACGACGTAAGAAGCGAGCTACCTCGTTCGGATGTAAATCGAGAAAGAGAGAAAAACGCCGGGGACAGATGCACCGATTGACAAAAGTGTACGCGAGTTTTGCTCTTCGTATAACTTTAACTTGTCTTGTGCGCTTGAGAAAGAATTTAATTGCGCCCGTTGCAAATGTATTTGAAGCCTGGCGGTTTTTGCTCAAAGAAAGAAATAGTTTGAGTTTGACGCAAAATAATACAAAGTAAATCAAAGTCGGAACTGTACCTAATTATGTGAAGTACTATTAATTAAATTAATATCCCGTTGTTTATTTATTTGAAAATCGCATATTAATATTTGAATTGATATGACGTTTGTTACCAGTGTTTTGTTTGTTATGTGACAAATATTATTAATGCATTATCGATAAAATAAAAAATAATGTAAAATAATAAATTTAGACAGAGCTGGCATAGATTTTCAACAAATATCAAAAGTAGAAATTAACGATAAATAAATTCATTAAAAAATAAAAGTTTACACCGCACCTCCCGAATACACCGCGACATCTCAAAACACACGCCGGCATCCGTGGGAATTCGCGAAGCCGTTCTCTCTCGACTCATACGTGCGCATTTACACACTTACACGCGCGGCACCTCGACCCGTTCTTGAAGGTCCGACCCTAAGGACAGATCTCGCGTGCACGCGCGCCCTATTGAGGAAGAATAAAAAAAAAAGGGGGGGGGGGGTCTGATCCGACAGAACGATTTTAACGGCCAACGGTCAGCGAACCCTTTTCCATTCGTGACCGCGAAAACCGGTTTTTCGCCGGATTTTCGCGCAACCGAATTTTTATTCGCGAACCCGTTCGACCGGTCATCGGGAGGCCCGACTCCAGATGGTCACTTCCTGATGGCCACCCCAGTTTTGGGCTCAATTATTTCACTCTCCCTTTTGCGCTTTCTTTCTCCATTATATGCGAGCAGACGAAAGAAAGGCCCTCGGGCCTCGTTTATACTTTTCCCATTGAGATATCGCATTGGTTTGTCGAGAGTGGTGCCTGTATGGTAGCTCGAATGGCTCGAAGGTGGATGAACGCGCGTGCGTTCACGAAAATCTCGGCGAGGTAGGCATTGGCACGTTTCGAGTCTGTTGTGTGTGTAAGTGTATATATGTCCATTAGAGGGGTTGAGGATTGCGCACTCCGGTTAAATGGACTGTTGTGTGTACGTTGATCAACGATTGGCGAAACGAAGAATAATTGTCGCTTATCGATGTACTTTTAGATTGCGATAAGTACTTTTGTATTGCATGAAAATGCTTTTTCCTTATAAATGATAGTTAAAATAATATTTACATAAAAAATTCAAATAAATTTTTTCACAATAAATTATTATCAAATAATTTTTTAACAAGTTACTTTAAAAATAATTTATAATAATAAAATGTTTATATTGAAACTTTAATTTAGAACAATCTGACATGCATAAGATTAATTTCCATAATGATTTAAAAAAAATTATTTTAAAAGCAATTTTTTATTATAAATTCAAAAAAAAAAAAAAAATCAATTTCAGTAGAGTGCTAAAAACATTCTTTTTATTTCATCAACGAATTAAAAATTTCCGACATATCATCGTGACGTGGCGCATGTACGAGCGCTATCCCATATTGCTAACAAAACTCCCATCGGTGTCTCATCAACTCCCACATAAACTTCCCCAGTCAAATACCTTAAAAGAGACAAAATATGTCCCTCCCAAACATGACCTCGCGGAAAAGAGACGCACACGAACGCGCGATACTTCAAAGCCCGGTATACGCGTCATCTCTTCTCTTCTCTCTCTTTCTCTCTCTCTTTCTCCACATCCCCTCCTCCTCTTCTTGTAAACATAAGAACCTTATAAATAAAGGCTCTACTCTCCGTCGAGTATATAGGATCGTTTCCGCGTCTTCGACGTTTTACATCGGCATTGTAACGGGAGACTGGTGGAAAAGTAAGTGAGAGAGAGTGAGAAAGAGAGAGAGAGAGAGAGAGAGAGAGAGACAGTGTTTTGCCGGAGCAAGATCCACGCGCTCCTGGAGAGAGGAACCATCCGTCTTAGTATCTGGCTGAAGGAGGGCGGTGAAATATAAGCTAGATCTACGCGAAAGATAAATGAATCCGCCCCACCTTCTAACTATACTGTCTCTCTCACTTTCTCTCTCACTCTTTATCTCTCTCTCTTTCGCTTTCTCTTGCTCTTTCTACCGGAAGAATAGAGGACGAAGAAAACGGGGACGTGAGCCAACCCCCGTACCAAGACAAGTGTACAAGGATCGAGACTGACGTTCATGAATTCGTGCCCTGCCGCGCCTCCTTCGAGAAAGAAAACTAATCTCGAAGACGTCGCCGTGGATGCGGAGCTTCTGTCTTGGCTTTTTCCCGCAGAGTCCCGATATCCGATTATGCCATCCCCCTGGATTTTACCCCGTTAGACCACCTGTGCTACCGTTCCTATTGCTTCGAATAAATTCCCGTAAGATGTTTCCAAAACTGCTCATTTGGAGAATTTATCCCGTGCAAAGATTATTTTACGTAAAAATTATTTTTTGAAATGCTTAAATGAAATATTTAAATATTATACAAGCAAGGATAAAATTATCACAACGACGAGGAGAAAAAATATCACGAGGAAAAGCAACTTGCCAGCAATCTCTCATCGGCTCTGCTTGGTACATAAGAGTATACAGCGCATTATAATGCAAAAGAATAACGATAAAAAAGATGGAACATCGCTCGGGTAACTGACCGTAAATTACTCGGAACGATGGCGAGACGATCGTCTCTTCTTCCCACGGAAGAAGCTCTGACGCGTGTTTTCTTGCATAATCCACGAACGAATGTACGAACGAACGAAGGAGACGAAGTAAAACAGCCGCGGCGTTACGAAACGAGCTGCTCCTTCTTCTTCTTCATCGTCGTATATAAGTATAACCACGCGCGGATCCTCTTCGCTCGAGCGGTGCAAAAAGCCTCGACGGCGCCCGGGCAGACGCCGCGCGCCGATGATTTTTCAGCATCACCACAGGAAAATGACGTGAGAGGGAGAGCAAGAATGAGAGAGAGAGACAGAGAGGGAGAGGATATAAATTGCGCAACGCGCCATACTAGCAAAAAGAGTAAAGAGAGAAAGATACGCGCGCGCGCAAAGAGATAGATCGGCGGATAAGATTTATTTCAGCCTGGGAAATCCCATAAGGCCCGAAGGATATGCAACTGGTGATGGCTGACGTCTGCGCTAAGAGTTCGCAATGTTCGTGAGTGTTCGTTTCGATGGAAAAAACGAATAAAAACGGGCGCGCGTATCGCCATTAATTACGCGGGACTCTTTTGCCCTTCGCGATTTACCGATGTACGTATGTGTTCATGTGTATACTATACGTACCGCCGTGGTGAATTCGTGCCGCAACGGACTTTGATTGTTAATGGAGAAAAGATGTTACGCGTCGGATGATTTTTCAAACTGACTTTTGTATGGGGACGTAGAGCTGAAAAAATTTTTTTTCATTATTTCGCCCTCGCAGCTGGATATATATTTCTTTATGATTGCAAGAAGTATGATATTGAGGTACTATATCTTGTACTCCGCACCGATGTTCGGCTCTTAATATTTTTAAGTTTATTAATAATTTGTGCCATGAGATTATTTTAAAATATTATGGAGTAACGTTACCAAGGGGAACAAAAAAATATCGTCAAATTAAAGTAACGTTTGAGTAAGTATACGCATGGAAAGAGAAGAGAGCCAAAGAAAAATAAAATCCAAGGAAGAGCAAAGAGAGAAAACGAGAGAGGGAACAGGACTCGGAAAGGAAGCGAAAGATGAGAGGAGTGATTTCATTCAAATTGGTAACTTTAGAAGATCAAGATGAAAAACGAGACAAACGTCTTCTATGCTTACTCGGCTTTCTCTTCTCTCTCTCTCTCTCTCTCTCTCTCTTTCTCTCCGTCCATCTCTCTCGCTCGCTCTCCTCTCCGACTCCTTCTCACCTTTTCTTCTTCAATCCCACCCCCCAGACCGCCCCTTGACTTCGCCGACCTCTTCCTCCCCCTTCTGAAGGCCCCACCCTTCTTTGAAACAGCTCTCGCGAGGCTACGTTCCCGTTTTAATATTAATGGAAAGGCTGATGGGAAACCTGAAAGGAAGGAAATTGAAGGAAAATAAAAGGAAGAGGCCTTCTCCCCACCAGCGGTACCTTTCCATCCTTCGGCTTGGAATAGACGAGTGGGCGCCACGATCTTTCTCGCTCTCTCACTCGCCGTATCTTTCTCTTTTCCGCAGCGCACTAGCTGCAACCACTCGCTGAATTTAAAATGGCGAAGTCAAACTCTATCGTTCGTTCGTTCGTTCGTTCGTTCGTTCGTTGGTTCGTTCGACCTTTTCTTTTGCAATTCTAATATTATATCAGTCCAATAATGAGGTTTAAGGAGCTTTTATAGGCTCCGATCGCTAGAGGGAATGGGAAAAGTTTCGAGGACCGAGATTGGAATTCTTAATTCGGTCGATCGAGAGGAGTACGGAACGACGGGTTCTTTTCCAATATTTTATTCAAGAGATATGTGAGAAATTATGCAATAATCAAGATCGTTATAAAGTTTTATAATTTTTTATGAAGGCGTAATTATTTTAGAAATTTAAAAAATTTAATTAATTTTTTAGATGCCAAAACTATGAAAATTGTTTTCAATCTTTGAAATTGATACGTCCTAATATTTCAATAATCATTTTCATTATTCAGCGAACATTATTAAATTAATGTATCGAAGAATCCGTTATCGCGCTCTAAAATTTATGAATCGCGAATTCGGTCGAGGTGCTACAAGTACGATGTAAATTTTTTTATTAAATAATCACAACAAACTTATCATTATCTAATTTAGATTATTTACAACGGTAAATTTATAAATTTTAAAAGTTATTCCATTCAGTAGCGTATTTTATGATTGAAAAAAAAAAAAAAAAAAAAAAAAAAAAAAGAAATCAACGAGTTCTGATACGATTAAATTCCGATTCGCACAATTTCTAATACCAAATCCAACAAACGATAATCCATACGTACACTTGGTATCCGTAACGAAAACTATAAGGATCGCGGGTAGTATTACTATCCGATATATATCGACGCAATAAAATGCATCGATGCGTCTATATTTATGCAACCCGAAAAGTCAACAAATCGGAAACTCGTGATCGGGAGAAAGCGCTATCTCCCAATCTCCTATATCGCGCATCGCAGCCTCATGAAAACAATCGAAACATGAGTTACGCGAGCTCTTTCGTATCCACGCACACATGCTTTATTACACGATTATCCGCTTTCTCTTACGTATCCGTTGCATTACCTTTCGTTGATCGGTTCGAGCGGGCGTTTGTTTATGGACTCGTTATACGAGCCTTTGGCAACTGGCGCTAAACGACATTCCCGCGGAGTTTGAAAGGACCGCGGCATCGCGAGGCACGGCTCCTCGGTTACCATGGCGACCGGATGTGATTGATAACGCGGTATATAATTAATTTTAAACGCGAACGAACGAGCCAGCGAACGCTGTATTATAGCACCGTAAGAGAAAGACAGAGAGAGAGAGAGAGAGAGGGTGAGCGATGCAACTAACCCAAACGAGTTTCGTTCTTAACGAGCCGCGCGAGGAGATGCTCTCTTATTATAGACAAGATGCTTCTCCTTCTTCTTCGTCCTCTTTCTCCTTTACGTGTGTGCATATATATATATATATATATATATATATATATATATATATATATATATATATACACACACACACGGAAGAACGGTATCTTCTTTCGTTAAAGCCCTACGACGCGGAGGATGCATGCGAGTCTCGGATGACTTTGGAATGATCGTCACGGGATTTTAAAGATTAAATCTTTTGTAATGTGATTTGAGCTCGATTGAAATAAAGAAAAAAAAAGGAAATAAAAATGAGAAACAAAAATACTTGTTAACTTTCATCGTCACTTTAAAATTATCAATAATATACAGTTGTTAAACAGCTATGAAAACCATCGAAATTAAATGCTCAACTATGCGTTTAAATAATTTTAAACATCTATAAAATGCATAACAAAGTTACTTGGCTAACTTTTTTATAACCCTTTACGATATTTTTTATTATAACGAATCAAAAAAAAAAAAAAAAAATTGATGAAAATTATTCGCAACTTTGATATAAAATATTTCCTTGAGTCCGGGTAACAAACTTATATATAAGACAAAGAACCAACTTTCAGTGCCACAAGCTGAATTAATAAGCTCATAATTAATAATTTTGTTTCATAAAGTATGAAGCAATAAGAGCGCTAGTTTAAGTTTTGCAAAATTAAAATTTTTATACGCTAAACAATTTATTTAATATATAGAAGCTGCAGGACATACATAAATTATTAATTAGATTATTATTGTTTTAAATTTCAATGAATATTTAAAAGCAAAACCTTAAAAAAAAAAAAAAAAAAATTATTCAATAGCCAAATAAAAAAAGAATGTCATTTTCTCGTCGGATGATTTACACAACGGATACAAGTTTGATATAAAAATAACCGGACGAAATAATAAAATGCAAAGTACATAAAATAATGATAAAAATTATATCGTAGGTAAAAAACGATCGATGGTATAATGGGAACGCATCGAGTTCTCTCGCAGCAGCTAAAGTAAAGAAGAAGAAGAAGAAGAAGAAGAAGAAGAAGAAGAAGAAGAAGTAGGAGCGTCAGCTTCCGGCTGGGCGCTACCGGTACGGCGCGGCGATCTCCTCCCGGCGACAGGAGCGGTCCTCCTCCTTCTCCTTTCTCAGCCATCGTCGTCGTCGACGTCGTCGTTATCCTTTTATTCGGCTGCTTCTCCGTAGGAGCTGCGGGGCGCTCGGCTGCGGGCCGTCGGCGCAAGGCGCGCGACCGGGCAGCAGCACGTACGCGCTTACATATGTATGTGTATATATATATATATATATATATATATATATATGTACGTATGTATATAGGTGGCCCGCGCACACAGCGACAGCAAGCCTGGCGTCTTATGGAGCGGGCGTCTCCTGGACGACGCCTCGGATCAATACCAGACGCCCAGCGTCTCATTGGCCCCTTCTCTTAGAGGTGCCCCGCGCGCGCTCTCTTTTCCTCGCTCTCTCCCTCCTTTTCCTCCTTTTTGCTCTCTCTCTCTCTCGCTCGTTCGCTTTCTCTCGGGAAAATCGCCCCGGAGAGATGATGACGGCCACGGTGAGAAAGAGAGAGAGAGATATAGGGGGCAGGGGGCACTGGAGGATCTCCTCCTTTTCCGCGGCGCGCCCGGCGCGACCCTCCTTTCCTTCGCCTCCCTCCTACTTCTTCTCCCCCGCAAGTAAAGGAGAATAAGAGAGGGAGTTTGCTGTCGCGGACCTTCCTTCCATTTTTATTTATGCAGAATTTTTTTTTAATTTTTTTTTTTTTTTTAATTTTTTTTTTTCGTTTTTTATGATTTTTTTTTTTTCATGTTAAAAAAAAAAATGTTTATTTTTTATCGTGTATTTTACGTATATCTATACTGAAAAATAAATCTTTTAACGTTTGTAATCAATCATCTTAGCTTGCAATTTAATAGATATACTTTTATATTTTGTACGTAAAACCAAAAACTAATCAGTATTCTATCGATTAAATATGCTTTAAATCATTATTTACTATTTTTCGACAAAAGAAAAAAGTTTTGAATTACCAAAAAATAATTAAATCAATAAAAGTAATTACAACAAATTAGTGGTAAAAAATAATAATGCTAACATAATTTTCTTTTCAATGCAATATTAATTATTACAAAAATTTCAATGCGCAAAAGCAATATTATTCTTTCCTTTATTGGTTTGTTACATTTATTAATATTATAATTTTACAATAATCAATAATCCACTACGTTATTGCGATTAAATTATTAGATTTTTAAATTTAAATAAATTATAACAATCGTGCGTGTTAAAAAGGTTGAAAATTACTCAACATAACAAAGGCTAGCGTTTTATCGAGAAAGATAAATGTTTTCCAATGGTTAATTAAAAACTCACAACGTTTTTAATGCCGCAGAATAATTTTACGATAGGTGCTATTATATGTGATATATTTTTTTAATATTATTTAATTGAAAAATAAATGATGAATAATAAAATTTTTATATAATATTATTATAAAATATTTAAATAGTAATATGCTTTTTATTTTATGATTTATTATAAATATTTTCTACATAGAAAAATATAATTTATTTTAATTTAAAAACTTATGCGCGATATCTGTAAGTTTTGTAAATTCTTCAAATTTATTTGAATAATTATGAACATAAATTTGATATTTGATTTAAAATCATTATTATTCTAGTAACTCTAATAAAATATTACAATTAAATCAGAATTATTTTTTGTTGAAATTCATTTTTTATTTGTTCATATCTCAAATGGATGGTTATTTAATTAATTACTATAATTTTGAAAATTTTTAAATTAAGAAACATCTATTTTTTATCAAGTAATAAATGTGCCATTCAAAGAATTGTTCCTTATTTAAAATGCTTTATGAAAAGATAAAAACTTTATTTAAATTTTAAAACTACTTCCAACGAATCTACAATGTCAATAAAATCCTCGCATACTTTATTATCAATAAAATTGAACATTGAAAAATGTTACGTTGATATCTAGAATTAATTTATTTCAGTGTGCTTCAATATAAACAAATTAATTTAAAAAAAAAAAAAAAAAATTAGATTACACTAAAGAAATCATCAAAATACACTTTATTATCATAAAAGGCATATGATTATGGATTTCGAATATTAATAATCAAAATTATATTTTCCTTTTATTTGAGAAATAAAAAGAAAAATAAAATGCGAAATAAAAGTAAGTCGTCAATGGGCAACAGAGCGGTGAGCGCTTTCAAGGCTCTCACCGCAAAAAAGTCTCTTCCGATCGGATCAACGGAACACCTCGGGGCCGTTTTGCGGGACGATGTTTCTTATGGAGCATATGTGTATACGTATACAAGAGCGCGTGCGTGCGAGTGCGTGTGTACGTGTGTAAATCAGTGTGTGGGTCAGTATGTACGTGTTTGGCACGGGTCGCGTGCCTCGGTGGCACTTCCTTCTCTTCCTTCTTTATCATTTTTTTTATTCCCGCGTCGTGCGGTCCTTTTCTCGCGTATCTCCGGCTCTTTTTCTCCGTTTTACGGCTCTTCCTCGCTCATTACCCTTTCCTTCTTCTCTTCTTTCCTTTTTTTTCGCCCTATCTCGCTCGCTCTTTCATTCTCCTTCGGCGAGCAGAAGCGGTAGCAGCAGCAGCAGCCGGGACACATTATTAGCTTAATAACTTTGGGGGACCTTTTTTAATCCTTCCGAGGAGGGATAGAAAAGAGTGAACGAGAGTGTGTGTGAGAGAGAGAGAGAGCGGGAGAGAGAGCGTGGAAGACTTTAATTAAAAAATAAACAAGCAAAGGAGAACGGGCGGAGGAGGAGGAGGAGGAAAAGAGTACAACGGTAAACGTGCGAGAGATTTAAAGAGCCCCTGCGGGGGTGTTGGACCGCTATACCTGAACGCCGGGACATTTGCATTTCGATTTGCCGGACGAGCTTACGGGAACGCGCTTGTTTAGTTCATGTTGTATAGAGGTCGAGAGGAGAAGCGGCACGGTGTGACTCTTAAAAGCGACCGACCCGCGCGTGCCCTCGATCTTTTTCTTCTTTTTTTTTTTTTTTTCTATGCGTGATGCGCGAGGTACGCGAGGTGCGCGTGACCCTCTTTTTTTACCTACTCTTTTATTTTCTTGCTTTCTTTCTTTCTTTTTTTTTTTTTGCTTTTTGGGGTAAGCGCTAAGACGGAAAGGTGAATATTGAATGAGGGTAGGGATTCATTTTATTTTTTCTTTTTTTAGAAAGGGGAATGAGACGAGTGCTTTTTAATACGCTCGTTGGCGTTGTGGATTGTTCTTTTTTTTCTCTCTCTCTCTCTCTCTCTCTCTCTCTCTCTCTCTCTCTTTCTCTCACCAAACGATCGAGGGTGCAAAACAGATACATTTTTTATGGCGTCGTAATTTTTTATTTATTCTCCCGGTAAAACGAACGTTAATTGGCGTTAGTTATTAAAAGCAACGAATGCGCATTAATTTTTTTAGATCACGTATTTTATAACGTTAACGTGAATTTTAAACAATGCCAGATAAAGAGCTAAGAACGAGAACATTACATCATTTCTCCTACGGAGGTGAAAGACCTGTCGGCTATCAGTCGACGGAAGGACGAGAAGAAGGACGAAGGGAAGGAGTCTGACGTTCTGCAGATGAAGGCGCTATAGTCGAGCGAAATAGACGGAGAAAGCGAACTAGAAGTCGTTTCAACAACGTTATAATGATGAATCGCTTCTATTCATTTCGTTGGATTTTCTTATTTTATGAAAATTTATTACAGCAATTTTTTGCGGCTTGCTTGTTTAAAATAATAAAGCTCCATCTAATATTTTGATACATTAATTATACAACGACTGCTGTCTTTTTATTTTTCAATCATAAAATTAAACGTCATAAATAATTAAATAAAACGTACTTAACACGGTCACAACGCAAGATCCACCTTTCTTTTTCATATCACATCTACCCATACGTTTCTCGATTCCATCCCTTCATTTCGCATCATCTCCACCCAAGCGAATGAACGAACGAGGGAGGGTCGAAATCAATCCCATCCCAGAAGCGGCACCGACGCAAAAAACTTTCCTACTCCGACCGCGAATCAACCCCCGGCTTCTTTTTTTTCATTCCTTCCCATCGTTCGTATCCACCCGAGAAAGAGAGAGAGAAACTATTCTGGGCACGCGTAGCGGAGTGTAAAAAAAGGATAGCCACCATAGATGTATATACCTGCGCGTTTCTTGCTCCCAACCACTGGAACAGCACCCCTTATTGTTTTGACACCCGTCACTTTTTTCGACCCTCTCTATCTATCTCACCCCAAAAGAGAGAGAGAGAGTAGATCAAGGAACAATGGAGAACGGCTGCGGGTACACGTGTTTTTCGGTCTCGCGCACCTTTTTTACGCACTTGTCTCCCTTTACTCCCTGCAAAAAATATCGAGGGGTGAGACGTGTGTCAGGTTGTGTCGCGACGAGAGAGAGATAGAAAGAGACGGAGAAAAAAAAAGTGACGGTGATGGTGTGGGGGGGATGACATTTTTTATGATAGGAGTCGGGGATGGAAAAAAAAATTTTTTTTTCTTTCGCGCATTCGACCGTAATTAAAATTTTAAATTGAGAAAATGAAGGACTAATATTATGAAAAGTATAATTAAGAGTATAATTATCCGGATTTTTTTCTTTTTAATATTTAAAAATTAATAGCAATTTTAAAAAATAGTTCAACTATAAGAATATTATTCAAGTTAAAATAAATATTTGTAATTGAATCATTAATCCATTTACTTCTATTTAATACATTCAATATTCAGCAAGATATATTTAATATAAAAATAACTTTTTTGAAAGAATCTCTTTAAATCAAACATTCTAAACAATGTTGTAAGCAGTAAACGACAACAAATAAATTTGTTACAACAACAACAAAACTAAAAGTTTACATCTCTCAGCTTGCGAGTGTAGAATAATCGTCCGTGCGAACCAATTTAACTTTTAATGAACGAGACGCGTTAATTGTCACGACACACACGCGCGCGCGCGCGAGTCGGCATAGCCATCTTATGCGTGCATTAGCACCACAGCGGCTCTGATCGTTCAATAATCTTGATTTCTCTTTTTTGTTCCTCATCTTTTCCCGATGAATATCTGCTGTAATCCGTGAAAGCAAATGTTGCGACCAATGCTGCAACCGATCCATCTTTCATGTTTATACCACCGCAGACATTGAGTTCACGGCAAACCGACGGCGGCAGTTGACAAAGCTTAAACGAAGTTCTTACGATTTTCGTTCGCAAAAGTTATATTATTGCACCGTGCATTATGTCAGGATTTATACATACGTGAATGTGAATAAATGGGCGCGAAAGTACGTGAATCTCAAAACGAACTAAACGCACGAATGCTCGTATTTCTACTCTTCTCTCTCTCTCTCTCTCTCTCTTTCTCTCTCTTTCTCTCTCGCTCTCCCTTTTGCTTTTATACGGCAAAGCATCTCCCTTTTGTATTTTGTATGCGCTCGAGCGCGAGCTGTATTCGCATGCCTCTTTCCGATAATGAGCCGAATAAATTATAGTTTTTTTTTTTACTTTTTCTTCATCATACTCGATTTTCCAGTGTTAATTGTTAATTTAATTTGTGTGCACTGGAAATATATATGTGCACGCAAATGTATTATTTCATCGTGCCAGAATTTCGAATGTTTCTGCTCGATTTTATAAATGTTTGAGAATTTAATCGAGGAAAAAAGTAATTTTATCGTTCGTGAAGTTTTGTTATCTGGGTAAAATCAAATAAATAAATAATAGAATAATAAATTGTTGCGTATGAAAAACTAACGTGATTACGACAGCTCTTCACGCCTAATTAATTTATTTTTATACTAATATGAATTAACAATTTATTATGTAGCATTTAATATCAAAATACTAATTCTTTATGAAATTTATTATTATATACTGTAAAGATTGTAATAATTTTAGTTTGTATGCTACATTTATATAAATATTTTGAATTTCCTACTTTCAGTAAAAAACATTTTCAAAATTATGCCGTTCGCTCAAGGCTCGACATAATTTAATAATTAATTCAACAACCACAACAATTGTTATTCGATTAATATATATGTAAAAAAAAAAAAAAAAAAAAAAAAAAAAACATCTTCCAAAATCTACCGACATACACATTATAGCCGAGAAGCGAACCGAGAAGAGCGTCGCTTTCGTGGCTCGACTACTCGCTTAGTTTCGGCGGTTCGATGCTGGCATCTGCTGGCGATGCCTCCCTCGGCCTCGCGTTCGCTATATCGGCCGGACTCTCTCTGCAGTCTTGTGTGTTCGCCTGACCGCGCGCGTTTTCTCTTTCTCTCCGATACCGGTCGGTAATTCAGAAATTTACCACGCGCTTCGGTTCACCTCCCGTCGCCCCTTCAATTACTGCTCTATATGTATCAGTACTCGTCTTACTTATACTTACGTTGTGGACTTTTGTCTAGGCTATTATGCTTTTGATAGCTATGATCTTGGTTCTAAATTTTCATGCGGAAAGTAGGATTTTCTTTGTACGTGGACTAGATTTTTTTTCATTAATTTTTAAATAAGAATTTTCAATTATACAGGAGGTTTTATTTCTTAAATATTTTAGTCAATTTTTTTTTTATCTTTTTTTTTGTTTTTTTTTTTTTTTATTAAAACAAAAAAATTACAAATATATTATGGAAATTAACTCCGCATTAATGAATCGTATATTTCTTATGTAACGATTTAAAAAATGAAATTTTCAACCAAACTTACGGATAATTTGCGAAAACTTGACGTCGTGTTAAATATGATAATTTTTATAATGTTATTATAAATTTATATGAAATTTTAACGATAGAAGCATCGCGTTTACGAGATGCTAGATAAATCTTGACAATATCTTTGTGCGTGGTAGAAAAAATAATTTTTTAATATAAATAAGAGCAAACAAAAACATATGCTAAAGATAATTTTCCTATACTTAAATTAAAGCATCCTGTTATAACGATAAGATTAACGCGTCCATCGATATAATAAAAATTTAGTATGAAAACTGGTTTTAATATTTATTGGTTTTAGGTAAATCCAAAAAGTTTAAGATATTTTTGCGATAAGCATAATAAATTTGTATGCTAGTATGTGTTACATTATCGCTGGAAAGAAAAAAAATTTGAATCGTTATCTTTTACATCGCCGTTAATCTCAATCCGTCAATGATTGAAATTTTTGCCACATATTCGATAAAAAAAAAAAATTTGTAAAGAAGAACAGGCTAAAAGAATGATCGTATATTTTTATAACATTGATTATTTTTTTTTGTCTAACAAATAACTGTAAATATAAAAAAAAAGTCGAGGCTAAAATTTATCAAATTATTCAAAGCATATAAGCAGGAAGTTATAGTCGAGGGAGTCATTCACCGGGCTGAAACTATCGGTTCATTCATAGGCGCATATCCATTAGCTTCTCGAGCCCAAAGCGCGAAGAAACTTTCGAGCCCGCGCTCGTACACAAAAGAATCTCCCTCGATCTCTCTTGAGAGTGTAGCGGCAGCCAAGATTTTTCTCAATAACATAATGCATCGGCAGCTCGGGAGCGGCACCTCGCTCTCTCTCTCTCTCTCTTTTTCTCTCTCTTATGGTCAGTTTTCGAGGAGCTATTCTCATCAAGGCCGGCGTTTGTCCGTTCTCTCTCTTTCTCTCTGCCTCTCTTCCTTCGTTCTCTTATTCTCTCACTCTCTCTCTCTCTATCTTTCTCTTTCGCGGCGCTTCCGCTCCGACGCACAAGGTCCTACACAGGTCGAGCGCACTCCTCTCTTGCGAGTAAACGCTAGAGAGTCATAGGCGAACGAATAAAATGGGCGCGCGCGTGCGGGCCGGTAAAAACCGCGCCTCGTAAGAGAGAGAAAGAAGGAGGTGGGGGACGACGAGTCGAGGCTCCTTCTTTTCTATTCGTAGACGAGCCGCGCGTCGGCTAATTCTATTCGCGCGAAAGCCACGAATCTGGGCACGAGACTCTTTCTCTTTATTCTACAAATATATATATATATATACACACATACACGTATGTACGTTTATGTATGCTTACACGTCAACTTCTTCTTTGCTTCGAGCACGCGCGCCGTTCTTTCTTCTTCGCCAGCGCCATGTTTTCTAGTTCCTTATTTGGATCTAGCTCGGTGCCTCTTGGCGCCTTTTTAGCGCGCCGAGCTGATTTGCTTCAATTTTTCAAACGTTATATGCGTGAAATTTATTTCGATATTCGTGAAAATTTTGCTTATAATCAACAGTTCTGTTTTTCTTTCTTTATTTTATTTCGATTTTTCTAAAGTTTAATATCACTATATTTGCATTAATATTATTGTATAGGTCAATATATACATTTTATCATTAACTTTACAAAAATATAGTATTTTTTTAATTACAATCGATTATTTTTACAATAATTTATTTATTCTGTTGTTATAAACTTTAAAAAAAATTGAAACACTACGGTCGTACATAAATCATTTCAACGATAACAGAGCGTAAAATAAAACAAAACTGCAGTACAGAAAATTGTATATCACGTAAATAAAAATAGATCGAAGTGAAGGATAAGAATGAGAGAGAAAAAATAAAGTTGAATTCTTAATAAACCATAACAAGCTGCCCGATCAACCAAAAGCACGAAACAAAGAAAAGTCATTCGCTCGCGTGAGCGACATAGAGAAAGAGGCAGGCAGTAAAGCATCGCGTTTTCCAAAGAGCGCGAGTCGCCTCGATTTGTCGTAAGCTTCCAACTTTCGCGTTCTCCTTATACCAAAGCTTTTTTCCCTTCTTTTTCCTTACCCCATTCTGCCGCTTCCCCTTGCAACGCTAACTCATTCCTAGACACGAAAAGTCTTACGGACGCTCGCGCGTCTTTGCGCATATACTCGCGCAAAGTAGAGAACGAAGTAACGAAGCCTATTGGCAAAGTCGCTCCGCCAATTTTAGATGCTTTTCCCTCTCGCGCGTTACCTTTTTATTTTTCCCTCCTCTCCCTTTGCCCTCCTCCCCGTACCGCGTCTCGAGAAAGAGAGTGTACAGGGCACGGCCCCGGAGGAGAGTCAACGCGGCTTGGCCGTTTTATTTCTCCGCGGGTTATGTAGCGAGTAAGTTCGCCGTACGTTACGCGCGCGAGCGAGCGAGCGAGCAACTCGTATTTTTAGGCGTTCTAGAAAACCGCCGCCTTCCTCAGCCCGTGACTTCAAACACCAGCTCTATGCTGACTTTATCTTTCTCTCTCTCTCTCTCTTTTTCTCTCTCTCTCTCTTTCTTTCTCTCTCTTTCTCTCTTGGACGCTGAGTGAACTATCCTATAAGTCTTTTTCCGGGTTCCCAAAAAGTATGGCGGCTGCAAATACGAGTTAGAAGATTCTCATGAGCTTCCATTTGCATTCTCAAGCCGATTTAACTCTCCTTTTTTCTTCATCCTTTTTTTTTCTTTTCTTAAGTTGACGTCGCCTTTATACATAAAATCGTTATGATGCTTTATTAATTATTAGTAGAGACTCGTCTGTTTCAAAATACACGTTGAAAAATGCTGGAAGTACATACCAATAGTTTTATTTCTCCTCTATGTTTGCTTAAAAATAACAAAGCCACGAGATAAAACAATTCATACTATATCGTAAATTAGATATAATTCAATTTTAGAACAAATGATATTTTAGAATACGTCCATTCAATAAAGTAATTTGCGGTGTGAATGGAAGTAGAAATTACACGAATAGATATATACATCTTTGCCGCGTCTAATTATGGAATCATACTATCGTAATTTATTGATTGTAAAATTATAGAAGAAAACCATAAATTATGTCGCGGACAGCACAGAGAAGAAAGTATCGAGTGATTGCAATCTTTAACATTTAAGAAAATTACCGTTTACGTCGCGAAGATCTTCATCTATAGTTGACGGAAATATCAATTACAAAGAAAATATAAAAAACGTTTATGTATCAATTATATATGTGTATGCCGAGCTGTAAAAATAATAATTGATTGTTGGTTGATTAATTTATCACTAGTGTTAACTTACAATAAGGCGCGTAAAAAATATAAATCGTATAATTTATTATAATGATTTATAATTTTCGTTCAACTAATCAAAAAATTTGTCTATATATATTTGCGTAACTGAAGGAAATGTAAATCTGCTGAGGTTATACTTAATTTACCATTTGTGATTAATTAAGTTTTAAAATACTTCAGCGAAAACCTAAAAAAGCTTTCGGTAAAAAAATTTATAAAAAACAAAATCTTCGGTTAAATCAACCGGCAGTTATAATATAATTAACGTTTTTATGAAATGTTTAATCACACGAAGTCGCTTTATGTTCCAACTTCAACGCGACTTCGAGCAAACTTTTTGCACATTCCATTTCCAAGGAGCGCATGAAAAAAAATAAAAAAAAGAAAGATAGCGCGGTCGATAAAGGTCCGTGCAAGGCCGATTTTTAAAAGTCGTGTGTACGCGTATACTTATATAGCGGCTCGGTCTTGACGTAAAAAGGCGCGCGTGTAAGCACACAACCTCTCTAAAAGAGCTAAGAAAAAAAGGAAAATAAAATGAGAAAAAAAGAGAGAAAGAGAGGAAGAGAGAGGGAAAGAGAGAGTAGTTAGTAGCCTTGGTGTAGTTTTGTTGAATAATTTCGCTAATTTATGGATAGCCGAAGAGCACGCGGGAATAAGCGAAGCGATTGTTAAAGTATGCATGGGAGGATATACAGCTATGGGATGTTTTCCGTAATGTCGATGGGATACTTCGAATAATGTACACGGTATCGTCATTTTACTAAATGGGGAAATACGATGTTATTTATGGATGCTACTTACTTTATTTTTTTTCTCTCTCTCTCTCTCTCTCTCTCTTTTAAGCAGTTCGGCCAATTATTGTATGCATTGCGTTTACTTTAACGTTTTTACGGTTTATTTTGAGTAAAATGAAACTGTAAGCTCAATAATCAAAACATATATTTTTTATGAAGGAATACAAATTTTTTCAAATTCATTACACGCATTCTGTAATAAAATATTTAATAAAATTTAATCGTTAAAACTCAACATTTCATTGAATTTCTCCCATTACTACGAATTAGCAAATTTTCACTAAATTGTTTTCCGCAACACTTTTCCCTTCTCTCATTCTTCCGACCTTTATTGTTACATTTACTAAAATTGTAAAGAAAAGCTCGTATATAGAAACAAAAGTAAATAAAAATGAATAAAAATAAGAGATATGCGGTAGAAGGAAAAATAAAAAAAAAAGCGAAAAATTCTGGAATTCCATTTACCCCGCGTGTTGCTACAAACGCATACGCCCGTATACACGTATGCATCGACACACATTCGTGCACACACATACAGATAAACAGACAAATACGTACTTGCAATGCACGCTGGCCGCGTACGTGTTTTCGGATGATTTCCTCCTCTCACTCTCTCTCTCTCTCTCTCTCTCTCTCTCTCTTTTTCTCTATCTCTTTCTCTCTCAACGCATTGCCGTTTAATGTAAATCGTACGCGTGCTCGCGAGAGCGCGCGATGCGGTACATCCAGGTACATACACGCGCGCTCGTACGAGAGAAAGGAAGATAGAGCGAGTTTTAGGAAAGAGGGAGGGAGAGAGAGAGAGAGAGATAGATAGATAAAGAAAGAGAGAGAGAGAGAGAGAGAGAGAGAGAAAGGAGGAGAGGAGAGAGATACAGAAGAGGAAGAATAATGGATAGAGAAGCGCGTGGAGACAGCGCCGTTGCAGCTACATTGCACTCGTGTATGCACTCGTGTATGCACTCGTGTATTAGTGCTAGTGCCCGCATCTATATATCTTTTCCCTTCTCTCTCTCTCCCTCTCCCTCTCTTGGCTCTCGTCCTCCCACGTGCCGTCTTTTTCACTGCTTTCCCTCTCTCTCTCTCTCTCTCACACGCTGTCGCGTGATCTCTTTCCTATCTCTCTTTCTCTGTCTTTCGTGTACGAGTTCGCGCGCGCGTGTATAAGTACCGTTGCCAGGCAACACTGAATTTGCCGTGGATGAATGCTTTTTGCAGTTGACTTTTTCAACGAGGGGTTGTTGTTCCGAGAGTTACGTTGTTGTTGCCGTCGCGACGTTCGCGTGTATGCGGCCGTGACGATGATGATGGCAATGATTCGTTTTTTTTTTTTTTTATTGTTTTCAGAAAAAATTCGATGTCGCAACGCTTATTTGATTTTCATGATCCTTTTTTTTTTTTTTTTTTTTTTTTTTTTTTTTTTTGCTATATGAGATATATACTATATAGTATATAGATGCAATATTTTTACAATATTAATTGAATATTGATACAGTAGAGTTAAAACTACTTATAGAAATATGTTCAGTACATGTATGTAATTTTTGTTACTACTTCTTGTTTAATAATAAAAACAATAGCACTGCATTGTAAAACGATTGATAAAAATTTAAAGTTTGTTTACACGTTAAAAAAAAAAAAAAGAAGAAAAAATAAAATTGCACAATTATTTAAGAGCCGGGAATTAAACATCTCGCATTTGTATTCCGAAATCATTCAAACGGCGAATCAGCCAAACTAATTAAATAACGTTTAATCGAATCTCCTAAATTAATCTCCGTCGGAGCTCGAAAATAGTCACTTAAACCTCTCATAAATGCATCCACTCGCTCTGGTGTACACATCCATAACTCACACGAGGGCGTACACTCCTCCCTCATGTGCGCGCGCGTTTTTTTACACATATTCACCGGAGATTTTTTTCCCTCTCTCGTTTTTACCTCCTATCTTCGTTCGGCGCTTTATTTTCCTCTTTTTTCTCCGCTCACCGTCCGCCGGGGCTCGGGGTAGTCGAGGGACCGCAGAGTGATTTTTATAATCTGCTACTTGTTGCTTGCGCGGCACTGTGTTTCCACTCTTTCCCCTCCGGAAAAACCGGAAAATAGAGGAAAACAAAAGCGCGAGCGCGTGCGCCGGACAAAAAAAGAGAGAAAAAAAGCGCCCCCCAACGACCAACGACAGCTACAACGAGTGGACAATCCCCGTTTATGCGATCTCTCTCTTTTCTCTTTTCCTCGTTCCTCTTTCTACACATACGCGCGTATATGCCCTCTCTTCTCGCTGTCTCCATTACGCGTATGTACTATCCGTACGGTGGAAGTATGTGGGATGCGTCGGTGGATCAGGTTTTGCTCGTTTTTTTTTTTCATTCACTCGTAAAAGCGCGCGCGAGAGCGTATACCGGAGAATGTGAGAGGAAAAAAATTGGGTGCTCGGGAAATTGTTCCCTCGTTCTTTTTTCACGACCCGCTATTTTTTCTATTTTGATCATTGTTTTTACATTCGTGTTTTTTTCGTTTCTTGTTTTTTTTTTTTTTTTTTTTTTTAAAGGGTCTTTTTGTTCCGATTGTTTGACGCCTATACGGGTGATTGCTCGTTTTATATACTACGCATCGACCGTAGTGTGGTAACTAATTTTTTTCCTTTCACAAGAATGAAATTTTTTCGTTTTTTTATATGATTAACACAATTAATATATTTCTTGTAGTTATATTTAATTATTTTGAAAACTTACCACAAAACGTGAGAAAAATAACGATAACTTTGAAATAAAATTTATAGGCGAAAAAAGTTGACGATCATTTGAACGAAAAAGCAGCGTGGTCGCGTTCTAAACAAGTCTACGAGGATCGCTGACACTTCCGGGCGATTCGAAGCACCGTTTCATGTCCGAACGTCATGATTTACCTTACGAGGCAGGGGCGAAAAGGAACGCGCGCGACGTCGGCGGTGTCCCCGCTCGCGCATCTCGCGGTGGAAAAAGTCGCCGGGAGATAGAGAGCACGAGTAAGAAAGACATGGACTCGCCATATATTCGCGAACGCTAGACGGCTCTACACACCGGAAGGTTTAAAATAGATCGTCTCTTTCTCTTTCTCTCTCTCTCTCTCTCTCTCTCTCTCTCTCTCTTTCTCTCTCGCGAATAACTTTCATTGGTCGTCAAAAAATCGCCGCTGTCTCGACTCGCGCTCGCGTTCAGTGTCGTAACAACGGCGCGCGTTTATGTACCGACAAAGTCACGCTGCACAATATCTCTCGTGTCTTTCTTTTTCGTCGTCGTTGTCTTATCGGTGGAAAGGTCGCATCCCGCGATGTTTTTCTTTCGAGAATGATGATTGCGAGAAGTCGCGATGCGGTGAGATGCTTTTAAAATTTTTTTATGCGTTTAAAATTTCAATTGCAGAGGAATGTTATTAATGCATGAAATTCTCGTTAAATTTTTTATTTTTTTCAAACCGATATTCCGTTATAAATTTATACAATTAGTTATTGAAATCACTCAATCAAAATTAATCAGATTCGGTATAGATTTACATTTAAATAAGTTCATTAAGAATTTTTTTTGTTTTTTTATTTTTTTTTTTTTGCGCGTTTTCAACGAGCAACGATAATACAACGATTCGAATTCTTTTGAATAAAAAAACGAAGCCATTGTTTAAGGAAATGAGAGAAAATATAATGTAATCAGCCCCTTGCATTTCGTAAGAAAAAGTCAAGCGAATAAATTAAACGTATTATACGGCATTTTTCATGCGTGTATTTTCCTCGAGCGTATTCATGAAGTCTCCCTCGCCTTTCTTTGTCCTTTTTCTCCTCCTTCTCCTACTTCTTATTTTCACTCTGTAAGTCGTCTTCCCGCCTGCTCTCTCTCTCTATCTCTCTTCCCTTCCTTTCTTTCTTTAACTCTACTTTTCTTTTTTTATCTTACGCGCCTTTTCTTTGCCTACCTCAACAGATAAAATCGAAATAAAATTTGCACATTAGGTATGTAACGAGTCGTTAACAATTTTTACTCCCCATTATTTTTTTAAGCGCTTGCAAAATTGGAAAAAATTATTTATCTCCGTGCGATCACAAAAGAGACGTATGCTCTAATGGAAATAAACATTATTTCTTACTGTCTGGATGACCAATCTATTATATGCTTTTCTTTTTTTATATTCTATTAAAATATGCAGAAACTATAACGTATTTACAACGAAATATGCATATATATTTTCATTTATATAAAAGAATCCAACATCGAATCCGATTAATAATTCCAACAATAGATTAACTAGTGCAATCAACATTATGATTAGAATAACTTGTAAATTTAGTACATAAAGCAAATGTAAACGTACCGATTAAATGGCAAAGAAAAAAGTAATTTCGAATGTTGAAAACATGCATAGTAATGGATCTATTTGTAAGAACAATTTTAAATATCGTGATTGTGCTTTAAAAAATTTTCCAAACTGAATCGAAAAATTTAAAGAAGAGAATGAATCAACTTAAATAATCAACGGCACAACTTGGCGCATTCTTAATAGATATATTTCCTGGCTCATCTCTCCCTCTCTTACTTTCTCTTTTTGCACATATGCACTCTTTACATTCATTCTTCGACGCTTCTCCATATTTTCGCTCTTTCTCTCGTTAATATCTTTTTCTTCGTCTCCATCTTCTCATCTACTCTCCCTTTCCATTCGCGCAGACATCCCGGACCTTTCTTACTTCTACTCTATCGCGCTCTCTCTCTCTCTCTCTCTCTCTTTTCCTCCATAATTCCTTCTAAAGAAGCGAAAGAAGAAGAAGAAGAAGACGACGAAGAAGAGTAGCCGGAACACGGCGAGGACCGAGAGAAGATATCCTTCTCTCTCTTGCTCTTTCTACGCCAATGACGGGACGTAGGCTCTCCTCTAGAGAGGAGAATTACACTCGCCAGCGCATGCGCCCGCGACACGTACACATGTACTCTCCCGAGAAGATGTTCGAGAGAGCCAAGCACAAGCGAACGAATTCGCCCTCTCTCCCTCCCTCCCTCCTTCCCTCCTTCGCTACAAAGGTGCACATGCATGCTGGCGTCGTTATACGAGCGCGCGCGGCAACGAGCGGCATCGGCAACGGCAGCGTGCATTAGAGAGAAGAAGCATTTTCTAAGCTCTCTTTCTCTCTCTCTCTCTCTCTCTCTATCTCTTTCTCTCTTTCTCTCTCTCTCTCTCTCCTTCTTCCTCTCTCGCTCGCTTCTACTCTCGCGCGCGCTCTTCTCTACGGGCAGCGCAATAAATCGCGCTCGCACGCACGCCGCCGACACTCTCGAGTCGTGTGCGAGCGCGCGGGCGCCCGAGCGATATACGAAAAGGCGCGCGCACGCCTCTTAGTAGCGCGCGAGTCGTCGCCGCCGCGAGCTTGAAAATCGTCGCCGACGAATTTTTCCTGAGGCCAAGCCGAGCGGTAGAGACCGCGCTTTATTTGCCACCGGCGGGGATCGGGATCGATATCCGCGATCGATATTCGGGGCCCACGCCACCAGCCCTCGATACGAACGCACGCGCGCGAACGCGACAGCGCGCTCGCGGTTTTATGTTCATACGTACACTCGCTACCGGCTGCTTTACGTAATACATGGGGGGAGAATAAGGGACCGAGTGTGTGCGCGTGTCCGTGTGTGCGTCTTCTTTTGCGCTCGCTCTCTCGCTGGCGCCTTTTTACTTTTGCACAGCCAGACGTGTGCTGTACGAAAGAGAGAGAAAGAGAGAGAGAGAGAGAGAGAAAGAGCTCAAGAAGTAGGAAGTGTACATTACGCTTACAGCGTCGATGGCGAGAGAGAAACTTGCAGTGCGTTGGACGGATAGATCGCGCTCGGTAGCGTTGCGCTCGATATTTGTGTATATCGATTTATTATTGGTGCGACGTTTTTATTAACGCTGTTTTCTTCTTCCTTTTTTTAACGTTTTGCGGTGGCGCGCACAATATTTGTTACGCTTCGAAGAAACTTTATCGTGTGAAAAATTTTTACTTACTTCTTTTTTTCTTTTTTATATTGGTGCGAATTATTTAGTTAAAGGTTGTCGGGTAGTTATTTGATAGTGTCATTATAAGAGTTTGACGTTGGCGAACAGACACGTTATAGTTAATAGATACACCGAGATAGAAAAATAGACGATTGCAAGTGGCTTGGATTACTAAATTGTCTGTTACTACTTAACTAAGCAGGACGAATTTATCTGTTAAATTTTATTTTACTCGGATTAATAACATCGTTTAAATATAATTTTTATTTTACTTAAATGACAATGGAATTAAGAATGAAATTTTATCGAATCGAGATGCAGATATAAAAAGAACGAGTCAAAAATACGAAAGTAGAACAAAGAATATAAATGCAGCAATGACTAAACGCATAAAAATGTTGCAACTAAATTTTAGCGTCTTGAATTTATCTTTTGTTTATTTTTGATAGAACAGATAGATACTTAATTTTCCAAATAATTTTTTTTTTTTTTTTTTTTTTTTTTCTGCGAATATATCGTTACAACTATAAAAACGTTTACACGTATATTAGGTTATTCAATAAGCTATCAAAATACAAAAACCTCTATCGATTTATTTATTTGCCAGTCGACACTGACATAGATAAAAGACAACAAGGCATCTAGACTGTGTTTACAACAAATAAATACTCGAAGTGTAAAATACTCTGTATAAAAATTATGTGAAGCTGAAACATTGAAGTGAAACAAAAAGTAAAAAAAGCTCCGTCACCACGGTCTAAAGTGTCAATTAATTTAACAAAACAAATATTTCACTCAATCTAACCATCGAAGAAGAAACGACTAAACGAAAGAAGCATTTGCAATCAAGCATCAAAACCAGTTTTAAAGGAGCAGACGACGTAGTCTCGAAGACGAAGGAAGTAAGCAAGCAGCGGAAATTATTGGAGAGTGAGAGAAAGGGCGCGCGCTCGCTCGCTCGCGCGGGAAAAGCACGAGAGATAGAGCAAGAGAAGAAGAGAAGGAGAAAAGAAGAGAGGGAGAGAGAGAGAGAGAGAGAGGAGAACGGAAGGAAAGTTCGATGAGTACCGTGACGGGGTCGTCGTCGAGGCTCGCGCAGCATCAGCAACCGAACGACGATTACCGGGCGCTGGCGCCCCAGCGATCCACGGCGATTTTTTTCGCTCGAGATTCCTCGCCAACGCCACCGCTGTCCTGGAAAGAAGAAAGAATCGACTCGCGTAATATGGACCGATGCGCCGTTGTTAGCAGGCGCCGGTTCTAACGAGGTAAGACTTTCCCCCGCCCCCTGTCCCTATCACCCTATCCGTACACTCTTGCTAATTAACCGTTAACGGAAAGCATCTTGCGCGCGGGATTCGGCTGCACGTGCGTGAGACGATGTTGCGCCTGCGTATGTCTGTGAATATTTGTGTGTGTTTGTGTGTGTGTGTGTGTGCGCGTATGTGTGTGTGTGTGTGTTACTGTACGAGAAAGAGAGAGAAGGAGAGAGGATGTTTGTGTACGTGCGTGCAGCTGAGAAAGCTGCGCGTGTACGCTTTGCTCGATTGTCGTGTGAGCTTTTTTCTTACAACGGACGCGATCGGCTTTTTTTTTTTTATTTTGCAGTGGAGGAGGAGTTTAATTTACTCGTTGATTATAATACCTTTGCCTCTTAAAGGTTTCTTACTCGTTTGTTATTTGACGCGTACCATATTTTTAATTTTTTTTTTTTTTTTTTTAAGCATCGATCGCGTTTATGTAGAAAATCGGTACAATTATTGCGACTGTAATAAATAAAGGAATGATATAGTATTAAATTATACTTGTCCGAAAGTAAATATGGGTATATTAATTAACGTGACTATACGTATCTACTGCAGATTTCAATAACCGTATTGATTGGTTTATTACACAATTAATTGAATATTACGCATTGTGTTCTTAAAGTCAATTTTTTTACAAACGTCGCGCGAGACTATCAATAGTATTCTCGCTCGAATGAAATAATTCACAAGTATAAGAAAAAAGTCACCTTTCAATCGAGCTCTTTGAAATAATCAGCGATGTATTTCGATAACGCCAAGCTGGCGTTCTAAAAATAATAGATATAAGTTTCATTAATTCTAAGAAGCACTTAAACGCGCAATTAACATTTATCTCACACTTCGAACACGTATATATCAATAGTAGGTAATCTCGTCGAAAAATTTTTCTTTTCTTTTCTTTTTTGATCTCCAACACGTAGAGTCGAAGAAATCCGACGTGCATTTTCTCCGTTAATTAAGCGACTTCTTTATTTGCTGCATCAAAAATCTCATACGAATATATGCATATCGCTACTCCGATATATCATTCCGGAATGAAAAAGTACCGCGGGTCTATAAATAAATAAAAGAAAGATAAAAAAAGAAGCGCCGTTTAATTTCGATGTAAGAAAATCTTAACGTGTACAAATTCACACACATATATGCATGTATGCATACGCGAGCGAAGCCACGTGCATTTCACTTCTTGCGTGCTTTGCGCTACACGATAGGAAGAGAGAGAGAAAGAGAGGGGGGGGGGAACGACATAGAAGGGGCTTTATATACACGGAGCATACTACGCGATATTGCTTTCAGCGAGCGATGGATTTTTTTTCTTTTCGTCCTCCTTAACCCTTACCTCATATGTACACACTTCCGTGTTTTCGATTCTTTAAAAGACGTGCACGCGCTCGTACACATACGACCAACGTGTGTATGCATCGGCGATCGCCTCTTTTACGGTTTTATAATTTTCGCCGGCTTTTCTCTCTCTCTCTCTCTCTCTCTCTTCCGAAACTTCGGACAAGCGTTAACTTGACTCGCTTCGAGCTTATCATTATTTATGGAAATTAACAATATGCCAACGCGCGAGCGCGTGCGCATATGTGGCGCGAATGCATTAGCATAATTCGCGCGTCGGGGGAGGTGGAGGAAGAGCATACGCGTGTTTGGATAGCCCCGATAAAAAGTGCCTTTTCCGCCCGTGGGATATAACCGTGTACCTAAGATCGCCAAGGTAAATCCAATGATGATGCCTTTGCGAAAGAGAAAGAGAAAGAGAAAGAGAAAGAGAGAGAAAGAGAGGAGCTTTCTTGTTTCAAATAGCCAGACGTGCGTGTACGCTCACTGGCTTGCTTTGCACGACCGTGTCAATTTTTTTTTTTTTTTCTTTTTTTTTAAGTACGCTTCAGAAATTTTATTTTCTACGAATAAAATATCTGATGGTTGGAAGTTTATGTCCGGTGCGCTTACGTATAAATAACTTTGTGTATCGGAGTACACAAAAGTACGAATGATTTTTAACCGTAATGATCAGAAAGGTCAAGGTATTAAATTCAAGACGGTATACTACGTTATTTTCAGGCTTTTAGATTTATTTAACGCTTAAATCTTCCATACCTTCTAAAGTTTCAAGCATCTTAAACGCTTTTATTAAAGTTTATCGAAAAACTAATATTTCTTGAAAAACTCAAAGCCTAATTTGATCGATACCTTCGATTAATTTCATACTTTTTTAATATTAAATATGTTATTTTAGTAATTACATACTTGAATATGATGGAATTTTAATTAAATAAAATAATTTATCATTAATGGTCAAACATGCGAATAAACCATTAACGTTTTTATTCGCGTATTTTCCCTCTTAAATAACGAGATTAAAATTTTTTGATTGTAATTATCAATTTTAATTACCATGAATAAAATCTATAAAATTAGCGTTTACGCGCACGTGTAACGTATCTCGTTGAAAATAAAATTAAAAAAAAGGAAGAAAAAAAAAAGTCAATATAAAAAAGAAAATTTACTTACACGAAAGAGAGAGAGAGAGAGAGAGAGAGAGAGAGAGAGAGAAGGAAAGAGTGAGACGTGTAAAATCTTGACAGTATCTCGGACCAATTTCAACATAAAGATCTAGATAAAAGTGCGAAGAAAATTAGCCAATCAAACTCAATTTTCATACGGAGAAATTTCGAGAATGTACTGGACATTGGCTACATATGCAAACGCTGTAAATATTTCTTACTTTTGCAGGCATTCGCAGCACGAGCATAGATAGAAGTAAAACCAAAGAGTAAGAGAGAGTAATAGAGAGAGAGAGAGAGAAAAGTAGAGCTCTCGAGGATATTATCCTAACATCGGTGTCCAACGACTTATGCACGCATGTGCGAGAGATAGGTCGAGAGAAAGAAAGAGAGTGGGAGGAAGAGAAAAAGATGGAGGGAACGCGAAGAGAGGTCAACGACGTCATACAGAGGCGCGCGTACATACACGCGGGAGATGCAGCTGCAGCATCACTACGTCCCTCTCTCCATCTCTTCCTTTCTCCCTCTCTCTCTTTCTTACTCACTGGTTCTTCTCCGTTCTAACACCTACGATCAGGAAATCTCTTTCCAGCGTTGCGTCGCACACACATATGCACCGCGCGTCTCTTCTAACTCTCGTACTTTTCTCCTCTCTTTCTCTTTCTCTCTCTCTTCACTTCTTTTGTGAGCTTTACAGTCCGTCGTTATGTGTGAAACGCGCGAGGGAAAACAAGAGCTTTTGCGAAGCTTTTTCTTGGACGGAGCTGAAAGCTACGAGGACGCGGGATTATTGCTACTCCGACTGTGTTTGCTTTGCTTTTTCCTTTGTTAATTCTTATGCTGGAATGTGTGGGTTATTGCTGAGCATGAATTATGGATTTTCTCTTCGAGTATTTATAAAGCGATTGTTGCTTATTATCTGTGTAGTAATTTTACGAAAAATCGGTTATTATTATTTACATTGTCATACGTTTATTTAATTAATGTAAAATTAATATGTAAAAGTAGCAACAAAAGTATTTTACAAAAAATCGGTTATTATTATTTACATTAACATAGGTTAATTTATTTAATGTAAAATTAATATGTAAAAGTAGCTCAAGTTTTGATTTTTAAATGTACACGATCGAATTTGATAAATTTATAGATAAACCTAACAATAAATATGCCTATTCGAACAAAATGAAGTTTTTTAAAATTTTTCAGGGGATAATATCAGATCGTCCGAAGATAAAATAGATAAACCAAAATATTTTACAAAATACACGGGGATATTATCGTGAATCTCGTACATCGTATTTCGCACGACGGCAAAAGTATCAAATGAACAAAAACGCCATGTATGTTTATGTGTTTTTGAAAATTTTATTTCGAAAACGAACATTTATCCGAAAACAAACAGCAAATACGTTGACGATAACTGCGTCAATTTTTTTTTATTTCGCGCGTAAACGACAATTTTTCCACACACCGCAGCTGATAAAAGTAAAAAAAAAAAAAAAAAAAAAAAAAAAAACATTAATTAGTCGATTTATTATCAATTCAAACGTTGAAGAAGATACGGCACTCGGAAAAAAAATGTTTAAACAAATGACCACTGCATTGAGCCACATTGACATTCATCTAAAACGTCCCTCTACTTCTCGAATATAAACAACGTCCTAATCCACATTTTTTCAACGAGTAGAGGAAAGGACAGAGATTCGCGCGTGGTCACAACTCGTCGCTAAAGAGATACGCTTAAACTGACTTTCTTTCTCTCTCTTTCTCTTTCTCTCTCCCTTCGTCCGGACGCGCACACAATGCAAACGAGATGTTCCGCGCGTGCGAGGGAAAGAGAAAGAGAAAGAGAGAGAGAGAGAGAGGGGGGGGAGGAGAAGAGTGAGGAAGCGGGTGTAAAATTATTGTTCGTTGTATTTCACGTGGAACTGGCGCGTATCGGCGGCAGCGGCGGTGGAGAGCAGTTACGCGATAGAGCGATATTTACCGTTGCCGAGCGCGTCGCGCCATCACTTATCCGAGAGACCGAGCGAACGAGAGAGAGAGAGAGAGAGAGAGAGAGAGAAAGAGGGAGAGAGAGGAGAGAGATAGACTATACGACTACTACGGCGACGACGAAAAGCCGGCCAGTTGCATCGATCGCGGGACAATGTATCCCCGAAGCCACGCTCGCTTTCTCTCTCTCTCTCTCTCTCACTCTCTCGCGATGCCGCCCCGTTAATAAATCCATTCGCCGGTGCTCCGACTTCCGGCGTGCGAAAACAACGCATGAATAATGAACGCGCGAACGGACCGCTTCTTCCCTTTCTTTTTTTACTTCCCTGCAGATTTTCCGTATTGTGTGCGCGAATTTTTCGACAAGTTGGGTTTTTCGGGGCGAACGCGACGTAAATCCTACGTGTCCGCGCTCGCGAGCGATCAAGCATATATGTATACACGGCTGCTCTAGTAAGCTAGTTTTGAAAGAGAAGAGGATGCGCGGCGTTCAAATGCGGTTAGAATAGGTTAGCCCTTATCTGTTTAGCGAGTGTGTGATTTTGAGGATAAAGGCCATGGTATTGTTTAATTACCTGATGTATTTGATATAATGTGGATGCATTATCTATTACCGGCCGCTCTTTTTAATAATATAGTAATTAAAGTTAATTAACGTAAATTTCATCTTTTTAAGAAGAGCTCTAATAATATAAGCGTTATAATTACATCCACGAACATTTATAATTTATAATTGATTTTAACATTAATAAGATAATACGTGTTTGATAAATAAAGTAAAAGTTATAAACGAACATTTACAAATTTATTACAAAGACAGACCGTTATATTATACTAATACGAGGGGTTTGACAAAAGAATAATTATCGATTAAATAGCGCCTTTCGTAATATTTTCCTGAAAATTCTATGCAGTTTTCGATTTCAAACGAACTAATTATGCATACATTGCGATGAATTTGCAAATAACATTGGATTTACGTACAATTTTAAATAAAATATATTAACGTTATGTTGAATTTGTAAATTACATTGGTTTTCCTAGAACAATGTTCGATCATGCAATATGCTTTTAAAAAATTTGAATAAATTAAAATTCAATCTCGTAATTAATAATTTAATCTCGTTTTATCAGTAATTCAAAATAATATTTTTCACAAATTGACATAGCCGTTAAAAATAATACGAGAAAAAATTTACTTCACATTGCAATACCGCAACGATAACGTAAGATACGTAAAACGTCATTCAGCACGATCTAATTGCGTAGAATCGAAGAATGTAAAATAAAACTACCCGACAGTATATACCGGACAGATCGCACGTATCGTTGCGCCAAATCGCAATGAATGCATCCGCGCTCGCGCGCGAGATCCGCTACTCTCCGTTCGTCCGTCTGTCCGATGCGAAAACAACCCCCTTACGTTGAGTCCCCGTGAATCTAAAGTTGTATCGGCTGTACAGTCTAAATGGAAAAAAAATTATTCACCGGTTTATTGTCGCTTTAAAAGTTTGCGTGTGAATAATTATCTCGTTATTAATTTGTTTAATTATTACATTTTATTTTTCTTTTGTATTATTAAAATTTTGCATAAATTAAGACATTTACGGAAAGTTAATTATCGAACGAAAAAATTTATAAGACTTTTCAAAAATTTTGAAATTATCGGTACGCGTATTGGGTATCTGTACTGTAACCGATGCAAAATTTTGTCACGTAAGCATACGTCAAGCGTTACTGGCATGTCGCATAGATACTTGATATTTATAACCGTACACCCATTTAAATTATAATGTAGATATTTGATATTTACTTTTGAACGTTTATGGAGTGGATGTTTATCGACGAATCGAAATGTATATTTACACGTTTTTACGCGTAAATATTTAATGCGCGATAAGGAGCGTATTTTAAAAATTATGCTATAAGGTTATAAAAATACCGAGTGACATATGGTAAAAAGTTTCTGTGAAAAGATAATAATTGTAGATTGTTATTTCGCAAATAGTCCTCGAAATATTTAATTTTGTATTTAACACTTTTTATAACTACAATTTTTATTTTATTATAAAATCTTAACCAACGAATATTGTTATCGATTAACGTTAACTGAAAATACATTGCAAAAATAATAATAAAATATATAACTTAATCAAAAAGTACTAGTCGCTCCCTTCGTTTCACCTACTTACTACCCCGAATGTACCTCAAGCGCATCCGCAGACTCTCTCTTCCTCCTCTCGGTCTTCTCATTACACGCATACCCCACAAGTAGCAACTTTGCTACCTGGACGGGCGCGGGTATATATGCATTTCGCAGCCGACGATCAGCCGACTGGCCCCGAGACAGAGAGAGATAAAAAGAGAAAAAGAGAGTGGACCAGGGGTCGAAATGAAAGAGCGCCTGCAGCTCGGCGCTCGGAAAATAAAAAACGCATCCTTTGGAAATAATCGCCCCTCGTCAACTGGCCCCTTTCTCTCTGTCTCTCTTTCTCTCTCTCTCTCTCTCTCTCTTGCGCTCTCCCTTTTTTAACTGGATGCTGATGACGATGATGATGCACACGCGTTTCTCGGCTGGATCATGTACACATGTATATACGTATTCGTTCATTCTTTCTTTCTTTCTCTCTTTTTTTCTCTCTCTCTCTCTCTCTCTCTCTCTCTCTATCTCCCTCTCCTTTTTTGGGCCGCGAACGGCCAGCTGCGGGTCAGTTTTCGACGGGCGCGCGGCGTATTAAGATGGTTACGCGCTAAATTCATCGCGTTGAGACCATCACGTTTATTTTTGGCCTCCGTATGCGGTCCGCGATGTTTAAGTTTTTGTTATTATTTGTTATTAATCTCGTTATTATTTGTTGATGAAAAAATATCGTTTCCCTATTCTCGATAACAGAATATAAACTATAAAGGAAAAATCTCTCGGCGTCTTATATTTTATTCTTGGAGGCTTATATTTTGGATGGAACGACGTAGGAAGATTGAAGAAAAAATGGCGGGAACCATGACGAAATCGTCGCCGATGAAATTTATCCGTACGTAGACGTCGAGAGACACGCGGATCGCGATTTTTACCCCTTTGGCAATACTATTTTTGTTATTTAACATTTAATTAAAATTTGAAGTTTTGGAAATGTGAAAATAATGCGCGGCGGCCCGAGGTGATGGATTTTACAGAATACGGTAACGTCGATATTTTTTATTTTATTTATTCTATTATAATTCGCAGTAGAAATTGCTACAATTTTACAAAGTAATTGTCAATAAATTAAACAGGCGATTAAAGCAGTTAGGTTTTTATAAAATTTTTTAATAAGGAATAAAACGTTCTTCCCAATAACAGAAAAGTCATTTGTGATTAAAGGAAGCAATTTTGCCATTTGCCGAGTGTTTTGAAAATTACAACGATTTTTGCCATGACGAAAGTAAAATTAAAAGAAGATAGAATGAAGTAAAAAATTTAACGTTGAAAAAAGTAAAAAGCGTATATAGTTTGATTACAGATAACGATATCAGAGTGAGTGTATTACAAGCATCGGATGCTAAAATTATTCGAAAGCGATTCGATCCGTAAGCGCACTCGTTCGTACGAACGCGGCGCGCGTGCGATGCATTCTCTCGGCGTATATTCCGCGGGAATACGCGTGATTTTTATTAATCCTCATCGAATTACCATAAACTTATAGCGGTTCTTGACGCAACGCGCCTGTAAAACTCGTACACGTACATATATGTATATATATATATATATACACACACATACACATATATATATACACTTGCCTACGCGTAGATGTGTAGTGCACGTATGATACGCGTGTGTGCGTGTAGGAAGAGCACGCGAGCGCGCGTAATAATGCGCCGTTATAATTTTGTTCGCGCGCCCGAGCGCTCGGCGCGGCAGTAGTATAGGAGTATAAGCGCCGGGGACGTTGGGCGCTAGCCGATTCGCAATGCCAGCGGCAGTAGTTGCCGTTGTACGCCGCGTTTCGTTCGTCTAGTCACTTAATTTTCAATTATCGAGACGCGCGTTACGCGGCTATTCGTTAGCAAAGCTCGCGCGGAATTTCGGTTTAGCATTTGACGTGTGCGTTTCGTTCGATCGATCGAATCGAGCGCGAGCGCACGCCAGCGCGCGCGTGTATACACGATACCGTGCGTTTCGAACACGCGGAAATTCCACGGGTCTTGAATTATTTTGGCTATGTCAAAGAATTTTGTACTCTCGTTGGAACACTACCGCACTGCCTCTCTCTGTCTCTCTCTCGTTGTATCGATTTTTTGTCGAGCTTTTTGAATTTTGCGCCTCGTGAATTTTGCATCTGGTGCAGAAAGACAAAGAGAGGGGGGGAAAATTTTTGTTTTTTTCCCTTTTTTCTCCCTCGTGCTTTCTCTCTCTCTCTATATCTCGCACTCTCTCACTCTCGTCGAACATGGAAATTCGCGCGGGAGAAATTTCGTATGTATGGACGAAGCTGAATTTTCACGGTGAGAGAATATTGTATCGAAAAAGCGCAGTGTAATTTGTGATGGGTATTCGTCTGGATTTTCGTGAAAATCGGTACAAAATGACAATATAAATTCATGCGGAAATTTCGAAAGAAGAGAATTTATTGAATTTAATTAAATTTTAATTAAAATTTTTGCGATAAATATTTTCTTGCGTTTTTAACGATATTAATGCTGGCGTCCAAAATCTATGGCATTATAAACAGTCGTAAACATAAAAATTAGTTTAGATATTTAAGCTGGAACGATCGACTGACCAACTAAATTCTCCCATTAATTATTCTGTTTTAGACTTAACAAATAAAATAAATTATTCAATTACGTTAATCAAACAAATTTTACTTCAATATCGATAAGATTTGAAAGTTTAGATAAATACCAATTATTTTCTAAATTATTAAAAATTCTTATTGTATATAGTAAATATTTTTTTTTTTTCGAAAGATAAAAATTTGACAAAATAAGTGACGAAACGTAGAGACGAATTATTTTTATATAAAATTAAACTTTTATAGTCATGTATTAAGTTCAAGATACTTCAAATTAATTTCTTTTGAAAACTTGAAATTATTTCGTTTAAAAAAGAACAGCTGAAATAAAGAGAAAAAAACGAAAAACAATTAACTTGATTGCCGAAATCAATATTAAAACGATGAAAAGTATTCATAACAGAGAACGCACGAATTAAAAGTACATACATACGCAATCCCGACTACTTCCAATTATCCAATTTTGTTATTCGAATGCATTCGGGATATCGGACGTACGTAGTGAAAAAAAAAAAAAAAAAAAAAAAAAGGAAAAAATAAATAAAAAAAGGTTCGTGCGCATTTACGCGCGCGTTTCACCTCTCGATATTCTCGATTTACGCAGACGTATACTCACATAACGAACGCAACGCGCAACGAATCGAATTCTTTGACGAGCAAAAATATACAGAATCTCCGACACAAGAACGCACACACGTACACAGACAACGAGGCCGCGGACTTCCCATCGATTCGCACATTTCGTACGGCCGCCTCCGCTTTCCCTCCAGCCCCTCTCTTTCTCTTTCTCTTTCTCTCTCTCTCTTTCTCTTTCTCTCTCTCTCTCTCCCTCTCTCTCTCTATCTTCCTGCACCTCCGCAACTTCCCCGCATTTACAGATGCTTGCAGCGCGCGTTATTCCCATCCCCCTTCGACGTTTGCGTATCTCGCGGCGGGCATTCCGCGATTCTCGCGCGCCGATAATTAATCCGCGAATGCATAAGCGTCCCCGGGTTGCGCCCGCCGTGGTTTTCCGTTGTTGTTCTTCCCTCTTTCGATGCTTTCGGCATCCGTCGATATTATATCTGCGAGTATTCACGCTATTTTTATGGTTCTTTAAGCCTTTTCTTTTTTTCTGAAAATACCATCGGATAGTTTACGATCCGTATGAAATAGATAAAGAGTTTGAAGAATATTCAAAGAACTTTTGTTTATCTATCCATTATGTAACAAAAAAAAAAAAAAAAAAAAAGAAAAAAATAATTAAATTACATTGCTCGAAAAAAATAAGTTCGGCAAAGCTACGGCAATTATTATACATCATTCGAGGGTAATGGGCCGGTTGACCGTGAGTTTCCGATGCGCCACGCCTGAAAGCCACTCGATCTCTGTCTTCGAGGAAGGAAGACGTTGCTATTGGGGGAAGAGAGAAAGGCAGAGAGAACGAGAAGTCTCCCCCTTTCAGAGCAGAATAGCTCTCCTGTGCCGATGTTCACCCATTTTTAAACGAGTCACTTTCGCAAATATTTTTCATCGAATGTTGACTTTTTCAAGCTAATCAAAACGTAAAAGAATCTCAAATTTAATTTTCAAATATATGTAAGTTAAAATTTGGATTTTTTAAAATCTTCGATTTGATTAACGAACTTTATCGATATTCAATTGCACAATAATTCTTTGTCGATTTTAGAGTGTAAAATTTCGAAAAGTTGCGCAATGTTCAACTTTATTTTTATCGATTTGGCACTCTTAACTTAATACTTTATACTTACTTTTAAACGAACTACATTTTGTCTAATACTAAAAATATTTTATAGGTGGGATAAAAGAAAATGATGCCAATTTCCAATTTAAAATAGTTATATTTGGTGATAAAAATAAATTATCCTGGGACGCATAAAAATGAGATCGTTAATTAACTTAATGAAAATATATTTACCATGAAAGTAAAAATTTACCGCTAAATTGGGTAACCTTAAAATTTTCATATTTCTTTTATCTTTGCATTGAAACTCGATAATGGAATTATATAACAAATCTAAAATTCTTTCGTCACGATCTGATGATTTTATTTTTAAAATTTTCAAAAGTTTAAAGTATATTTAAAAAATAAAACGATCGACGAGCGAAATCCTTCAAAAATAATATCCTACAAGCTCTGCAAGAGGAGGCCAGACGGCACGTCAACGCGCTCGAATTGCCAGACGCGGCTTTCGCGTGCTCGTTGTTGGCATCGGCGCGTTTCTTCGCATCGAAAGAAAAGGGTTTCGTCTCTCTTTCTCTCTTTATCTCTCTCTCTCTCTCTCTCTCTCTTCCTCCTTCCTCTTCAGACGTTAAAAATCTCGCACCCCAAAAAATCCGGGGATTCAAACACCGCCACTTGATGAAGAAGAGGGGGCCAAGAAAAATAATTACTTCAAGGGATGGAAAGAGAGGAGGAGAGGGGGAGAAAAGACGCGTTTCTCTTCTAGAGTGAGTGTAAAAAGTAAGAGAAAGAAGAGAGAGAAAGAAAAAGTGAACTTTTCTCTCTTGAACGGACTACTGAGAAAAAGTGGATGTGTATATATAGGCCTACCCTTCTCGCCCTCTTTTCATATCTGATGAGCCGAGGAATTACGAGGCGCTACACGGCTCTCTCTCTCTCTTTCTTCTTTTGTTTCCGATACTTAGTTTGATAACTCGGTGGGAGCATCTCTCTTATTCTTTTTCTTTTTTTTGCTTTTCTTTATTATTCGTTGCTTGTTTCTCTCTCTCTCTCCCTCCCTCTTTTATTTTTATCATTCTAATATTTTTTTTTTTTTTTTTTTTACTTTTTTCACTAAATTGTTAAAGCATATTTTGCATAAAATAATTTTAAACCCATTTACAACGTTATTACTATTTATAACTTAACTACTTCGTTTAAATATTAAAGATATTGCATGTTCATATAACGCACGATTATAATACAGAATAGAGCCATATTGATGCATTATATGTAGCTAATAAAAAGTTAATAAACTTAAAATATTAAAACATTGAATAATTGATGGAGTTTAATAAAAAGAAAAATAATTACTGTTTAGGTGATATTTGTGATTTATTTTTATTATTTGCATTAAATTATCATTAATGCCATGATTATCAATGTTATTATTATGAAATTTCGGTGCATGAATACCGAAATTCGAAATACTATGAATATACTTTATAATGGTTGGGTATTAATATTTTATTATATCCGTAATATGTACATATTAATATTAAAATATACGAATTATAAAATTTGTTTCATCATTGGGAATATTTAACTACTTATAGTCATTTAATGTGAATGTCGGTTTTTAATTTGTTTTAATAAAAAAAAAAGTACTACCGGAAAATATAATAACATTGAAAATGACAAACAAGGTAAAAAAAATAAGGTTAGTAATTCTTAGAAAAACCTTTTAAAAACATGATAAATCATCAAGAATAGAATTTATGGAAACAGACGATAAAAAGCATTGAAAACATCATACAATTCAAATTATCGGCAATCCAATTCGACGTAAAAAGAAAGAAAGAAAGAAAAGGTTCCGCTTTAATTATGACAAGCCGGCCGCTCGTGTACGATTAATATTTCAACGACTAGTAGGATACAACGATAATAATTTAATTCTCAAAAGCGCATAATATATACATTCCGGCCAATCCGATGTTATTTACAGCGCCGAAAAGTCCGCTCTCACGCACACATCTATACATACGTATGAGTAGAATCGCACATCCGCGAATCGAGTTGAAAGAGAGAGAGAGAGAGAGAGAGAACGCATGCCGATATATGGATATATATATATATATATATATATATATATATATATATATATATATACACACACACATATACATGCATGCATTCGATAAATCCTCTCTCGTCGGAAGCTGCCGGCGGAAATTGGCTCCGCGGTCGAACTCTTTTAAAAGCCGAAGAGAAGCGTATAAACACAGTCGCGTACAAAAAAAATAAAGGTAAGGGAAAAAAAGGCTCATTGAAAAATATATTCGCGCGGTCTCGGAAATCCTGCCTTTTTTATTCTCTCTCTCTCTCTCTCTATTTCTCTCTCTATTTCTCTCTCTATCTCTCAGAGCGCGACATTACGTACGATTATCGCGACGACAATTTTTCTCTTTTTCACGATTCCTTTTATTTTTTATTCACCCTGTTGCTCGCTCGTTCTCTCGTACACGCGTAGAAACGACTCTTTGACGGACGCGTACACGCGAATGCGTTTACAAGCCGCTCGCGCTCACGTGCGATGTGTGTTCTCATTTTTTTTTTCCTTTTTTTTTTGTATTTATCTCTTCGTTCGTTTGTTTCGACACTTTTCGTATACGCGAATTGTTTTCCCGATATATTGCTAAAACGCGTGAAATTCCATTTGTCGTTCGTATGATTTTTTAATTGCTTTAAATTTAAGGTTTAGATAGCAAATGAGAAAGTTATGAAATTTTATTAATGTGTTGAACATATCATTATAAAAAGTACATGTGTATTGTACGCAAAAATTGTACATTTTTATTGCACCAATGATTATTTTATGCCGTCGATGATAATCGAAAAATAGAATTATTTTTCATAATTTCAAAATTTTTCTTAAAAGCTTTAAAATATTTTAATATAATTTTGAAATTCCGTGTAAATGAAATATACATCCGATTAAGTTTAAACAAATTTTTAAATTTGAATATTTCCTTAATAGAAACACAACGTAAAAGTAAATTTTATTTTTTTTTTTTAACAATAAAAAAAATGTAGTTTTCAATAAATAATCAATAAAATAAATCGTTAACAATAATATCTTTATTCCTCCGCTTCGTTGAAAAATTAATCATTTCATGAAAAAAAAAAAAAAAGAAAAAAAAAAAAATCCCCGCGTCTATACGCCACCGCTACACGCATCCATAACTTCGCTAACGCTTCAGGGGGCGGTCCGAACATCATCGGAAGCTTTCGCTCGACCAAGCGTAATTTTTTTCCTGTTTTTTTTTTTTTTTTTTATTTTTTTTTTTATTTTTTAATTTTTTTTTTATTTTTGTTCACGGATAAAAGGCGTTTGTTGTCCGCCGACGCGCACATTTCTGAGCGCAGGCGAACCTAACGAGACCGAGGAAAAAAGAGAGAGAAAGAGAAGGAAAAGAGGGTGGGGTAAAAAAAAAAAGTGAGCGTCGAGCGACGACCCAATCGCCGCTGTTATTGATCAACAACAATATCGAAGTCCCGTATACGTCTATGTCTTTCTCCCGGTGTGTCACGTGCCTCGAGTGGATGCTTCTGTGCCCGCTCTCTGCTACATTCTTCGCCGTACGCGCGCACACACAGGGGGAGCACTAAAATAGAGACAGAGAGGGGGAGAAAGCGAGAGAGAGAGAGAGAGAGAGGGAGAGAAAGATGGCGTAAAAAAATGGACGACCAGCCGTCAGCGAGGGTTGCTCGCTTTCTTTATTTCTCTCGTCTTTACTTTTCTTCGGGCCGTCGCCGTCGCCGCTTCCTCGTTCATTGTCGGGCTTCCAGCGTCGTCTTTACACCTTTTCCCCTTTGTCGCGTTATTTTTTTGTAGGAATTTTTTAAGTGGAATGGGCGGATTTGCGGTTTAATTGTGCTTAAGTGTTATGATAATGCAACGATTTATTTTGTCTCCTCTGGATGAGGAGGTTTCTTTCTTCTCAAGTTACTTTTTATATACGATACCTTTATTCCATTGAGTTTGGGTTTGTAAAAAAATTTAATTTTAGTGAAGCTCGTAGAGCTCGTAAATTTAATAAATAAATATTTAAGATATTAAATAATAATTACGATAGAGATTCTTTTCTCTAACTTTAACATCATACAATATATTAATATTTTTTATCTTTTATAAATATATAAAATACTTTACGCACTTTATCTGACATATGTTTGAAAAATTCAAACATATTTTCGAATTAATTTTGTCAATGTATTTGTCGATTTATATTTTATTAATATTCAATGGTCGAAACTATAAAACAACGGAAAATCGTTTTATGCCTTGATTATTGGATGATGCCGCTGCGCGATTATTAATAATTTTATTGGCACGCTATATATTGCGAAAAGTAATTTCGTTTTTACTATTACAAAGGACATCGAAAAGATACAAACATTTCCCTTTTAAAAAAAAGAAATAACGTTTGGTCGTTAATGACTACTTCCTATATATATTTTTAAAAAATACGTTTTAGAAAGAGAGTTTATACATTTTTTCGTTAATTATACTAAAATAAAAAAAATTTATTATTTATAACCGTCCTTTTTTGCTTACAAAAGTACATTAATTATTTTACAAATTATGATGTGAGATGTGGATAAAAATATTATTATTTTCAAAATTTTAACTTTTTTAAAATAAATTATCGTTTATTTTTTTTTGGACAAATTCCAAAACAAGGTTTGCGTAGTATATAAGCAACATATATTATATTTTACATCGAGAATTAAATACATATAATATTATTAAAATATACGTATAAATTTTATCTGAGCATAAATTATTATGTAATCAACATGTAGATGCATAATTTTGAATGATTATAATATTTTAAATAATCGACACATGTCAAAATACTAATAAATTACTTAATTAAGAAAAGAAGGAAACCTCTTTCGAACGCTATTCGATCAATTAGTACCAGAGATATCCAAAGTATAGATTAAAAAGAAAACTCGAGATACTTTATTTCGCGAAAATCATTATCTCTTTCTCTCTCTCTCTCCCACTCGCGAATATAAATTGAGTTTGCAACGGCGACGGGTTACAAAGTAATCATCAGACCGGCCACATTGCGTTAGCACAAGCGGACGCTTCTCTCTCTCTCTCTCTCTCTCTCTCACCATTGCCACTAGTGTCGTATACAAAGCGCGTACGTACACACAAATACGTATACGTATATATACATATACATATATACATCTGTGTATGTATACGAGGCGGACAAGCGGCCGCGCGAGCTAAATTACGTTATATCTACGGAAACGATTGACTTCATTCATGTTAACGCTAACGCGATTTTTTAATTATTCCCCTGTACCCGAGCGTCCTCTTCATTACCTCATTACTGTATGTGTACCTTTACCTCCCTCCCATTTCAATTATTTATATTTCCTCGTTATTCTGTACGCGGCTCGAGCTTTTTTTTTTTTTTTTTTTTTTTTTTTTTTTTTTTTTTTTTTTTTTTTTTATCGAATAGTCATCGATATGGCGCGCGATGTTTGTTTTACGCTAATGTGATTGTTTTGTTCACTGAACGCGTTCATGATTGAAAGAAGAAATAAGTTTTTACGTTAAATTAAGCATTTTCCATATAACGGTTAATATTGTGTAAATAGGTTGAACGGTAAACATTGATTGATTCAAAATAAACATCAGGAGAATTTTTAGCGTTACAAATCGCGTCCGCGCGTATTCTAGTTTAATTTCATTTCTGTATGAGATTTTTTTTTCTCCCTTTTTTATATTTCGATTTTAATTTAGTTTCATTTAATTTCCAATCAATTTTTGTTTATGATGACGATTTTTCATTATTTTTTCAATTGCTCGAGCGAAAAACGTCGGCTGTTTAGCTAAAATTTTACGCTGAATTCGATCGTCGGTATAGTAGTCGCGTCACGAAATAATTGTCGTAATATATTTTCAATTAAAGCATCTTATTTTTAAATTTTAAAGAATTTCACATTAATTTTCATTTAACAATTTATCCGAATAATTTAAATATCATATACTAAATAAGCATTTTTCGCATTTTTCTTTTGCTCATGTGCACACATATATTTTTTTACAACGAGACGAATCGTAGTGGGAACACAATCGAGTCCGTAACTTTTTTTTTCCCGTTATCGTTCCTCTTACAAACGGATTTGTCAACGTTGAGCTTTATGAAATTTTTATTTATTTTTTTATACGAGAGAGCTTCATGATTCTGAATTTCCATGTTGTTATTGATTTTATGCAATGTCCATTATTCAAAATGACGAGCTCATGGGAACGTACACGCCATCGAATTGAATATAAATCACCTAAGTCAAAATAAATATATGTACGTATCGATATGTATATAAATCTATATTCGTCAACGTCGAATATTATGTTGAAAAATAAAATTCAATATCAAATTCCTCGCTTTTTAATCATATATTTCAAAAAAAAAAAAAAAAAAATAAATATATATATATATTTAAAAAAGTTTTCTCGTAATTTTAAAGCGAATCGTAATATTTTTAGAGCGCATCAATTTTATCTGCCGTAGAATGCTTAATTAATGAGAACAATGCATATTCTTGTTTACCATATATTATAAAATTTAATTTTTATTTGAGTATAATTTTAATATATTACTGGATTATTGATTGCGTTATGTTAATGCATTAATTATACACTGATTTTAGCCGAGTATTGATCGCCTCTGAACATGAATTTGATATTTTGCCGTAATATCGAATTTTAAATATTTTTTAAATATCTATCGATTTATTAAATTCAATGAATGTTCATATTAATTGTTGTTAAACATTAAACAAACGGCAATAATATTTAACGATGAATTTCAGTTTCAATGAATCCATCCGTTTTTATCAAATTTTAAAATAATTGTCGTTAAAACTCTTTCTTTTTTCTTTTTTTTATTTTTAAATGAAAGTACGGCACCAACATCGGATTAAAATAAAGCTTAAAATATTTCCCACCGAGGCATTACTTGGCTGTAATCTAAATACCAAATATTACGACGCGATCGGGCATTCTTATAAGACACAACCCAACCGTCAAGCATCTTTTCCCAACCCTCGAGGCTCTTTCAATTATTTCTTATTTACTGGGCGCGTGCGGCATATAACCAACGGTGTTACTTATTTCCCACATTTATACATCTCGAAGTTCTCTCTTTTATTTCCCCTTCTCTCTTATTCTCTCACTCACGCTCGCTCTCTCTCTCTCTTTCGTATTTTTCGATGTCTCAAGGGAGTGCGGTACAAGCGCACGCTGGCGCGCAAAAATCCTGAAATTTTATACCGCGTTTCTCGTTGTTAACGTCCCTATCTCGCAACTTTAGTACCAAGTTTTTAAAGCTTCCATTAACGCTGATACCGCCACCGGGTCTATATCTCTCTTTTATTCTCCGATTCACGCGAACGCTTCTTTCAAACTCGTATTCTTAAACTAGCTTTCTCGATTGTACACGCGTTTTAAGTTATGTACTTTTTATATATTCTATTCAATCTTGTTCAAATAATCAATCAATCTTTATTAAGCGTAAGTAAAAATTTTTTTTTTTTTTTTTTTTTTTTTTTTTTTTATAAATTTGATAATTATTCGCGGAAAGGAATAAATTCGTCGAAAATTACCATCGGGTTAATCGTACGAGCAGAATATTCGAATAACTATTTTGCACGCTTAGCCGATGTATTTTAAGATTCGAAACGAGAAAATTTATTTTTTATAAGAAATGGCTGCTGTTTCCTCTCGAAGCGTCGTTTCTGACGACTCCTGGCAATTTGCCGAGTGCCGCGTGCGCGCCTCGCTCTTTTCGCCGCCGGTCACGCTTTGCACTTTTCATTTTCTTCGCCGCGTGCCGTCGTCGTCTTCGTCGTCGTCGTCGTCGTCGTTGTCGTCGTCGTCGTGCCGTCGCTGCTACATGGCCGAGGCATAAACGCGCACGCGGCTTTCCACTTATCGGGCAAAAAGAAGATATCGCATTTGCGTATATACGAAACGAAAGTGAAATAGCGCTCACGAGGAAGAATATCAGAGACGAAAAGTCACACCGGTTGCCAATGTTTTCTTTGTCGGTGGTCCGAGCCTTCGTGCAAAAATAAATTGGTTTCGAAGATAATTGATTATTGTTTTTTTTTTTTTTTTTTTTTTTTTTAACGAATCGAGACTATGAGTATTATCGTTTGCGTCAGGAAGCGAATCAGCGCGTTTCTTTTTGACGTTTTTAAGTTATTATAATAATTTATAATGTTTACGTTAGAAGAAACTTTTTAATTTTTATAATTAAACGAATATAAAAAAGAATGCAGATTCGAACAAAGGAATTTCTTTTGCAAGTTACTTTTAAAATAATCTCAGACGTTTGAGAATTTGTTTGCCAAACCATTTCTACTTATAAAATCAAACCTATTTCTTATAATTTCTATTCTAGATTTCGTACATTCATTAAATTTCAGATTATAAATGTTGAATGATTATATCAAAATAATGAATTGCTATAATATATATTGTTTTTAACTGTATTCTTAAACTTTTAACAAAGTCTTATTCAACATCTAGTTTTAGCAGTAACTTAAGTAAGTTAATATAAAGAAGAAATTGAAAAAAGAAAACACATTAACTGTACATGCAGTCAAAAAATTTTTTCTCAACTTTCTTATCACTATTTTTATTTTACAATCCAATCATACATTGCCTTCAAGGCATTACTATTATAATTGTCCTAATGATTTACTAATGACTTTTGATTAAACCTAACTAAATATTCAAAACCATTTGCATATCATGATATAACTGTACATTACCGTTGGTTGAAAAATTGCAAATATATTTCATTTGGATGCTATAAAAATCTATGTAATTTCGATCTATTTAAAAAATAAAAAATAAAAAATGTAAAAAACCAAGAGGTCGCAATGCTCGCAGATCGAACGGCTATTAATAATCGAATATATGTATATAGGCTGAAACCGACATCTTAAACTTGTTCTCAAGGAGAGAAAGAGAGAGAGAGAGAGAGAGAGAGAGAGAGAGTTTTGTTATAGCCAACCGCATCACGCTCGCGTAATTTTTTTTATTCTCCACCCACAACTGGGCCGCAACAGAGGCGAGCCACCGCCGGCGCTGCTTTCGACGGCGGTGGCAGCCGAAACGCCGGGGCGATATATAATTTACGTGCGCGCGAGAGAGCTCTAGCCGACAACGGTGTGACGCGACACGGTAAATTAGACGCGAGGGCTCCCTCCGCCACCGGAAATTTCCCGTTCCTCTCTCTCCCTCACCCCTCCCCTCCCCTCTCTCTCTCTCTCATTCTTCCTTTCTCCCTCATCTCAATCTCTATATCTCTCTATCCATTTCGTTCTATCTCTCTAGCTTTCCCGGATGCGAATCGCCGATCGGAAAGTTCTAATTTTACGAGAGAGTTTCGCGAGATTTTTCAAGGCTATTATCGAGGCTCCTCGATGTAAAAACAAACAAATTTTTCCGCGCGTGTGCCTATATAAGACTTCGCCAAAAATCCATCGCGGCATTTGTTGCATAAGACGCGAGAAATAGAAGCGCTTCGTATAGTTCAACCTCCCTCCACTTACTTACCAAGAGCAAGCCCCGGTGAACTTTTGCGTTGTGCTAAGTCTACGCGAGGGAATATAACTTTTAGGGAATATAACTCATTGATCAAAAATTCCACGTTTCGTTCTGATTTTTCGCCAAATTTTCAATCGCGTGGTAAATCTTTTTATACGCGATTTAACTGACTAAACGCTTGTGTCAGCGCGATTATTATATGTATAATGTCAACAATTGAAAAACTTATATTTATCTTTTACTGTATTTTCGTCGTTTTTTTTTTTTTTTTTTTTTTTAAATACATTTTTTTATTCTATTTATTCAAATATATTTTTATAAATATGTTTTTAAGACAATGAAATTTATACATTATTATTACGTAAAATCTCGGATCGATTTAACGATTAAAACGCGCCTCTTTCAATCGATTTCGCAACTTTTAATGCAATCGTTGGCCATGCATTTTTGACACTTTCAATAATTAATCCGTTATTTTTAATCCCCGAGCCATGAAAATAATAAAAATATTGAAATCAAGCATTATTAATTACGGGTATTGTTTGTCCAAAACAAACAGCAGCCGTAGACCAATTTTTTTTTTCTTTCTTATTCATCGAGCTAAAATTAATGCAAATTTCATCATTTTTCCATCGATTTTTACTTTCGAAAACGTTATTCAACGGATCGCTTATATCCTGTTTGAATAATTAGTATAAATGTTCAATGTTGATTGATCAATTAAGGAAACATTATGAGCGCATATTCGCGCTCGTTCGCTCGCTCTACGCAAAGAGAGCCTTTGAATGCGCTAATTGCAAACATTCGCTTTTTCCGACTAATGCACGTTATGCAAAATTTCAGCCGATTTATTTATTTATTTTTCTCAAAGGTTTTTTTTTCTTCCTGTCCCATTGTTTTCTTACAATATATCGAGCGCGAATTAAAAATTAATAAGCTCGTTGATATCGCGCAACTAATTTTAGGTGATCCATATTTTACAAGATATTAGATTTTCCTTGAATAATTTATATACATGTTGTAACTAATGTACCTATAGCTTTATGATATCATGAATATTTTAAACTGCTATTGTAAATTATTGATTTTATACCGTTATATTCATCCATGTATAATATAAGCATAAATAAATACGCGTAATTTATTATAACATAATATAAATTTAAATAGTGTATCGATAAATAAATGCATGTTTTACTTGTCAAGTATATACATTCTTTTAACTTTTTAAAATTGTAGATATTTACGCAAGTGAAGAAAAGTTACAATATTTGCGAAATCAAAAAAAAAAAAAACAAAAGTCGAATCCGAGTAAAATTTTCAAGGGTATTTTAATTTTTTCGTACGATTACACCGTAGCAACAACAACAACGTAAGCATCAGAAGTGAAAACCATTGGTGGATACGAGTTTATGAATATACATATATGTGTCGCGGAGAAAATGAAAATCAAACACAAGCTGCAAGCCTACAACTACAGTTCGTCGTCGTTCGACGAGTTCGTTCGTTCGTTCGTTCGTTCGATGCACGCATTATACAAACTCGCTCAACTATATGCGCAAGCTTGTGCAGGAGCCTCGGCCGATAAACAAATATGACCAAATAAACGTTGGCTGCGCCGAGGCGAACTTCTCTCTATCCTCATCCTCCCCGCGCGCATAAATATTTTTACGCGAGCTCACCTACGGTATATAGCTTCGGCTCGTCGCCGTTGCCGCCGCCTTTTGCACTCTGCCTCTCGCGGTAAACCTAAAGAGAGAGAGAGAGAGAGAGAGAGAGAGAGAGAGAGAAAGATTGCGTAAGTTATCTAGAATAGCCAGTCGTGCTACTGCTGTTACTACTCTTCAAAATGGTGGATTTTTCGGATCGGGAACAGCAGACGCACTCGCGCGCTATGTACGAGTCAAAAGTAGACTACTTTTGCCAACTGATGTATAGCCCCCTCCCCTCCCCCCCCCCCCCCCCCACGGTGTCAGGGTCTCCGACAAAACGAAAGAGAGAGAAAGAGAGAGAGGGTGCGTTCAAGGATGGATTATTTTCAATGCGATGGGCATCGATTTATTGTCCGTTGCAAGAATTACTTGTTCATCCTACTTCTGTCGATTTCCGAAAATCACGTGCATATGCCGCTGGCTACACGTGTGTACTTCGATCAGGAAATGACCGAGATTTTTTTTTCTTTTATTTGTTGCAACTTTGAACTTTATTAAAAGAAGCGTATTATATTTTCGGTTTAATTATTGTCGTTTTAAATTAACCAAGATTTTTTGAAGAACGTTTCGTTAAATAATAAACAAACATTTTGATTAAATATACGCTCGGCTTCTGAAAAATAATTTGGCACGAAAATTAATTGATCGAATAAAATGCAGAAAAAACAAACAAACGCGAAAAAAAGGACGAAAATAGCGAAATATCGAGACAGCGTGTTATGACATTTGGCAAAAATACAACGATCTAATTGATATTATTTTAAATACTTTATTCAAAGTATTTTTATTATTTTTTATTTTTTCGAACGAAATCTTTTATTTAGAATATATATATATATATATATATATATATATATATATATATATATATATATGTGTGTGTGCGTGTGTGTGTGTATATTCCTAGAGAAAAAGCATACGTAAAGTGTAGAGTATCCTCGCGTTACGTGGCAGGCACTACACTCGAGTGGAAAAAATAAAAAAAGTAGCGATAGTCCGAGGAATCTCGGAAAGGACTCTGCATCTTTTGCGCGATCTCCCTGATAGGGAATCTAATTTTTCACACAACTATACGCTCTCTTTTACTCTTTCTCCCCCCTCCCCTCTCTCTCTCTCTATTTTCCGTTAATTAAAACATTAAATTGATTGCGGCAAGTGGCTGGCGTCTCGTCCATCGAGAGAGCGAGAGATGTCTTTTTGCTCTTTTTCTTTCTCACGGTGCGCGAGCAGCTAAAATAAATGAAAATGAAATCAATTATAAAACTGTTTGAGGAGCCTCCAAGGCACCTCTGCGTTACGTTCGCTTTTTCCCTCGCGTAAGCCACCTTGTGCCCCGCCGCTTTTCTTTCGCTCTTCTTCTCGATAGGTATCCAGAGAGAGAGAGAGAGAGAGAGAGAGAGAGAGAGAGAGAGAGAGAGAGAGAGAAAGAGTAACAGCGCTCGATCTTGAATTTTCTTAATTAAAAATCTACGGGCTTCGCTTTCAATTAAAAACCGACTAACCGTTCACTCCCTTTTCTTCCGATGGGGCGAAAACGCGCGCGCGCGAGCCATCGTTTGCTCTCGACTTCGCTTGGCCCGCCGACCTACGATTTCATTATCTCGATTCAAGCCGAGCCTCCATTTTTCTTTTTCTTACCCTCCTTCGAATTATAAAGATTCTACGGCTCGTCGCGTGCGCGAGCGCTGCCTTAAGAAAATGTTTACTTTTTTTTTTTTTTTTCTTTGTTGTTTCTCTCGTTGTGACGGAATTATGAATAAATTTTTGAAAATAATTTTTAACTACATATTCTCGTACATTTAGTACAGAGAAATAATATTATTCTTCATGCTTTCTATAATTTAAAATTATCTAATTTTTATAATGATGTAACTAATATCATATATCTCAGATAAGTAACTTATCTGTAGATAATTTCTTTCTTTTTTTTTTTTTTTTTGCTTTTTTATAGTATAATTCAAAAAAGTCTAATGTATTATATAAAATGAAATTAAATACACAATATAAACGTTGATAATAATGGCCCATCTCTCGCGATAAAAATTTCGTCACTTCGTTCACTGGGGCATTGTGCTCGTTCGAGCGCGATTTCACCGCCGAGATTCTTTCGCGCTCGCTCGATTTATTACGCCCTTAAATCTCCAAAGAGTCGAGCTTCTTCATCTTCTTTCGTAGTCGAGTCTTTTGTCCTGCTTCTTCGCTCCTCGTCCGCGCACTTTTACGAAACTTTCTTCTTCTTCTTCTTCTTACTCCTCGCTAAAATTTCATTACGAGCACAGGACTTCGACGACGAGAAGGAAGAGGAGAAGGAGGTGGAGAAGGAGGATAACGTCGCGGCGATAAGCGCAAGCAAGTTTTCGCGCGCGCTCGCGTGAAATATTGCGGGCTTCAGAAATCTTATTCTCTTCCTTTCTTAGGTGCGAGAGAGAGAGAGAGAGAGAGCGAACGGCTTTTTCCACTGTTAATTGGCGGCGGACGAGGATTAGCCGAGAGGAGCTTTCGGTTCCCGAGAGCGTAAGCTCGTATCTACGGCGGAATGACGTTTTTTTTTCCAAGAGACGACGAGTCAACCGAGTCCTCGGCTCGCGATATCTTGTTCTTCGTTCTTAAGCCTCTCTCTTTTATCGAAGAGCTGATGAGGTCTTTTTGTCTCCGAGTTTCGCGGGTTTTATGAAGGTTGCTTCGTTTCGAAAGTTTGTTTTTCAATTGTAAAAATTTTACGTTTCTATTCTTTTCTCATGAGCTCTTATGACAATTTTTTCTATTCTTTAATTATATAAATTTGCAAAACTGATTTCTTTTAACAAATATTTTTTTACTATAAGGAATAAACTTTTTTATTATACCGATTGAGCAAGAAAAATATGCAAATTTATAATTGCGTATTCAAATGCGCCTATTGACGATCTCACGAAAAGTCGTAACAAATTACAGTCTAAATTTATCGAAATTTACGGAAACGCATTGTCGTGACCTGTGGGAATACAAAGAAATTCGCGAATGACATAACTTTAAAAAATCTCGTCGAAGAATATATTGAAGGAAATATCTGCGAAATGTAAGCGAAAGATATCAAGTCTCATTGAAAAACACATTTACTTCGGGTTTGGGTCGATTATGAAATATCCTGGAACAAAGAGTTCACATGCCAAAAATATTTTGTAAGATTTTATTCGTGTGTCGTAATGAACATCCGTTTACTTAATAATTCACAAGTGGTGTCAGATCTCTTATTAATTTACATCAATAAATGCAATAAAAATCGTTAATATCATTTAAATGTAAAATTAAACTTAGAAGTTAAATGTTATAAAAAATGAAGTATTTTAATCTAATGAAAATTTTACTTCAATAATAAATTAACTATAACAATTGTAATGCTTTGTATTGTTTCATAAATAATATGTAATATTAAAATATAAAAAATTATGGATCATAAAAATGACCTTAAAATAACAAAGTATTCTCTATTTTATCCACCTCATTTCCAAGAAATCTCTTTCAAACGCCACAACTGTCACATTAAAGGGACGTAACGAACTAACCTCGTCGAACCAATTGATCGTTTCCTCGTTACTCTTCGCAGTTCCTCGTTGCAAAATCATAATCGCCCTCCATACCCCAAAAGCGCATCGAAAGTCGCGCAAGGTCGATCTTTAAGTATCCCAACAAAAGAATCTTCCCCAGCGGTCTGACAAACGCGCGAGCGCGCGCTTTCCCATTGGCGGCGTAACCGCATAATTCACATTAAACAATGAACGAGTCTCGATACCCATCGATATTCTCTCGCTGGCGCTTCAAGGACGCGCGCCAAGAGAGACCTCCGTGCGACTTTTTTTTTCCTTTTCTTCTTTTTTATTTTCGTCTTCTTTCCGTGAGTAATCGCGTTTTAAAAATGGAAGGGAAGAAGAAGGCTCGTTATACCTCGTAACCGTGTGGTGTATGTGTATGTATGTGTGCAAGGCGCTTCGTTGAGCGTCGCAATCGCGCGTATATTTCTTTTCTCTCTGCTCGTTGCGCGCGTTTATATATAAAAAAAACTCGAACAAGAGAAGCTCTGAGGGCTGTCATTTCGTACCATATTGCCCTTTGGCTTAACAATTGAGCGAAGAAGTTCAAAACTACCGACTTCGGCTTTTAAAGACGATTGGAAAAAGCTAAGAGTTTACTCACACATGCATACTCTGAGCGAGGAACGAACGGGAAAAATAACGTTGCCGATGTACCGAGCGGCTATAGACATTTAAGTACACGCAATGTCGGCTTGGACTCCGCAATTAGCTCGTTAAAAAAGAAACCGGGCCGCGTCGTATACCACGAACGGTTGCTTTTATGCGCGGTGCCTCCGCCTCTCTCCATTTCACAACGATATATAAATATGTTTTGTTGGCGCGTCAGCGCTATGGGCCTTATTTTAACTACAACGAGATTTTTATCGTTGCTCAGTGTGTCTTGTTTGCCTACTGATTATCAGTAGTGTCTATATGGTTAAAATTTTTAAAACCATTTTGTTGCTTCTATTAAATAGATTAAAATTGTGTCTATTACGCGATTTGATTTTCCCATATGGGTTTTTTAATTTTAAAAGCTTGTTTTTATAAACTTATAAGCTTTTACTTTAAAAATTGATAACTTTCGTGTTTATAATTTTTTTTTTTAATTTTTGTACTTCAATACAAGTAAATAATAATAGATTGTACTTTTTTTTTTTATTTTTAAAAATAATCAATAAAATTTTGTAATCAATTTTAATTAATGAAACTTGTTTAAAAAAATGATAAAAAAATAATACTTCAAAAATAATATGAAAAACAAATCAGGGAAAAATCATTGAAAATGCAGTTTTAAATTTCACAATGGAATAAAATGCAATATTTTCACGACTGACAAATGCACGATTTATTCGTTGGAAATCTAGCAACAACAGATTTACCGAAAACTAAATTTCCCTGTAAAACGTCAGGCTCATTAACTTTGATTGAAAATAAAAAAAAAAGCTCCTCGCTTTCGTAGTTGAATTCGTAAAAATAAAAAAAATAAAAAAAAAAAAAAAAAAAAAGAAAAGAAAATTCATGCAACTGTGGAAAGAAGAGAGAAAGAAAAGAAAAATTTGCTCAAAATAAGAAAGCGTGTTCAGCGCTTGCGCGCTCTTGCGATATAGTATCTCCGATAAATAATCGCCCTCCGCTTGCACATAGGCGCGCGCGTACACAGAGGCACGGTTCGCACCGTGCGCTTCATCGTCGTAGGTCATGGCACCTAAATTCGCGGCGGCGTAGGTGGCATGCGTGCGTGCACCCGCACACACACAAACAAACACACACATACATACATACAAGTATATACGTGTACACGCGATTGTACATATACATACTTACACGGCACGAGAGGGATAGAGAGCGAGAGAAAGGGCAGTGTGCTTTAACGCAGCAGCAGCTTTCCCGCGAGCCAGTAGCCCCGACACCGCAACCGAAGTATCGATTGCCCGAGCGGTAGCGGAGCGAGCTGGGCGAACACCAACGGCCGTACGTTCGCTCTATCTCTTTCTCTCTCTTTCTCTCTCCCTCTCTCGTGGCAAGAAAATAACGCAAACTTCCTCGGTAGGTTGGAAAGTTTGCCCTCGTCCGTTGCCCTATTCTTCCTCTCTCTCTCTCTCTCTCTCTCTCTCTCTCTCTCACTCTCTCTCTCTCTCCCCCTCCTCTTCCGATAGCGAAATCTTTAGGTCCGCTCTTTGATATCTAATCGAATGAAAACAATAACATTTTTGAAAGAATACATAGGCGTACGTTTTTGGGATGAGCTTTTTTGAATGGCAAAAGTGGGGAGATGAGAACGAGAGGGAGATGCAAAAGGGAAGCTTTTTGGGGATGCACTTTCGGACGACGACGGAAATTTCGAAAGGGTGTAGACTGATTGGAAGGTGATGGGGTGAACGTCGACCACCGAACCGCATCCCGTAGACAATTTTATTTGCCGGATGTTTTTGGGTTTTGTATTCTGGTTAGCACGAAGAATTGCAAGAATTTTATTTCTTTTTCTTTTTAATTTTTTATATTAGCTATATAATGTTATTGAACTGGTTATTTATTTGTAATTCATACATGAAAAATGTTAAAAATACCTGTAAAAAATACCTATGATTAATTAATTGACAAAAAAAAAAACTTGTAAATTTTGAAAATTACATCGAAAAATAAATTGAACGGAAATTATATTTTATTAATAATAATTATTTTTATTGATAATTTGTAAATGAAAATTTCAAGATTGCGGATTCAATATTTATAAAAATTAGTTCAAACATCTCCTTTTGAAAAGCAAGTTATGCAGATTAGGATCATGAATACATTAAAACACTGTTAAAATCTTAAAGTAGTAAATTGAAAAATTACACGCTAGGAATTTGTAGAATCTAGGACAGCACAAGTATAATTTTCTTTTAAGAATTGCTAAATAAATTTTGTTTTTAGAATAAATTTCTAAATTATATACGTTGAAAAATGTATTTCGTGAAAAATATTCTACTTTAATTTTATATTTATCTTTAATATAATTAATTATTAAAAATAAACTTTTTTGATCACCATTACTTCTACTAATATAAACTATAAATAGTAAAGCTCGAGTAAAAATTTTATTTTTTTATCAACACGATCTTCTAATCTAATCTTTTGCATATCCTCCCATCGATAAACAATAAAATAAACAATTAAAAAGGCAAGTCATACTTTAAAAGCAAATGCCACTTGAAAGAAAAAAAACTTTTCTCTCTTTCTTCTCTGTCTTCCTCGCGACTACTTTCCAGTCCTATCCGCCTACGCGGCAATGCAACTCCGTTCACGATATAGATCTGCACCTACGTAAAACTAACGGAGCGTCTTGTTTTCGCCGAGTCCGGCTCTCTCTCTCTCTCTCTCTCTTGCATGCGCGCGAACACAAGGAGAAAACGAGGGATTACTTTCTGATTTAGATTTTATCGCGCGCGCCACTTCTATCCCTCCCTCTTTCCTTCTTTTCGTCTCTCTCTCTCTCTATATATATGTTTGTCTATCTATCTATCTATATATCTAGCTATCTTTCTATCTAGCTATCTTTCTCTGGGTCCCCACGTTTAAACATTTCTTCATCGTCTCTTTCTTTAAAATAAGAGAGAAAGAGAGAGAGAGAGTGAGAGAGAGAGAGAGAGAGAAAGAGCGGAAAAGAGCTTGCGAAGGTTCAGCCCTCGACGCAGGTCCTCCGTCTCCAAGCGCGAATATAAAGGAAAGTCCTTTGTTTTTACTAATTACCCTCGTACTCCCGACGTCTCGACCCTTTGGACCTGCGAACCTTTTCTCCGTCGATCATTAGGCGACCAGCCAAGAGGCTGTCCTCTAAGACGGCCTTTTTCTTCTCGATGATCGAGAAAGACGCGCGAGTCCGAGTCTCCTTACAGGAGAGGATTACTTTGAATTGTTCGAGTTTTCTTCTTTCTTTTTTCGTCCTTTTTAATGATGCCTCGTCCCATTGATCAAATCCCAGTCTCCTTGAATTTTTATATTTAAACTTTTTTTCATGGATATTAAATTTGAGTAATCATATGCAATGAAAATTATCGCTACATTTTAGAAAGCCAACACGCGAAAGCACATTGCAGACGGACAAGTAATAGTACAGCTGGAAAAAAAAAAAAAAATTTCGCGAATGCCTAATACAACGCATCTCTATGTCTCTTCTCTTTTTGTCCATCCTAACGCACATCAGAAGCGCGTGAACCGCGCGTTGGCCTTTCTTTTATTTTTTTACACGCGCGCATCATACCTGAGCTTATGTGTGTGCGTTTGTGCGTTTCGCAATTTGCATGAATAGAAGCTTCAGAAGGAGAGAACGGCGGCAGCTGTCTAGGCAAAAAAATCAGGGCCGATTGGTCAACCGTAGCCCGCTCGGTCGCGACTTACTCATTGTTGCTATTATAGAGCGCTTACGGCCGGTGGCCCTATACGCGTCTCTTTTTCTCCCCCTTCGTTAACGTCGAGGCCTCCGAGGCGCGACGCGACTATGCTTCGCGGGGTTAATGTATACTTGTAAACGTATACCGCTTGTTTACGGTGCTCTCGACGTGCGTGTTTTCTAGCGGTTACGATGAAAGATAAAAAAAAATATATATGTAAATAAAAAAATAAGCGAACGATTTTTCTTTTAAACTCGAGTGCAATATAATCTCGTTGGTCCTTTTGGCGATGGACCGAAATATTAATTAGGTGAAATTTAAGCGTCAGCTCGCGGATTATTATGAACGGTTGCGATCGTTACCTGCGATGATTGACAGTCTAGTGATTACTTCTATTCTAGGCAACTGTTGTTTAGAACGGTTTTAAGTACCGCGAGTACTCTTACTGTAGTTTCGCGCATATTTAATGAAATTCCTCCGTTTTATTTTTCGAGTTGTGGTTATTTTCTAAAGAACAGCGCGAAAAATCTTATGTACAATTGCATGCCTGTATTTATACGAACAATTATCTAATTTAAAACTTTAAATTAACGAAACAACGAACGATTTAAAATACTACTTGGATAAGTACTTATTGGGTACAGAAATTTTTCATTCACGACATGCCATTACATCGACGAGCCGATTTCCAGTAAAAATAACAACATTATTTATCCTTATTGAGATAAAAACTTCTTTGAGACAACAAAAAAAAAAGCGAGAAAAGAATTCTTTCTCAAGACTTTCGTTTAAACCGAAAGGAGAATAGCCAGAACGATCGAAGCTCGAATCATAACTAGTTCAACGGAGCGGAAAGTTTTGGTCCAAAAATAGCCTCGTGTACGCGCGCTCGCGAGAATTCTTTTACTTTGCTATTATGTTTAATGAGAGCTTTTCGCACGAGAAGGAGAAACGCGAGAAATAAGGAAGGAAAGAAACGTCCCTTATTCTCTTGTCTATGGAAGACTAGACTCCTTTTCTCCGCTCCATTCTTTCTCCGGGTCTCGTTCATTCTTCTCGACGACATTGGAGCGTCTCTCTTCTAGGCTCGACTACTATTGTACTTTTCAGACTGCTAAGAAAAAACGAGGGAAAGGGGAAGCGCTGCTTAAAAAATAAAAAAACGAGAGAAGACGACACAGAGGATGAACTGATCACGGGGTTACAATAGTAAATGTTGTTGCCTTCAAATTTTTTTTTTTTTATTTTTTTCTACTCTCTTTTTTGCCCTTGAAACCTAAATATACAGGATACGAGCGAGCGATTGTGATTCAAATTTTTAGCGATTCTCTAAAACTGGACGTTTGAAATGTTCTTCTATTTCAATGGGCATAGTTAGTAAAGTTTTAAGACACGTGCTGATCTGTTAATTATCTGTCAATGTTTTCGAGTATTGAAATTTCTTTATTTCTAATTTTACGAAATAATGAACGCTAGTTGTTTAGAAAATAATTTCTTTCTCTTCTTCAAATTTTAATTACTGAATTAACGAAAAATTTTTCTAAATATTACAACTAACTTGTTTTTTAATTTGTATAATTTCTATTATTATTTTTTAAATTAGTATCGATTACTATATACATTTTATGAGTAATTAATAATAGAGTAAGTATAAAATCAAGTTATGAAAGTTAAAAAATTATGAAGAAACAAAAAAAAGTAAGGACTCGTTTCGAAAAAAAAAGCCTCTTCAAAAATAAATAATCGATGCTTTAATTCTTTAATTTTTCGTGAAAAAGAGTCAAGATCAATCGAAGAAAAGATAGCGTAAGAGTATAAGAGAGAGAGAGAGAGACTGAAAAGCCGTGTTTGCAGTGTCGGCAAACCGACTCTGGATCATCAACCACGCGGTCGGAGAAACTATATACACGAACGGCGTGGCTAGAGCCTCTGCATGCGCGGGTAATTGTATCGATTGTCTTAAGGGCGTCACTGGCCCCGACCGTTACGCGCTCGCTCGGCTTGATGATGCTTCCACTTTCTCTCTCCCTCTATCTCTCTCTCTCTCTCTCTCTCTCTCTCTCGCTCTCTCTCTTTCTCTAGAAGTACGAGAGATAGAGAATACAGGCCGCGTGAATGGCTGCTGAACATCGCGCACGTATGCACGAGCGCGCGCGCGATTGTGTGTGTGTACGTGCAAGTTCTGTACGTCGTCGAGTCTTACTAAATAACCTCGTGTACCGCTGCCAGCTTGCCTTTACTATGTCCTTTGCTCTCCCTCTCTCTCTCTCTCTCTCTCTCTCTCTCTCTCTCTCTCTCACATTCACTCTATTACTCTCCAGCCCCTTTGTTGTCGTTGTCGTCGAAGAGAGCGCGCGAGCGAACACGAGATCGAGAAAAAATAAAAAATTCCCTTTAACCGGATGAAAGTTTGACCTGGATTTTTTGCGCCGTCCGTCCTTGCACGGGTAAAGGGGACCAGCGGTGGCCGAGCCAGTACAATGGCCCATTGCTACTCTGCCCTCGAAATTTGCATATATTCCGGGAGGAGCACCGGCGAAGGACTTGCCGAGACCACGAGGGGAAGAGTATATATCGGAGATGGAAAGAGAGAAGAAGAACGAGGCAAAAATTGGATTTCGTACGGACGTTGAGGGGCTGCGCTGAGCTGCTGCTGTTGCTCTTCTCCTTAATACTCTTCTTACTCTATCCTCCTGTCTCGCATCCCCCTCCCGTTCGCGTTGTCCTTCTCTCTTATTCTTTTTTTCCTTTTTTTTCCGAGGCTTTGAGAAAACGAAGAGGGTAACGAGGGGAGATTATTATTATTTCATCCCTGTTCGTCGTTGTAAGCGCAATATCTCTTTCGTATGCACTTGGACAGAGTGCACGGACGTGCACACGGCGAATTATAATACGTTCATTGTTCCCAGGATATGTAATGATATCTTCGGAAATTTGCGGGGACATACTTGATTTACCATCTTGTTGAAAATATATTCTGAAAAACAAAAACAAAAAAAATGAATATAAAATTAGAAAAAAATAAATAAATAAATAAATAAAAGAATAAAAATTAAAAAAAAAAAAGAAAAAGAAGTAAAAAAGAAAAAAATCAAACTCATTTTCTTGGATAATGCATAGGCGCGACGGCGGCACCTAATTATCGCACGAGTGAAGGGGTAGGAGGAAGGCAGAAGTTTTATTCCGAAAGTGCAATCATTGATCGTGTGCAAAGCGTTCGCGCGCACAGGGCACACACAGAACGTAGTATGCGTGCAAGAGCAAGAGAGAGAGAGAGAGAGAGCACACGCATGGCGAGAGGGATCACGATAATGCGAGCGCCTGAAAATCTCGCCTCGGGTGTATAACGGCACATCGCTCGCTCGCTTACTCACTCTCGCGCACGCTATATAGGAGAATATAGAGTGAGTGCGAGAGAAGGAGAAGGAGAGAGAGAGAGAGAGAGAGAGAGAGGACACAGGCCGCGATGTGGTATAGTAAGCGAGCTAGCGTACGAACATGCTTGCGCGTATACATATATACGCATACACACACACACACACACGCACACGCACACACACATATATATATATATATATATATGTTGGACGACGAGGTGGTGTACTATAGGCGTTTACGCATCGCGCGCATTATGCGCTATACTTATGGGCTTCGTTACTTCGCGCGCGAGCTCACGACTAATGGATATGTTTTTGCTCGTTAATGACGCGCGCGAGCACATACCAACCAGCCGGTGTACTGCTCTCCTACGCCGCTACTACTACTCTCGACGATTTATTGCGCGGACCCAACGATATCTAGCCTCGACTTTTTTTTTTTTTTTTTTTTTTTTTTTAACGAGATGAAAATGACTTTCTTTTTGTATCCTTTGGGTATCGATGAGTTAACTTTTTGGCCCTCGGGGTTGATCGCTATGCTCGGGTTTGTTATTAATTTTAAAATTACGAGAAAATCAACCTCTGCTTTTTCTTTGCCTTTGAATTTTTACAAATTACGCGAATATTTTCTAAATTTAGCGAGATAAGAGAGAACATCGTTGGATTAATAGTTTCGAAAGTCTTTAAGACAAAAGGTTATAATTCAATAGTAAAATTTATTAAATTTAGCTATGCGATAAATTATAAGAACACGTTGAAGAATATGTTATGAAGATAATTTTAATTACATACATATATTAGTTTATACTTTAAGCTACATGTGCAATTATAAATTTAAATCTTATACATGAATTTTGTAAGAAAACTTGTTGGAATTCATTTAAATAAAAATGCTCTTATCAGATTTTCAATGCGTAAACGTTAAATTTTATATGAATAAATTTAATTTCGGCATGAATAAATACGAAATAATGTATGCATCATACCAATTAACAATTTAAATTGAAAACACGTTATAATTTATAAAAAATAAACGTTCTAAACGCAATAACATTTTTACCGTCTAACCCTAAAACAAGAAAAATCTCAAGCACCTCTTGCATCCACGTCACCAGTCTGATGTAAAGAAATCGAAAAAAATCACGCATCTTTACGAGAAAAAAAAAAGAAGAAGAAGAATAACCGGTAAAATACGAGTACAAGAATTAACGTTCGAACCAATAAAATCTCGCTCGAAAGAGGCTTGCCAGGTAAGCAGAAGCGTGTAACGCGCGTGTGTATAGCGGTATAACCCCGCGTGCCACCTGTGCGCGGTAAGGGGTTCGCACACGCGATCGTCTCCCGAACGAACGAACGAACTCTCGCGTTCTCTCTCATTCTCTCATCTTCTCTTTTTCTCTCTTTCTCTCTCATTCTAATAAGATCGGCGAAAGGCGAGTGCGCGCGCGCTTATTCCGTAGGAAAGGAATAGCGGCAGGGGGGGGCAAGCTTGCCGACGTCGGCGGCGCGAGGCGAAAGGCTCGCGCGAAGGAATGCCGGTGCCGAGAATCCGAGTGGCACGCGAACGATACGTGTAACCCTCTCTCTCTCTCTCTCTCAAACTCCCTATCCTCGCCCCCTTACCCCCTTCTCGCAAGGGCGGAAGCGTTGCGACGCGCGGCTGGCTGTGGTCAGTGGCTAGGATTCGAAATGTACGACCGCGGCGGCGGTATAACGTGCCTATGTGTCTCTCTCTGTACGCGCGCGAGCGGCCAAGTGTGCGCGAGCGTGTGTCCTTCTCTCGCTCTCGCACACACACACACACACACACACACAGCACAGACAGCGATGGCACAGGACTGCAGCCGCCACCCTCTCGCTCTTTCCTCCTCATCGGCCCCTTCTGGATCGAGCTCACCCACCGCCGCACACCGCGTGCAGTCTACGTGTCGCGCATAGGCGATGCACCGCGCGCTTTTGGAAATCACTTTGTGTCCGAGAGACAAAGAGAGAGAGAGAGAGAGAGAGAGAGAGAAAGAGAGATAGAAAGAGAGGGAGATAGTATGTATGTGTGTATGTATGCGTGTATGTGTGCGTGTGCGTGCGTGTGTGTGCGCGCGCGCCCGCGCACGCGCGTGTGTGTGTGTTTATGTACGCATGTGTATGCGTAGTCGGGTTGGACATTCTTATAATACGCTTGAGCGGGGGTTAGCCTGGATTGGATGAGTGCCGGCTCGTGCTAAAGGCATTTGTTTGGCTCGAAAGTATTGCATTGTGCCTTGGTTAATCGAATTACGGAATTTAGTTTGATTATTTAGCCTATGCATTTTGGATATTTGTATAGAGGTATATTCTTTAAAAATCCAGCCGAGTCTAAACGGCTTTATGTCGTGTGAAAAAAAAATTTATTTTTTTTACATTGAATTTTTTAATTTAGAATATCTAAATGCAGCACGCGTTTGATTTCGCAGTGTTATGTAACTAATCAAGCTTTCCAAGAAAACAATACCTATATTTTTGGCGATAGTACGTGCTCTATGTATTGAGTCACCAATATGCAAAGCTTATTATTCAAAAATATACAATATTTATCTACATAAATGTATTCATCAAAAAACGAAAATGTTGCTAAACATTTTTTTACCCTTTTATGCTCCATAAGACTTATTTTATTTCTTGTTATTAAAACGATTAAAAAATAATAATTTTTTTTAAATTTTAAGAAGCTACCGATTAAATTTTATCCTCTCTTAATCAAAGCCTAAATAAATATTTTTTCTCGATCCCGTTCGATTTTTCTCAACGCTAACATAAAATACTTTATAAATAAAACATTTTAGCAGCTAAAGCCTCTCTACGTTCACTAAAATATTCATTTTCTGGCGAATCAGCGAACAAAATGACGTTATTCAACTTTGTACAACGATTGTCACATCCAGCTCTCTCAGCTGTGCAAAATTACGCGTGCGCGTAAATTTCGAGATTAGAAAGAAGAAAACGCGTGCAAAATCCAATTTAGCGTATCAAAATGGTGAAGAGAAACAGAGAGAGAGAGAGAGAGAGAGAGAGAGAGAGAGAGAGAGAGAGAGAGAGAGAGAGAGAGGGAGAG